>JARQOD010000002.1:305257608-305315609 GCA_033576555.1 Oophaga sylvatica | reverse complement strand
CAAAATAAAAGAACATTTCACAGATGGTGCTGATGTATGTCAGACATAAGGTAAATGTTATTTATTAACTATTTTGTGTGGTATGACTATTTGGATTAAAGAGATCATCATTGAAAATTTGAAAATTGCTAATTTTTAGAAATAAATACAATATATATCGAATTAAATGTACCATTATCATAAAGTATAATGTGTCACCAAAAAGCAATCTCAAAATCACAGGGATATGCTGAAACCTTCCAGAGTTATCGCCACATAAAGTGACTAGTGTTGAGCATTCCGATACCGCAAGTATCGGGTATCGGCCGATATTCGCGTTTATCGGAATTCCGATACTTAATTCCGATACTTTTTCAATATCGTAGACCGGAATCGGAAGTTCCCATAATTCTTTGAGGGGCAATGTGATTTTAGTCAGCCAATGAGGAATCCTACGAAGTGTGGGCACATCCTGTAATGCTGCGGTCATCTTAACTAATGGCATGGCTGTGATTGGCTGCTGAAATGATGTCAGAATGCACTATAAAAGGCGCCGCAGCCATTTTAGCGTCACTGTGCTGTGAACTCAGTAAGGGACAGAACGCTGCTGTGCTGACTCTGAGGGACAGTTAGATATTGCGATTTTGTGTACTACTGTGCTTGAGGCAGGCTAGTTTACCAACCGCTGTGTAAAGCTTCATTTTGCCAGTGTTGTTTTAACAGCTCTGTGCAAGGTGTGTGTGTGACAGTGCAGGTGACGCTGCAGTTTGCTCTGCATCCACCGCTGTTTGTAGGCATCTGCACGTGTCACTGACTCTTTTTTTTTTTTATTTTATTTAGTGGAATTGGTGCAGCTCCATTATATTAGAAAAAAATCAAATCTATTAGTGTGACGTGCTTCCATCCGTATACAATACATTGGTTGCAAACACTATAGAAGTACAGAAAGGAGCTTTTCACAGATAGTGAATAGTTGTGTTTCAGTGTTCACTGCAGTCTGTGAGGTTTTGATTTTTTGAGTGCAGATCACGCTCCAGTTAGTTCTTCAACCACTGCTGGTTGTAGTCTGCTGAGCGTGTGTCACTGCCTCATCCTTCACATTTTTCTCTAATTGGTGCTGCTCCATTTTAGTGGAAAAAAATCTAATCTATTAGTGTGACGCGCTTCCATCCGTATACAATTCATTGGTTGCAAACACTATAGAAGTACACAAAGGGGCCTTTAACAGCTACAGAACAGTTGTGTTTCAGTGTTCACTGTAGTCTGTGAGCTTTTCATTTTGTGAGTGCAGATTACGCTCCAGTTTGTTCTTCAACCACTGCCGGTTGTAGTCTGCTGAGCGTGTGTCACTGCCTCATCCTTCACATTTTTCTCTAATTGGTGCTGCTCCATTTTAGTGGAAAAAAATCTAATCTATTAGTGTGACGCGCTTCCATCCGTATACAATACATTGGTTGCAAACACTATAGAAGTACACAAAGGGGCCTTTAACAGCTACAGAACAGTTGTGTTTCAGTGTTCACTGTAGTCTGTGAGCTTTTCATTTTGTGAGTGCAGATTACGCTCCAGTTTGTTCTTCAACCACTGCCGGTTGTAGTCTGCTGAGCGTGTGTCACTGCCTCATCCTTCACATTTTTCTCTAATTGGTGCTGCTCCATTTTAGTGGAAAAAAATCTAATCTATTAGTGTGACACGCTCCATCCGTATACAATACATTGGTTGCAAACACTATAGAAGTACAGAAAGGAGCTTTTCACAGATAGTGAATAGTTGTGTTTCAGTGTTCACTGCAGTCTGTGAGGTTTTGATTTTTTGAGTGCAGATCACGCTCCAGTTAGTTCTTCAACCACTGCTGGTTGTAGTCTGCTGAGCGTGTGTCACTGCCTCATCCTTCACATTTTTCTCTAATTGGTGCTGCTCCATTTTAGTGGAAAAAAATCTAATCTATTAGTGTGACGCGCTTCCATCCGTATACAATACATTGGTTGCAAACACTATAGAAGTACACAAAGGGGCCTTTAACAGCTACAGAACAGTTGTGTTTCAGTGTTCACTGTAGTCTGTGAGCTTTTCATTTTGTGAGTGCAGATTACGCTCCAGTTTGTTCTTCAACCACTGCCGGTTGTAGTCTGCTGAGCGTGTGTCACTGCCTCATCCTTCACATTTTTCTCTAATTGGTGCTGCTCCATTTTAGTGGAAAAAAATCTAATCTATTAGTGTGACGCGCTTCCATCCGTATACAATACATTGGTTGCAAACACTATAGAAGTACAGAAAGGAGCTTTTCACAGATAGTGAATAGTTGTGTTTCAGTGTTCACTGCAGTCTGTGAGGTTTTGATTTTTTGAGTGCAGATCACGCTCCAGTTAGTTCTTCAACCACTGCTGGTTGTAGTCTGCTGAGCGTGTGTCACTGCCTCATCCTTCACATTTTTCTCTAATTGGTGCTGCTCCATTTTAGTGGAAAAAAATCTAATCTATTAGTGTGACGCGCTTCCATCCGTATACAATACATTGGTTGCAAACACTATAGAAGTACACAAAGGGGCCTTTAACAGCTACAGAACAGTTGTGTTTCAGTGTTCACTGTAGTCTGTGAGCTTTTCATTTTGTGAGTGCAGATTACGCTCCAGTTTGTTCTTCAACCACTGCCGGTTGTAGTCTGCTGAGCGTGTGTCACTGCCTCATCCTTCACATTTTTCTCTAATTGGTGCTGCTCCATTTTAGTGGAAAAAAATCTAATCTATTAGTGTGACGCGCTTCCATCCGTATACAATACATTGGTTGCAAACACTATAGAAGTACACAAAGGGGCCTTTCACAGATACTGAACAGTTGTCTGCAGGGTTCACTGTAGTCTGTGAGGAATAACCACACTTAGGCCTTATAACTTTTCTGACTTTCTTTATCAATCTACCAAGATGAAGAAGTCAGTGAGTAAGGCACGTGGTCGTGGTCGAGGCCGTGGATTTGCAGCAGGGAGAGGACGTGGGGATTCTGTGGCTGCTGCCGCACCCAGTGACACAGCATCCACCAGTTTTCCCCGTGAGCGTTCCTTTATGCGCACTTTTGTAGGAGCTCAGCGTACCCCCCTGCTGCGTGAAGAACAAATTGAAGCCGTTGTTGGTTGGATGGCAGCCAATGCATCGACTTCAATAGCTTCCACCTCCTCTCAGGACCACAGCACTGTTGAACAACCATCAGTCTCTTCACCGCCTGCCAAATTGCCCAGGCAGTCAGAGAGCTCTGTACAGGAGCCAGCTGAGTCTCTGCTTCTGTTCTCAGAATCTGTTGGCTTGGAAACAGGGGCCCAGCCAAGCAGCATTCTGGAATGTGAAGAAGAGGCAGTATGCAGTGATGCGCAACAGCTGTGTCTCTCTGAATCTGAAGAGGCGGGTGAGCCAGTGCCGATGGTCAGCACACCGCAGAACGCATCTGATGATGATGAGACTCAGTTGCCAGTTTCTGTTGAGCATGGTGCTGGCCAGACCACCCAACAACAGCAGGTGTTGGAAGAGGGTAGTGGTGGAGATGATGAGGTCCAAGACCCAACATGGCGTGAGGAACAGGAAGGTGGTGGGAGCAGCTCTGAGGAAGAGATTGCCCCAACGGTCCAAACAGTAGGGAGAGGTAGGCTGCAGACTCGCTTGCCTGTAGCCTCCAGTTTGGCACCCGTTCGGAGCAGTTTTCTTCCAACAGCCAAACCGGGCGCTCCCAGGACTTGCTCTGCGTGGTCCTTTTTTGATACAGTTGCAGATGACATTTGCTATGTCATATGCAAGCTGTGTAATCAAAAAAATTAAAGAGGTAAAAGTGTCAGTAACCTTAATACAACAAATATGTGGAAACATGTGCGGTCAAAGCACTTTGTTGAGTTACAAAGACACACTGGAGATGTAGGCCAACCTACAGCAGCACCTACATCTTCAGCTCGTGTTGGAGCCTCTTCCTCCAGTTCACACACAGCTGGTTCGGCTTCCTCAAAGGATCGCCATGGAAGAACCTCTGTCACTGTTGTCCAGAGACACAGTGTTATTCCACCCACAGCTGCAAGTTCCCTGTCATCCTCACACACCCAGGCCACAAAACAGCCATCGGTAGCACAGGCATGGGATAAAAGACGGCCATACTCGGCAAACCATCCACGAGCACAGGCTCTGAATGCTGGCATTGCAAAACTCCTGTCCCTTGAAATGCTGTCATTCAGGCTGGTGGAGACTGACAGTTTCCGTGAATTAATGGCATTGGCAGTCCCACAATACAATGTGCCCAGCCGATTTTATTTCAGCAGGCAAGCCGTCCCTGGTCTGCAAAAGCATGTTGAGGCAAAAATTAAACATGCGCTACTAAACGCCGTCAGTAGCAAGGTCCACCTGACCACCGATGCGTGGACCAGTACCCATGGCCAGGGACGATACCTTTCACTCACTGCCCATTGGGTGAATGTTGTGGAGCCGGGTACACATCTTGCGAGTGGCGCTGTACGTGTTCTGCCAACTCCAAGGATTGCCGGAATCAAGTCTGTCCACATTGACTCCTCCTCCTACTCCAGTTCCTCAGAATCATCGCTGCAGGAGCCGTCACGGTCTACCTCCACATGGACCCGTGGACGCTTACCTGATGCGACCGATATGAGCACAGCCGTGGCCAAACGGCAACAGGCCGTTCTGAAATTAATTCCCATGGGGAATCGAAGCCACACAGCGCAGGAGGTCTGGAATGCCATCAAGCAGGAGAGCGACGTGTGGTTTTTGCCAGCGAATCTCCAGCCAGGCTTGGTAGTGTGTGACAATGGCCGAAATCTGGTGGCAGCTCTGGGCCTTGGCAACCTCACTCACATACCATGTCTGGCACATGTGCTCAACTTGGTCGTGCAGAGTTTTTTGAGGGACTATCCGGATCTTGATGCACTGCTGCACAAGGTCCGCCTAGAGTGCGCTCACTTGCGACGTTCCAGCATGGCCAGATCGCGCATTGCAGCTCTGCAACGCAGATTGCGCCTTCCTGAACATCGCATCATATGTGACGTATCCACCAGGTGGAATTCAACGTTACATATGTTGGAGCGGTTGTGTGAGCAGCAGCCAGCAGTTATGGAGTATCAGCTGCATCAGGCGCAATCAACACGCAATTTGCGCCGTCCACACTTCACCATTAATGAGTGGGCCACTATGAAGGACATGTGCCACGTTTTGCGTGCGTTTGATGAGTCAACGCGGATGGCGAGTGCAGATGATGCACTAGTCAGCCTGACTGTCCCCCTTATCTGCCTGCTTCAAAAAACACTGCAAGCAATAAGGGATGAGGTTTTGGAAGAGGTGGAGGATGAGGAGTCACAAATTCCATCACCTTCTGGAAAGTCAGCGCAACGTGGTTCCTCACAAAGGGCTGGGCAGGGCTCACTTTGTGAGGAGGATGAGGAGGAGGAGTCAATGGAGGAGGAAGACATCGCTCCAGAGGGAGGTACACAACGCTCTAGTCAGTATGTAGAGCGAGGGTGGGGTGATGCAGAGCAGGCAGAGATAACGCCTCTTGCAGAGGACAGCGTTTCTTTGCCAGTTGGGAGTCTGCAGCACATGGTTGATTTCATGCTGCAGTGCCTAAGAAACGACCGCCGCATCGCCCACATTCTCACGACGTCTGATTATTGGGTGTACACCCTCCTAGACCCTCGCTACCGGGACAACGTCAAAAGCCTCATCACACCGTTGAACCGGGAGCGTAAAATGCGGGAGTACCAAGACACACTGGTGCAATCCCTAATGTTCTACCTTACTGCCGAGAGCACTGCTGCTGCTACTGCTTTACAAAGCAGCTCTGTGCGTCGAGGCAGTGTAGAGAGCTCTGCAACAAGAGGGAGCACACGCAGTGCCTCTGCACAGGGAAAGACCAGTATGTTAAAAATGTAGCAAAGTTTTGTGGCAGCGCCACAAATGTCTACACCATCCGAGAGGGCTCCAGTCAGCGGGAGGCAACGTATCCGTCAGATGGTGACAGACTACTTGGCTTTGCCTCTCAGTGTACTCCCAGATGGCTCTTCCCCATTCAAGTTTTGGGTCTCTAAGCTGGATACATGGCCAGAGCTTAGCCAGTATGCATTAGAGGTGCTGGCTTGCCCTGCTGCCAGTGTATTATCGGAGCGCGTCTTTAGTGCTGCAGGTGGTGTACTAACAGACCGTCGCATGCGACTATCCTCCGATAATGTAGACCGGCTTACTTTTCTGAAAATGAACAAGGCATGGATCTCGCCAGAATTTGTCTGTCCGTTTTCAGATTAAATAACTGGTTCGCAACGTTATCCATGTCTCCTGTTATGTTCATCTTTCTACCACCTGAACTCTACTCCCTGGGCTCCAACACTGCCAGTTGCTGCTCAGAAGTGTCGTGTCCACAGAACAAAACACAAGCTCTACTGTTAGTGGGGTTCAGTAACGCCAGCTGTTCCCCTGCTGTGTCAACGGCAAGAAGTCTCCTGTTCCCGACACATGGACAGAAAAACACATGACCAACATGCTCCAAATAGGGAAGAGCCGTCACCCTGCTTGTTATGCTGAAAACATGAAATTGTGAAGTTTTGCAGGCCTAGAATGATAAATTTTTATGACAAATATGGACAAATAATAATTTGTCATCACAGCGCATATCTGCACATGTCTATTAGAAATGGTAACAAAAAATAAAACATAGTCTACTCTTCACATTTTGAAATTAATGCATAAAAGTACATTTCAGACTTATGAATTAATACTTTTTAAGGAACTTTATCTGTACCTGTAAGATAATGCAGTCAATGGATGTACGAATCATTAAATCCTCATCATCATCATCACGAGTTTTATTTATGACAGACATTATAAAATACACATACTGATGCCAACTGTAACTTCAAACACCATATATGAAATGGCCAGCATGTAAACATGGTAATAATGTCCAATAATAAATTATTACATCTAGAAAGTGCATCATGCATACTGACAATAGGTAGTTATACCTGCAAGTGCTGTTGAAACAACCACAAGAGATATAAATTAATACTGGTATATAGGTATCACAGTGCATAGTTACTCATGGACAATGTTGATGTAATACTGTATCTCAATTAAGTCAGCGTCAACCATTAGGCTTGTTAGTCTTGTACATTGTTAAAGAGGGAACGTAATTTTTTTGTTTGTCATAGGTGGAGTATTACACATTAAATTATTACTGCTGTATTTTTTTTTGCGTCCCTAGTGCGCAATAACGCAGCCTAACCTCACATTTGATAGTCAGCTAATTGCCACACGCTACCCTACCCTACGCGTGACAGTAGGAAGGTAGTGTTGACGGATAAAGCTTTGCGCAACCAGACATTCTTTTACCCTCTTCAACACTCTACAAGCAAAAAATGCATGATTTCAGCCGCAGACTTTATTGACGTACAGTATAACATCGGCATTACCCATCAGAGGCTGTCCACTGTCTGATACAGACATAGAATATACCTTTGCTATCCGTAGCCTTTGTTTCACCTACACTTGCAGGCACACACTTAAATTGTGACAAACAATGCCTAATGTTTTTTTAAATGGTTATTTTTTATTGTACATTATTGTGTCATCAATCACATTGATGAGTCCATGCTGGACATGTCATACATGCTATAGAAAGTTACGATTTTATGAACTTAAATAATTGAAATGTCTGTGACTGTCACATAAAATTTGCGATGATGATGATGAGTGACTATTACAAAATCCATTGTCTTCACTATGTTATGGTTTAACATAGCGTTCCTTAAGCATTATTCATCAAAAAAAAAATGGACTTTTATTCTTAAATTTACAACACTATATTTTGTTACCAATTTTTTGGGTGTTGTGTTGTTCCATTTATTTTTGGCATGTGCATATATGCGTTTATATTTGTATTTTCTTTATTTTTCCTTCTTGAAATTAGAAAACATGTGTATCTTTGTACCGTGTTAGCCAGTAGATAGAAAAATATTTAGACTTCAGAGTCAGCAGTGGTTGATACCTTTTAATGGATAACTGAAAAGATGGAAACAAATTGCAAGCTTTCAAGGCTACTCACGTCTCTTCATCAGGGAAAGACTAACTAAAAAAATTAAGCATCACATATTTCTATACACAACAGGACACAGGAATAGTGCAATAGGTAAGACAAGTAAGTGACGTGTATCAGAACTGTCATTATCTCACAGGGATGAACATAAATATTGGAACAGTTCCTAGATAAGGATAGAAAGTTGGATTGCCCTCTCATTGGCGTATTTTTTTTGGGTTTTCATGACCCTGGAAGGGCATAGACGCAGATTCCTTAATTGATATAGAATGACATAAATCCATGTGATCTATTCATTCCATCACTAACAGTGTCAAAGGTCATGATGAGCTTATATTCTGAAACCTTTGTACGTTTCTCATATTTGAAGTTATATTTTAATACCAGTAATTCCATATCCATGATGCTATGACCGGGCATACAAAAGTCTTTTGCCACAGGTAAATTCATTAATTTATCTGTGATTGTGTGGCGCTGATAATTCATCCTTGTTCTCCTTTTTGTTGCCGGTCTCCCCTCACTTGTCCCTCCCTCACTTGTCTTAGCTATTCCTGTGTCTGTTGTGTGTAGAAATATGTGATTCTTCATTTTTGGCTTTACTCTTAGCCTGATGAAGACACCTGAGTAGTCTCTAAAGCTTTGAATTTGTTACCATATTTTCAGTTAGCCATTAAACGTTATCAACCACAGAGGACTGTCAAGTATAAATATTTTTCTATTCTTGTAATTGAAATTTATCATTTTATTGTTGTAGTAAAAGTTCATTTATTCTTGTTTGAAGTACATACATTTGCAATGGCCACGTAACAAGGCAATAACTCAATATTTTGTGCCTACACCCTCCTTGACCCTGGGCTTCAACAGCGCCAGTTGCTGCTCAGAAGTGTTAGATGCACAGATGAAAACAATCGCTGATGTGTTTGTGGGGTTCAGTAACGCCTGCTGTTCCCCTGCTGTGTGTCTGGCAAAAATTACTGCTGCTAACTACAACTTCAACTTCAAACGTCTCATACTAGGCCTCTGCCTACACCCTCCTTGACCCTGGGCTTCAACAGCGCCAGTTGCTGCTCAGAAGTGTTAGATGCACAGATGAAAACAATCGCTGATGTGTTTGTGGGGTTCAGTAACGCCTGCTGTTCCCCTGCTGTGTGTCTGGCAAAAATTACTGCTGCTAACTACAACTTCAACTTCAAACGTCTCATACTAGGCCTCTGCCTACACCCTCCTTGACCCTGGGCTTCAACAGCGCCAGTTGCTGCTCAGAAGTGTTAGATGCACAGATGAAAACAATCGCTGATGTGTTTGTGGGGTTCAGTAACGCCTGATGTTCCCCTGCTGTGTGTCCGGCAAAAATTACTGCTAGCTACCTAATCATGGTGAAAAAAACATGACATCTCAAAGTGTCTAGTGCTACACATAGATATGAGGCTACACCATGATTTCTAAGCTGTAAACATTTGAAACGTCAACTTTCAAACCATAAAATGATTTGTCTTTGTCACAAATCTGTAACAAAATAATTGTGACATATTATTACAGATATGCACATGTCGAAAACAAATGCAAACACAAAAGCCTACTTATGTTATAGGATACTGATGGTCAACCTTGTCACTCCATAGCTTAGACAAATCCAACTCACATCATGATGACTCAAATACTGCAATGTTGGAAGTGCATAATGTGGGTTGAACTTTGACAACTGCTGCAGTGCGAAGGTTATACTTCAGTGTTCTTGCCTTTGAAATAAAAGCATACAAGTAAATATAATATCCAATGTTGATTAAGGGACGTGATGTACACCTGTAATATTGTGCAAACAATGCATGTAGGAATAGTCCTCTTCAACATTACTTATATTTGTGTCATTTTAAAAAATACATATTTGATTAGAAAGTTAACAGCCCATATCATAAAGGTCCTTCATGTAAACATGATAATCGCTAACAAAAATCATGCATTACCTTGGTAAAGTCAATAGTGCATAGTCACAATAGCAAAATATATACTTGTAAGTGGTGCTGAAAGAACGACAACTGATAGAATAGGTGAATGATATCTATTTATCAGACTGAATAGCGACACCTGTACAATGTCGATATAATACTGTACCTTAACAAAACAGCTGTGTCACACCTCACACGCATTTTTCTTGTAGCTTGTTATGTAATAGGGCACATGCATGTATGTTTCATCATAGGTGCATGTTTACTGAGTAAAGCAGTCATGACAACGCCTTTGTGTTGTCGGTACGCTTGCGATGATGAACGATGCGCACCGTGAATGTTAGTCTGCGTCATAAGACGCACAGACGCTCCAATACCCAACGCGTCACAGCAGGAAGCCAGTCTGTGCGTCCAAACAAAGGCGCAAGCATACATGCACGTACCCTTTTATAAAGCTATATAAAAAAAAGGATGTAGTAGTAACGCACACTTTATTGAGGTACAGTATTACATCGCCATTCACCATCTGTGGCTATGCATTCTCATCTATATATACCTTATCTATCCGTTGTCATGCTTGCAAGTCCACAGTCAGGCATAAATAGCTGTTTTCACTATGCACTTTTTAAAGTTTTTTTTTGTTAATATAAATGATTGGCACATATTATCAGTATTACATGATGGAAATTTTAGATATTTTTAAAAACTTTTTAGTGATATTATTCAGCAAATGAAAATGGTGTACATACTGTTACTTATCCATCATTAATGGATTCTGATATGTACTTGTATGCTTTTATTTAAAACCGTATAGCAGATTATTTAACCGATTTTTATTGTGGTTTGCATTGCTTTTCAACATGTTAATGTATGCGTTTATGTTTGTCAATTATTAATTTACATATATTTTTTAAAGTAAAATCATCATCTTATGGTACTAAAGGTTATATTTCTCTTGTTTGGAGTATAGACATTTTTAATTGACACGTAACAAGGAAAATACTTGATCTAGTATTTAAACATCCTCCTTGACCCTGGCCTACAACACCGCCAGTTGTTGCTTGGAAGTGCTGTTAGCACAGTCTACACTTGCTCCTGTGTTACTGGGGTTCAGTAATGTCAGCTGTTCCCCTGCTGTGTGAACGGCAAAAAGTCCTGCTGCCTCCACCCTGTTCTCTTCTCATCCCTGGGTTACAACACCGCCAGTTGTTTCTCGGAAGTGCTGTTAGCACAGTCTACACTTGCTCCTGTGTTACTGGGGTTCAGTAATGTCAGCTGTTCCCCTGCTGTGTGAACGGCAAACAGTCCTGCTGCCTCCACCATGTTCTCTTCTCATCCCTGGGCTACAACACCGCCAGTTGTTTCTCGGAAGTGCTGTTAGCACAGTCTACACTTGCTCCTGTGTTACTGGGGTTCAGTAATGTCAGCTGTTCCCCTGCTGTGTGAACGGCAAAAAGTCCTGCTGCCTCCACCCTGTTCTCTTCTCATCCCTGGGTTACAACACCGCCAGTTGTTTCTCGGAAGTGCTGTTAGCACAGTCTACACTTGCTCCTGTGTTACTGGGGTTCAGTAATGTCAGCTGTTCCCCTGCTGTGTGAACGGCAAAAAGTCCTGCTGCCTCCACCCTGTTCTCTTCTCATCCCTGGGTTACAACACCGCCAGTTGTTTCTCGGAAGTGCTGTTAGCACAGTCTACACTTGCTCCTGTGTTACTGGGGTTTCAGTACCGTCAGCTGGTCCTCCGCAGTGCCTTTGGCCTAGGTGCCTCCATGTCGGTATCCGAGTTCCAGCAACGTCTGCTGGTCCTTGGTAGTGCTTTGGAGCACAGGTACCTCCTGCTTAGTAACCGTGTCCCAGTAACGTCAGCTGGTCCTCGGTTGTGCCATTGGCTCTTTTCCTTCTGCTAACCCTCCGGGTTCCAGCACAGTCAGCTGGTCCTCGTTACTTTCATTGGCTCTTGTACCTTCTGCTACCCATCCGGGTTCCAGTACCGTCAGCTGGTTCTCCGCAGTGCCTTTGGCCTAGGTGCCTCCATGTCGGTATCCGAGTTCCAGCAACGTCTGCTGGTCCTTGGTAGTGCTTTGGAGCACAGGTACCTCCTGCTTAGTAACCGTGTCCCAGTAACGTCAGCTGGTCCTCGGTTGTGCCATTGGCTCTTTTCCTTCTGCTAACCCTCCGGGTTCCAGCACAGTCAGCTGGTCCTCGTTACTTTCATTGGCTCTTGTACCTTCTGCTACCCATCCGGGTTCCAGTACCGTCAGCTGGTTCTCCGCAGTGCCTTTGGCCTAGGTACCTCCATGTCGGTATCCGAGTTCCAGCAACGTCTGCTGGTCCTTGGTAGTGCTTTGGAGCACAGGTACCTCCTGCTTAGTAACCGTGTCCCAGTAACGTCAGCTGGTCCTCGGTTGTGCCATTGGCTCTTTTCCTTCTGCTGACCCTCCGGGTTCCAGCACAGTCAGCTGGTCCTCGTTACTTCCATTGGCTTTTGTACCATCACCAACAGGACAAAGAAGGTTAAGACAAACTACAAGATACAGAACAAGAGACAGAAGAACAATAAGCAGAAGATCAAAAAGCAGAAGAACATTAAGTATAAGACCAAAATGAAGAGCAAAATATATGCTCTAAATTCTAAGCAGAAGAAGACTAAGCAGTGTATGGGGGTGAGTCCGTTCCTCCTCGTGGTGCCCCTGGAAAATGCCTGATGCTGCTGCAGGCTAAACTGAACGCGGACAAATACTGTTGTAATTAAAATCTTTTGTGACAGCAAGAACGGAAGGATGAAAATTCAGAGTTTTACAGATTACAAGTACAGGAATGTCTGACACAAATAAGAATATGATGAAAAGGATGAATAGGAAGAAGATGAAGAAGTAGAATATGAATAATAATAACTGTTTAATAAGAACAATATAAGTAATGTTAACAAAAAGATGAATAGCAAGAAGTTTAGAAGATTAAGAAGGTGAAGATGAAGAATAATTTGATGAGAAAGATGATGCTGCTGAAGATTATGAAGGAGAAAGTGTGTGAAAAGTTAAAAAGGTGAAGACCATGGAAGTTGTGAAACAGACATATTTGACAAAATAGAAAAAAGGTTAACAACATTGTGAATTTCTTCGTCAATCCGAACGTATTTCCTAAAAAAAAAAATTAATGCTATTCCATTGGATTGGGTTAAACATCTATGCCTTTAATGTCTCCTCAACCTCCCCCAATACATTCTACATTACTCTTTGTTGTTTTCCTTCATGTACAATTAACCTACAAGGCAAGAATGGGGTTTTTTTTATTTCGATATTTTGTTCCCATAGACTTACATGGGACTTCCGGTATCGGTATCGGGTATCGCCGACATTTTTTGTGTATCGGCGATACCATTCCGATTCCGATACTTTTGGATATCGGAAAGTATCGCTCAACTCTAAAAGTGACACATCAGATTTGAAAATTTGGCCTGGTGACTAAGGGGATACAGTAAATGTTTAAACCTCAGTTTCTGCAGATTGGAGACAGTGATTAGAAGAAAGGGGATTCAGGGTGATTTTGGTCATGACACAGATCGTGCAGCCAAGGATTGTTATGGGCCGCTGCTACATTGTAGTGAATAAGGTGAATGAGGTCATATTGAGACCCCCTGGCATACCGTGGCAAAAAAATCCAACTGGGTCTAACTTTTTTTCACTTGCTTGTTGTGGACATGGTACCCTAGGTTTCCCAATGCAACCCTGTAGTGAATGTGTTAGAAATTAATTCTGAGCAGAAGCTCCCTCTGGTGGTTACAAACAGTACTGAACCATTCAATGAGGATTGGCAATCAGGAGTTACAGACTGGTCTTATATAAGGGAGATTCCCTCCCATCATGATTGCCGGTGATCAATTGTTCTTGTCTCAACTGTGGTTCCTGGTTCACTTGGAAGCTTGCTGAGTCTTGCCTCTTCTCCTGCTCTCAGATAAGATTTTTTCTGTTTTTATTTTTGTGCTTGCTTTTTGCATTGTTCCCTGCACTTCTGTGGACGTCAGCCAGGTCCCCTCCGGGGGCTTGTGCTCCTCTCAGTTTATCTGAGCCACTGTTATTTGTTCATTTGCCTTTTCCAGTTTTTTCAGTGGCTGCGGCTTAGTTTTGTTACACCAGAGAACTAATTTAGGTGGTAGAAGTCGTGTGATCTCAGGTGTTTTTGCAATTAGTAGAGTTGCTATTTTTTAGGGTTTTTTGGATTGCAGTAAGTGTCCTTCCTATCCTTTTTCTTTCTTTCTTTCTAGGCAGATTGAGCCCCAACGTTTGCTCTTGGTATTTTCTGTCTGTGTCAGTATTTCCTCTTGTCTAACCGCCATTACATGTTTGGGGGCTTCCTATGTTCTTTGGGGATCTGCTCGGGGCAGATAGCTTTCCTCTTTCTATCTTTAGGTGTAGTTAACCTCTCAGGCTGTGACGAGGCGTCTAGGACCAACGTAGGAACGCTCGATGGCTGCCTTTAGTTGTGGTGGTTAGTCAGGGTACTGCAATCCAGTAGTTTCCAATCTCTCTGGTGTATTGCCGTTTTTCCCTGCTCTCCTCAGCTACCAAATCAAAACAGTATCACCGGCCAAACTGAAAATTATATGGTACTCAACAGAAGGGAAAAATAGTAAAAGGAAAAAGAGAAAGGGAAGTTGTCAGAATTTTTTTTTTTTTTTCTCTGTTTGTTGCATTTTTTCCCTCTTTTTCTCTGGCTGCTGAGGAGGATTTTTTTTTTCTCTCAATGGAGTTTTCACAGTTGTCTGGCCATGTGGATCAGCTTGCCACTGAAGTTCAGAGTATTGCTACCTATCTTGCAGGGTTGCCGGTTGTGGAACCTAGGATCCCCATGCCAGATTTATTTTTGAGGGATCGAGCTAAATTTCTGAATTTCAAAAATAACTGTAAGTTGTTTTTTGCCTTAAAACCTAAGTCCTCAGGGAACGCAGCACAGCAGGTTCAAATTGTCATCTCTCTCCTGCGCAGCGATCCTCAGGATTGGGCTTTTTCCCTGACACCTGGGGACCCTGTTTTGAGTAATGTTGATGCATTTTTTCTGACTCTGGGGTTATTGTACGATGAACCTAATGTCACTGATCAAGCTGAAAAAACCTTGTTGGCATTAAATCAGGGGCTTGAGGACGCTGAGTTGTACTGTCAGAAATTCCGAAAGTGGGCAGTCCTGACCAGGTGGAGTGACGATGCTTTGGCAGCCCTTTTTCGGAAGGGTCTGTCAGGGAATGTAAAAGATGTTGTGGTGGGTTTCCCTGCTCCCTCTGGTCTCAATGATTCTATGTCATTAGCGATTCAGGTTGACAGACGTTTGCTTGAGCGTAGAGGTATGCGTGGAATGGTGTTGCCTTGTGAACCAGCTTCTGAGCCCGTGCAGTGTGATGGAGTGGCTTCTGGGGCACAGCGTCATGAGTTTCGAAAACGCAATGGGTTATGTTTCTACTGTGGTGACGCCTCTCATGCTGTTTCAGTCTGCCCTAGGCGGGGAAGACGTTTTGCACGCTCGGTTGTCTTGGTTAGTGTTCAGACTAAATTTCTGTTGACTGTTACCCTGATTTGCTCCCTGTCCACATTTTCTGCTCAGGCTTTTGTTGATTCAGGAGCAGCTATTAACCTGATGGATTTTGATTTTGCTAAACGTTGTGGGTTTCCCTTGATACCCCTACGGAAGTCTATTCCCCTACTGGGGATTGATTCTACCCCTTTGGCTGAGAATAAACCCCAGTTCTCTACTCAGGTGATAATGAGGGTTGAACCTGATCATCAGGAGAGTTGCAAATTTTTGGTGCTGTATAATCTGCATGACATTATTGTACTAGGTTTCCCTTGGTTACAGTCTCATAATCCTGTTTTGGATTGGAAATCTGTGTCTGTAACCAGTTGGGGCTGCCAATGTGTTAATGCCAACACTCCTGTTTTTTCTGCCTCTCCCCAAGCTCAGGATGTTCCTGACTTTTAAACTGATTTTTCTGATGTGTTTAGCGAAAGTAAATCTGCATCCTTGCCCCCCCATAGGAGCTATGACTGCGCTATTGAATTAGTGCCTGGTAGTAAATTCCCTAAAGGTCACCTTTTTAACTTGTCTGTACCTGAACATGACGCTATGCGGTCTTATATCAAAGATTCATTGGAGAAGGGTCATATCAGACCATGCTCTTCACCCTTGGGTGCCGGTTTTTTCTTTGTGGCTAAAAAGGATGGTTCATTAAGGCCGTGTATTGATTATCGTCTCTTGAACAATATCACTGTGAAATATCAATATCCGTTACCCTTGATTTCTGACCTGTTTTCCCGGGTGAAAATGCTACTTGGTTTACCAAGCTTGACCTCAGGGGGGCGTATAACCTTATTCGCATTAAGCACGGGATGAATGGAAGACGGCGTTTAATACCCCAGAGGGGCATTTTGAGTACCTAGAGATGCCCTGTGGGCTCACTAATGCTCCTTCCGTCTTCCACTCCTTCATGAATGACATTTTCAGGGATTTTGTGGATACATTTTTGATTGTTTATTTGGATGATATCTTGATTTTTTCCAATGACTGGGACTCTCATGTGAAACATGTTCGGACTGTGTTCCAGATTTTGAGAGAGAATGCTCTGTATGTGAAGGGATCAAAATGTCTTTTTGGCGTACAGAGGATCTCATTTCTGGGATTCATTTTGTCCCCATCTGTTATTGAAATGGACCCGGTCAAGGTTCAGGCCATCTGTGATTGGGTCCAACCTACTTCATTAAAGGCTCTTCAGAGATTCTTGGGTTTTGCCAATTTTTATCGTAAATTTATTGGTAATTTCTCTGTTATTGTTAAACCATTGACTGATTTGACCAAAAAGGGTTCTGATGTGGTGAATTGGCCTCCTGAGGCAGTCTCTGCATTTCAGGAGCTTAAACGGAGATTCACTTCTGCTCCTTTCTACGGCAGCCTGATGTTTCTCTGCCATTTCAGGTGGAGGTTGATGCCTCTGAAATTGGGGCAGGTGCCGTTTTGTCTCAAAGAGATCCAGAGACCTCTAAAAGTAACCCTTGTGCCTTTTTCTCTCGAAAATTTTCTCCAACTGAACGTAATTATGATGTGGGTAATCGGGAGTTATTGGCCATGAAGTGGGCTTTTGAAGAGTGGAGACATTGGCTGGAGGGAGCCAAACATCAGGTGGTGGTCCTCACGGACCATAAGAATCTGGTTTATCTGGAATCAGCCAAGCGACTTAATCCTAGACAGGCCAGGTGGGCCTTGTTTTTCACACGTTTTAATTTTGTGGTTTCCTTTCTTCCTGGCACTAAGAATGTTAAGGCGGATGCCCTCTCGAGGAGTTTCCTTGCGGACTCTCCTGAGTTATCTGATCCTGCTGTTATTTTGAAAGAGGGTATAGTTCTTTCCGCCATCTCGCCCAATTTGAGACTGGCTCTGGAAGGGTGTCAGGAGGATAAACCCGAGCGCTGCCCTGTTGGGAAATTGTTTGTCCCAGACCGGTGGAAAAAGAGTGTGATGTCTGAGATTCATTGTTCCGTGTTGGCCGGTCATCCCGGAATTTTTGGTACCAGAGACTTGGTTAGTCGGTCCTTTTGGTGGCCTACTTTGTCTCGTGACGTCAGGGAATTTGTGCAGTCCTGCGGGACTTGCTCTCGTTTCAAGCCTGGCTCTCGCTCTAGTGGTATGTTGATGCCATTGCCTGTGCCCAAGAGACCATGGACCCATATCTCTATGGATTTCATTTCCGACCTCCCTGTTTCTCAGAGAATGACCGTTATCTGGGTGATTTGTGATAGGTTTTCCAAAATGATACATCTTGTGCCATCACCTAAGTTGCCTTCCTCCTCCAAATTGGTGCCTTTGTTCCTTCAGCACGTGGTTTGGTTACACGGCTTTCCTGAGAACATTGTGTCTGACAGAGGAGTCCAGTTTGTTTCCAGATTTTGGAGGACTTTTTGTTCTAAACTTGGTGTTCAATTGTCTTTCTCCTCGGCTTTTCATCCTCAGACCAATGGACAAACTGAGAGAACAAACCAGACATTGGAGACTTATCTGAGATGCTTTGTGTCTGCTGATCAAGATGACTGGGTCTCTTTTTTGCCTTTGGCTGAGTTTGCTATTAATAATAGGGCAAGCTCTGCCACTTTGATGTCTCCATTTTCTGCAATTTGGGTTTCACCCTCGATTTTCTTCGGGACAGACGGAGGCTTCTGTCTGTCCAGGTGTTGACTCTGTTGTGGAGCGTATGAAGCAGATTTGGGACCAGGTAGTGGAGAGGTTGTCCCTCTCTCAGGAGGGCCCAGTGGTTTGCCAACCGGCATAGGACTGATGGTCCTCGGTTTGAAGTGGGGGACTTGGTCTGGTTGTCCTCAATAAATATCCCTATAGTTGCATCTCCTAAGTTTAAGCCTAGGTTCATTGGACCTTATAAGATCATGGAGATTCTTAATCCTGTTTCCTTTTGTTTACTTCTTCCAGGGACATTTAAGATCCATAACGTGTTCCACAAGTCCTTATTGAAGAGGTTTGTCGAGCCAGTGTTTCCTATGGCTGCGCCTCCTGACCCTGTTTTGGTTGAGGGCAATCTGGAGTATGTGGTTGAGAAAATATTGGATTCTCGTTTTTCTAGACGGAAACTCTAGTATTTGGTTAAGTGGAGAGGTTATGGTCAGGAGGACAATTCTTGGGTGTTTGCTTCGGACATCCATGCTAGAAGACTGATCCGTGCGTATCACAGAGCTCATCCTGACCGACCTGGTTGCCCAAATGAGGGTTCGGTGACCCCTCCTCAAGGGGGGGGCACTGTTGTGAATGTGTTAGAAATGAATTCTGAGCAGAAGCTCCCTCTGGTGGTTACAAACAGTACTGAACCATTCAATGAGGATTGGCAATCAGGAGTTACAGACTGGTCTTATATAAGGGAGGTTCCCTCCCATCATGGTTGCCGGTGATCAATTGTACTTGTCTCAACTGTGGTTCCTGGTTCACTTGGAAGCTTGCTGAGTCTTGCCTCTTCTCCTGCTCTCAGATAAGATTTTTTCTGTTTTTATTTTTGTGCTTGCTTTTTGCATTGTTCCCTGCACTTTTGTGGAGGTCAGCCAGGTCCCCTCCGAGGGCTTGTGCTCCTCTCAGTTTATCTGAGCCACTGTTATTTGTTCATTTGCCTTTTCCAGTTTTTTCAGTGGCTGCGGCTTTGTTTTGTTACACCAGAGTACTAATTTAGGTGGTAGAGGTCGTGTGATCTCAGGTGTTTTTGCAATTAGTAGAGTTGGTATTTTTTAGGGTTTTTTGGATTGCAGTAAGTGTCCTTCCTATCCTTTTTCTTTCTAGGCAGATTGGGCCCCAACGTTTGCTCTTACTATTTTCTGTCTGTGTCTGTATTTCCTCTTGTCTAACCGCCATTACATGTTTGGGGGCTTCCTATGTTCTTTGGGATCTGCTCCGGGGCAGATAGCTTTCCTCTTTCTATCTTTAGGTGTAGTTAACCTCTCAGGCTGTGACGAGGTGTCTAGGACCAACGTAGGAACGCTTCACGGCTGCCTTTTGTTGTGGTGGTTAGTCAGGGTACTGCAATCCAGTAGTTTCCAACCTCTCTGGTGTATTGCTGTTTTTGCCTGCTCTCCTCAGCTACCAAATCATAACACAACCCCATTTACCTGCATTTCCCTATGAAGTAATAACTGCACAAAGCGACTCCTGGCTCTACAACTTGTGTCTGGGCCAAAATTGGAATTTGTCACCTGTCTTAGTGTTAGACATAATGACATTCAAGAAACTAGAGACGTGAACGAATAGTGTTTATTAGAGTTTGACCATTGATCCATAGATATTACCATGATCTATTATTAGTACAGTATTAGTGCATTGAGAAGCATTTTAATCCCATGAAAAAGAATACTGTAGCAAGGTTTTTATTCTGGAGCAGTCACACAATATAGAACCATGTTGTTATTTCTTTTTGATTGTACAGGCAGTTATTGTCAGCTTCAACAATCGTCAGCAACACTACTACATCAGACTGAAAGGACTAACATGCTGGAATTCATCTCATCTAAAAAAATGTTCCACCAACTTTGACTGCAGCAGACATATATTAACCAAAATCTTCACTTGAACCTTTTGCAAAATGTTGTTATTACTGCTAAAAAAAAATATTTTCAAAGCATTGTTCTTCATTTATTAATAATTCTTTTACAATACTGACAGAAAAAAAAATTGCATTTCTCATGTAAATAATAATATTCACCATTATACATTCACATATATTTGTAACTAGCATCCACTAATATTTACTAGAGATGAGAGAAAATTTTAATGTTCGGTTTGGATTACTATTGCCGAATTTGCAATATTCGCAAATTAATTTCTCGAATATTCGCTGAACATAACCGAATGCCATTCAACTCAATGGGAGGCAAAAACAAACGCATGCACAACACCTAATGGCCCCAAATGCTGCCAAAACACATCAAATGAGGGACAGACACCAGGAAAGTAGCCTCAATTCACACACAGTTCATGTTTTAGCATGGAACTGCAGCAATCAGCCCGGCATGAGGTATCGGGGTCTGGGACAGCATTTACAGCGTTCAATTGAATGTCACAGTAAGACGAGGTGGGTGAGGGACCAGTGTAGGCCACCTTTGCTGGGAGCCCTGAAACCACATGCAACACCTCTACCTGCTTTCGTGCTAAGCCACACTCAGGTGGCACAAATATCAGTTTTGTAGACTACCATTGTCAGAAAAATTTATGGATAGTAACACGTGTAGTTGAATCCAAGGTAGTAGAGGCCTGACAGTGTCAGAGGTCTCCTGCTATTGGCAACACGCATTAAGGAGACCCAACCAGGAGTGTTCACATTTCCAAAAATATAGGCAGACACCACCAAAGTGGCATCAATTTCACTACAGTAGAAATAGTATACAAGCGACCGACAGGTCTTCCACTACACCGAATCCAACAGATGGACACCCAACCAGGAGTGTTCACATTTAAACAAATGAGGGCCTTGCACCACAAAAGTGGCATCAATTTCTCCACAGTATAGATAGTATAATAGGGACCGACAGGTCTTCCACTACACCCAATACAGCAGATGGACAACCAACCAGGAGTGTTCACTTTTAAAAATGAGGGCCTTACACCACAGAAGTGTCATCAATTTCACCAAATGTAGAAGTAGTATACTAGGCACCAACAAGTCTTCCACAACACCCTTTCCAGCAGATGGACACCCAACCAGGAGTGTTCACATTTAAACAAATGAGGGCCTTACATGACAGAAGTGGCATCAATTTCACGAGAGTAGAAACAGTATAAGGACCAATAGGTATTCCACTAAACCCAATTCAGCAGATGGACACCCAACCAGGAGTGTTCACATTTCCAAAAATTACTGGCAGACTCCACAAAAGTGGCATCAATTTCACCACAGTATAGATAAGTATAATAGCAACCGATAGGTCTTCCACTACACCCAATCCAACAGATGGACACCCAACCAGGAGTGTTCACATTTAAACAAATGATGGCCTTACACCACTGAAGTGGCATCAATTTCACAACAGCAGAAACAGTATAATTGGGACCAATAGGTCTTCCACTAAAACCAATCCAGCAGATGGACACCCAACCAGGAGTGTTCACATTTCCAAAAATTACTGGCAGACACCACAAAAGTGGCATCAATTTCACCACAGTATATATAGTATAATAGGGACAGACAGGTCGTCCACTACACCCAATACAGCAGATGAACACCCAGCTAGGAGTGTTCACATTTAAACAAATGAGGGCCTTACACCACACAAGTGGCATCAATTTCACAACAGCAGAAACAGTATAGTAGGGACCAATAGGTCTTCCACTAAAACCAATTCACCAGATTGACACCCAATCAGGAATGTTCACATTTTAAAAAATGAGGGCCTGACACCACCGAAGTAGAATAACTGTCAGGAGAATAGAAATAGTATAATTGGGACCGACATGACTTCCATTACAGCTAACCCAGCAGATGTAGACCAACCATGACTGTTCACATTTTCACAAATTTGTGATAACATCAGCAGCAGCTGCCACAGCAGGCACAGAAGCCACACTACAGAAATCACAGAGTGCAGTTACGTTGCATTAATGCATCACACTAAAAAATGCAATATCACCTAGTCTGTACAGTCTGCAATTGGGGTGCAAAAGTCCTTGGAGATCCATGACTTGTTCATCTTGATGAAAGATAGGCGGTATACATTTTCAGGGGACAGCCAGCTGTGCTTATCCGTCAGGACACCATCAGCAGGGCTGAAGACACGTTTTGGGAGAACGCTGGCTACCAGGCAAGATGAAACCTCCAAAGCATGTGAGGCGAGCTCAAGCTACTCAACCATTTTGGAAGACCAAAATGTGAAAGGGTCCAAACCCTCCCTGATGGTAATTATATTCAGTTCTAGATACTCCTGCGCCATCCTCTCCATTCATTCACCACATGTAAGGCTTGGACTCTATTGTGCTGGTGCACGAGTTGGTCTAAAAAAAGGGTCGAAGGATGCATAAAAGTGGCTTCTTCCACTTCCACCACTGCTGCTGCTGCTAATGTTTTGACATTGACGAATTGATGTGCCGGAGGTTGGAAGTATAAAGTTGAGATGCGAACTGTGTGCTTCACTGCTGTATTGGGAAAAAGCTCTCTTAAGGTTGTGTAAAAGTGTGTTTCGATACTCCAGCATTCGCGGGTCCCTTTCTAAGGCAGGAATCATCTGGCAAAATTTGGTTTTGTAACGTGGAGTGGCAGCCCAGTAGTCAGCATTATTCCTAATCACAACTATAAGGGCATCATGTTGCAGCAAGAAGGCATTCATATGTTGGGATCTACCATGAGGTCCAAGCCCATGCTGTGTTGGTGGCTGGGTAACAATGAGGCTCGGTTCCTCTGTCCCCTACCAACCACGAATAACAGAGAGGGGAGGATTATCTTCTTCTTCTGACAGTAGCTCTCCCATCACCTCTTCCTCTTCCATTTGTTCCTCAGATCTTGCACCTTTGATAACAGATTGTCTGTTATTACCAGCCCCCCTCAATTGCAGTATTCCACCTCCCTTGGCACCCAACTGTGTGATAACAGTCTTGAACTTAGAAATAATGTTATCCCTTCCGCATCTTCCGCTGCTTCCTTCTATTCTTCTGGGACCACCATCTCCTCCCGCAGGCTATTCAATGTCTGCCCCACCTTATACAGTGCCTTGCGAAAGTATTCGACTCCCTGGATCTTTTCAACCTTTTCCCACATATCATGCTTCAAACATAAAGATACCAAATGTAAATTTTTGGTGAAGAATCAACAACAAGTGGGACACAATTGTGAAGTTGAATGAAATTTATTGGTTATTTTAAATTTTTGTGGAAATCCAAAAACTGAAAAGTGGGGAGTGCAATATTATTTGGCCTCTTTAACTTAATTCTTTGTTGTGCCACCTTTTGCTGCGATTACAGCTGCAAGTGACTTGGGGTATGTCTCTATCAGTTTTGTACATCGAGAGACTGAAATTCTTGCCCATTCTTCCTTGGCAAACAGCTCGAGCTCAGTTAGGTTGGATGGAGATCGTTTGTGAACAGCAGTTTTCAGCTCTTTCCACAGATTCTCGATTGGATTTACGTCTGGACTTTGACTTGGCCATTCTAATACGTTTATTTGTGGACCATTCCATTGTAGATTTTGCTTTATGTTTGGGATCATTGTCTTGTTAGAAGACAAATCTCTGTCCCAGTCTCAGGTCTCTTGCAGACTCCAACAGGTTATCTACAAGAATGGTCCTGTATTTGGCTCCATCCATCTTCCATCAATTTTAACCATCTTCCCTGTCCCTGCTGAAGAAAAGCAGGCCCAAACCATGATGTTGCCACCACCATGTTTGACAGTGGGGATGGTGTGTTCATGGTGATGAGCCGTGTTGCCTTTACGCCAAACATGTCGTTTGGCATTGTTGCCAAAAAGTTAGATTTTGGTTTCATCTGACCAGAGCACCTTCTTCACATGATTGGTGTGTCTCCCAGTTGGCTTGTTGCAAACTTTATACAACACTTTTTATGGATATCTTTGAGAAATGGCTTTCTTCTTGACATTCTTCCAAAAAGGCCAGATTTGTGCAGTGTACGACTGATTGTTGTCCTATGGACAGACTGTCTCACCTCAGCTGTAGATCTCTGCAGTTCATCCAGAGTGTTCATGGGCCTCTTTGGCTGCATCTCTGATAAGTCTTCTCCTTGTTTGAGATGAAAGTTTAGAGGGACGGCCGGGTCTTGGTAGATTTGCAGTGGTATGATACTCCTTCCAATTCAATACGATCACTTGCTCAGTGCTCCTTGGGATGTTTAAAGTTTTGGAAATCATTTTGTATCCGAATCCGGCTTTAAACTTCTCCACAACAGTATCACGGACATGCCTGTTGTGTTCCTTGGTCTTCATGATGCTTTCTGTGCTTCAAACAAAACCCTGAGACTATCACAGAGCATGTGCATTTATACGGAGACTTGATTACACACAGGTGGATTATATTTATCATCATTATCATAGAATCATAGAATCATAGAACGGTAAAGTTGGAAGGACCTCCTGGGTCATCTGGTCCAACCCCCTGCTCAAAGCAGGATTCACTAAATCATCCAAGACAGATGTCTGTCCAGCCTCTGTTTGAAGACTTCCATTGAAGGAGAACTCACCACCTCTCGTGGCAGCCTTTTCCACTCATTGATCACTCTAACTGTCAAAAAGTTTTTTCTAATATCTAATCTGTGTCTCCTCCCATTCAGTTTCATCCCATTGCTTCTAGCCTTTCCTTGTGCAAATGAGAATAAAGATAATCCTTCTACAATGTGACAGCCCTTTGTAGACAGCTATTAAGTCTCCTCTCAGTCTTCTTTTTTGCAAGCTAAACATTCCCAAATCCTGTAACCGTTCCTCATAGGACATGGTTTGCAGACTGGACACCATTCTGGTCGCTCTTCTCTGAACTTGCTCCAGTTTGTTGGACTTTTTTAAAATGTTGTGCCCAAAACTGGACACAGTATTCCAGATGAGGTCTGGCCAAAGAGGAGTAGAGGGCAATAATGACTTCACGTGATCTAGACTATATGCTTCTGTTAATACATCCCAGGCCTTTTTTGCTGCTGCATCACACTGTTGACTCATGTTCAGTCTGTGATCTATTAGTATACCCAAGTCTTTTTCACATGTGCTGTTGCTTAGCCCTATTCCTCCCATTCTGTATATGCTTTTTTCATTTTTATTTCCCAGATGTAGTACTTTGCATTTTTCCCTGTGAAAAACCATTTTGTTTGTTGCGGCCCACTGCTCCAGTTTATTTATATCTTTTTGAATCCTCTCTCTCCCTTCTCTAGTATTAGCTATCCCTCCTAGCTTTGTGTCATCAGTAGTGTTGAGCGATACTGCTCGATATCTAAAAATATCGTATCGGAATGGTATCGCCGATATCACTAAATATCGTCGATATCCGATTCCGATACCGGAAGTCCCATGTAAGTCTATGGGAACAAAATATCGCAACAAAAAAAACCCTTTCTTTCGTTGTAAACACAAAATATACACACATAGAATACATATATATATATATATACATGTCATTGTGACATATATATATATACATATATTTATAGTTTATACACTTCTACATAGTAAAATAGACTCTGATTCAATTGCCGGGTAAAGCCGTGACATACCCCATAGAAGTCGACGGGCTCGGTGCCGAGTACCCCCAAAACCTCTGGCTCTGTGCGACTCAACTTGGGCGTCACGAACAGGATTCTGTAGCTCGCTATAAGCGAGTCCTGTGTGCCTGAATTGAACTGGTTTTGTGCTTGAGAATTGCTAAAATCATCAGAGAATGTATTTGCCATTTTTCCGCCATATCTGCGTCACGACGAGGCACTGGTGAAGAAGAAGGGGGTGCTCTTCGTGGGTGTACACTCACTCAGCGGCGCGAAAACGATGGCCGACCACTCTAAATGGTACTGCAATGTAAGATCGTGCCCCACAGCTCTGGAGTTCCGCCTCCTCATCCTCCTCAGTGTGCGGAAACTAACACGAAGGTCCCGCCTCACTACAAAAGAGGGGCCCTCTCCAGATGCTAATGACACATGTGACATGGCAGAGATGGCTAGTGGACACGAGCAGAAGTGTGAAGGGATGGAGCAGTCAGAGCTCTCCCCCCACGGAAGCGACCCGATCGCAACGGAACCACCGTTGGGCACCCGGCCTGGAAACCCTCCTACGCTGCAAGAAGCGGAGGATACCCTAAGAGGCCTGGCCCGGCACCGGGGAGGTCGCCAGGATGGAAGCCAGCTCGCGTGCCCTAAAAATAAACTTGGAGCGGCGCCAATCCCTCTTACCTGAAGTATCTGTACCGGAAGGTGAGGCACCCGTTCTAGTAGAGGAGTCCGTGCGGGCATCCCAGCCCTTGCAATGTGATCCGGTTGACGTTGTCGCAGTGGAGGCACCCGTTCCTGCAAAAAACTCTGCACCGGCAGCACCCCAGATCCCGCTGTCTGCCCCCATCGCTGAGACAGAAGAAGCGACACCCGTCCTCATGGAGGAGGCCGCGCAGGCACCAGAGGTCTACCTTTCTGTACCGGAGCCCCGACTGTCATCTGTTCCAGAGCCGGCTGCTTCCTCCGCAGGTGAGCGCCGCCAGGACTGTCGGGCGCCAGGAGAGCTGCCGCAAACCGGACATCGTAAGCTGCAGTTTGATGGTGGAGACATGGAGATGCTGGTGGAGGAGAATTACAACCGGCGTCAGGAGGAAGAGTGGAGACGTTGGGAGCGGGAAGCAGAGCGACAATGGAGCAGCGAGAATCCCAAAAGCTTCGGCAACGTAACCTGGAGAAGGACCGGGCAGATAAGGACCGGATGAGAAAAGATAAAGGAACCCTGAGGGAGCCGCGGCGTAAGGGTGCAGTACGGAGCTTTAAATTGAAAGGTGGTTGGGGCTTCATCCAGGAGCCTGGACTTTATTTAGAAGTGTTTGTGACCCGGCGGGACGTGGAGACTCACCTCCCAGAAGGACACCCGGGGAGGGACCTGTTGCCAGGAGACTTGGTGACTTACACCCGACACTGGGGTTACAATGGATGGTACGCCCTAAATGTTACCAGGTGCGACCCCTACTCCCCAGAGTGTCAGGAACCTGTGAGACCCTCAGAGCCTTCAGCCTCCCACATCCAGGCCTCTGCACAAGTGCCCACCCCACGCCGTAAATCTCCCCAGCCTCCCTCAGTGGTCTCCTCAGCAGCCCCAGCTATGGACATGATAACTATAGCTGGCCCGTACCCGGCGCCTGTTAGGCCCCCTGGGTTCGTTCAGTCCGGGACATAGGGCTCCAGACCCGGAGGGAGATGAAAGAGGTGGCCACACAGACACAGATAGCGGGTCACAACTTGACTGTACAGGCCACACAACGTCATCAGGTCCTGGTGGTCCTTGGTGTCTCGGATGTTTGGCAAGCATCAGAAGAGTACCAGGTGGTACCTGGAACACCCCTGCCAAAGAATTATAAATAACCCGGACAGGGTCCCTGTATGTAAATAGTTAAATTGCTGATGTACCCGGACGGGTGAATGTTCATAAAAAAAATTTTTAATTTAATAAAAAACACAACACAGTTTTCATTACTTTTATTACAGTCTCATCCTGCGACGCCATCGATCTCCTGTAAAAAAATGAAAAAAAAAAACAGCAGTATACCACCTGTCCGACGCAGTCCATAGTAACGAGTGTCCCACGACGATCCAGTTCTGCTACATCAGAATGACAGGCAGAGCCTGTCATCCCGGCGCAGCACAGCTGATTACCTGCTTCCCCGGCGGTGACGTCATCGGACTGGTTTACGGCCGGGATTACCCTGCAGTCACTGCAGTTATCGCGAAAAACTGCTTGTGACCGCCAGGGAGAAGATAATGGCGGCCATCAAGCAGTCCAGGACGTGACCGCCGGAGATCTTCTGCCAGGTAAGTGCCGCTGACTCCTGACAGACCCGACCGACAGACACTCACAGTGACAGTGACAAATCCGATTCCGGTATCCGATATGACGAAAATATCGGTACTCGGAATCGAAAGCCCGATACAGCTAATATCGGCCGATACCCGATATTTGCAGTATCGTATCGCTCAACACTAGTCATCAGCAAATTTAATCAGTTTACCCTCAATTCCTTCATCTAAATCATTGATAAAGATGTTGAACAATACAGGGCCCGAGACAGAGCTCTGTGGTACCCCACTTGATACATTCTTCCAACTGGATGTGCAGCCATTTACTACCACTCTTTGGGTCCGATCACTAAGCCAGTTATGAATCCAACTAACAGTTGCCTTGTCAATTCCATACTTAGTCATTTTTTCAATAAGGATTGTGTGAGATACTTTGTCAAATGCTTTGCTGAAGTCAAGATATAATATATCTACAGCATTTCCTTGATTCACCCAGTCAGTGATTCTGTCATAGAAGGAAATTAAATGAGTCTGACATGACTTATTAGTTACAAGCCCATGCTGACTCTGGTTAAGCACTTCATTCTTGTCCAGGTACTTACATACATGTTGTTTAATAATTTGCTCAAAGATCTTTCCTGGTATAGATGTCAGACTCACCGGCCTATAGTTCCCTGGGTCCACCTTCTTCCCATTTTTGAAGATAGGAACAACATTTGCTCTTCTCCTGTCTTCTGGAACTTCTGTTCTCCAAGAATTTTCAAAGATTATGGAGAGTGGTTCAAAAATTTCTTGTGCTATCTCCTACAGTACTCTGGGGTGTAATTCATCTGGACCTGGAGACTTGAATTCATTTATATTAGCTAAGTGTTTCCTCACTATTTTTCGGTTTATAGATATCCTGGATTCTTCTATTCCCTTAATAGGACAGTGAAGATCAGTTTTTGTGGAAATACAAAAACTGAAAAGTGGGGAGTGCAATATTATTTGGCCCCTTTAACTTAATTCTTAGTTGTGCCACCTTTTGCTGCGATTACAGCTGCAAGTGACTTGGGGTATGTCTCTATCAGTTTTGTACATCGAGAAACTGAAATTCTTGCCCATTCTTCCTTGGCAAACAGCTCGAGCTCAGTTAGGTTGGATGGAGATCGTTTTTGAACAGCAGTTTTCAGCTCTTTCCACAGATTCTCGATTGGATTCACGTCTGGACTTTGACTTGGCCATTCTAATACGTTTATTTGTGGCCATTCCATTGTAGATTTTGCTTTATGTTTGGGATCATTGTCTTGTTAGAAGACAAATCTCCGTCCCAGTCTCAGGTCTCTTGCAGACTCCAACAGGTTTTCTACAAGAATGGTCCTGTATTTGGCTCCATCCATCTTCTCATCAATTTTAACCATCTTCCCTGTCCCTGCTGAAGAAAAGCAGGCCCAAACCATGATGTTGCCACCACCATGTTTGACAGTGGGGATGGTGTGTTCATGGTGATGAGCCGTGTTCCCTTTACGCCAAACATGTCGTTTGGCATTGTTGCCAAAAAGTTCGAATTTGGTTTCATCTGACCAGAGCACCTTCTTCACATGATTGGTGTGTCTCCCAGTTGGCTTGTTGCAAACTTTATACAACACTTTTTATGGATATCTTTGAGAAATGGCTTTCTTCTTGACATTCTTCCAAAAAGGCCAGATTTGTGCAGTGTACGACTGATTGTTGTCCTATGGACAGACTGTCTCACCTCAGCTGTAGATCTCTGCAGTTCATCCAGAGTGTTCATGGGCCTCTTGGCTACATCTCTGATCAGTCTTCTCCTTGTTTGAGATGAAAGTTTAGAGGGACGGCCGGGTCTTGGTAGATTTGCAGTGGTATGATACTCCTTCCATTTCAATATGATCACTTGCTCAGTGCTCCTTGGGATGTTTAAAGTTTTGGAAATCATTTTGTATCCGAATCCGGCTTTAAACTTCTCCACAACAGTATCACGGACATGCCTGTTGTGTTCCTTGGTCTTCATGATGCTTTCTGTGCTTCAAACAAAACCCTGAGACTATCACAGAGCATGTGCATTTATACAGAGACTTGATTACACACAGGTGGATTATATTTATCATCATTATCATAGAATCATAGAATCATAGAATGGTAAAGTTGGAAGGGACCTCCTGGGTCATCTTGTCCAACCCCCTGCTCAAAGCAGGATTCACTAAATCATCCCAGACTGATGTCTTTCCAGCCTCTGTTTGAAGGCTTCCATTGAAGGAGAACTCACCACCTCTCGTGGCAGCCTGTTCCACTCATTGATCACTCTAACTGTCAAAAAGTTTTTTCTAATATCTAATCTGTGTCTCCTCCCATTCAGTTTCATCCCATTGCTTCTAGCCTTTCCTTGTGCAAATGAGAATAAAGATAATCCTACAATGTGACAACCCTTTGTAGACAGCTATTAAGTCTCCTCTCAGTCTTCTTTTTTGCAAGCTAAACATTCCCAAATCCTGTAACCGTTCCTCATAGGACATGGTTTGCAGACTGGACACCATTCTGGTCGCTCTTCTCTGAACTTGCTCCAGTTTGTTGGACTTTTTTAAAATGTTGTGCCCAAAACTGGACACAGTATTCCAGATGAGGTCTGGCCAAAGAGGAGTAGAGGGCAATAATGACTTCACGTGATCTAGACTATATGCTTCTGTTAATACATCCCAGGCCTTTTTTGCTGCTGCATCACACTGTTGACTCATGTTCAGTCTGTGATCTATTAGTATACCCAAGTCTTTTTCACATGTGCTGTTGCTTAGCCCTATTCCTCCCATTCTGTATATGCTTTTTTCAGTTTTATTTCCCAGATGTAGTACTTTGCATTTTTCCCTGTGAAAAACCATTCTGTTTGTTGCGGCCCACTGCTCCAGTTTATTTATATCTTTTTGAATCCTCTCTCTCTCTTCTCTAGTATTAGCTATCCCTCCTAGCTTTGTGTCATCAGCAAATGTAATCAGTTTACCCTCAATTCCTTCATCTAAATCATTGATAAAGATGTTGAACAATACAGGGCCCGAGACAGAGCCCTGTGGTACCCCACTTGATACATTCTTCCAACTGGATGTGCAGCCATTTACTACCACTCTTTGGGTCCGATCACTAAGCCAGTTATGAATCCAACTAACAGTTGCCTTGTCAATTCCATACTTAGTCATTTTTTCAATAAGGATTGTGTGAGATACTTTGTCAAATGCTTTGCTGAAGTCAAGATATAATATATCTACAGCATTTCCCTGATTCACCCAGTCAGTGATTCTGTCATAGAAGGAAATTAAATGAGTCTGACATGACTTATTAGTTACAAGCCCATGCTGACTCTGGTTAAGCACTTCATTCTTGTCCAGGTACTTACATACATGTTGTTTAATAATTTGCTCAAAGATCTTTCCTGGTATAGATGTCAGACTCACCGGCCTATAGTTCCCTTGGTCCACCTTCTTCCCAATTTTGAAGATAGGAACAACATTTGCTCTTCTCCAGTCTTCTGGAACTTCTGTTCTCCAAGAATTTTCAAAGATTATGGAGAGTGGTTCAAAAATTTCTTGTGCTATCTCCTTCAGTACTCTGGGGTGTAATTCATCTGGACCTGGAGACTTGAATTCATTTATGTTAGCTAAGTATTTCCTCACTATTTTTCGGTTTATAGATATCCTGGATTCTTCTATTCCCTTAATAGGACAGTGAAGATCAGTTGATGTTACATTTCCTTTCTGAGAGAAAACAGATGCAAAATAGGAATTTAAAAGTTCGGCCTTCTCAACATCCTTTCTTACCATTTCATAATTTTCATCCTGTAAAAATCCTATATCATCTTTGACTTTTCTTTTACTTTTGACATATCCCCAAAATCCTTTTTTATTGCTTTTAACAATAATAATAATAATAATTTTATTTCTATGGCTCCAACATATTCCGCAGCACTTTACATTATAGAGGGGACTTGTACAGACAATAGACATTACAGCATAACAATAAACACAGATCAAAGTAGATACCAAGAGGAATGAAGGCCCTGAACGCAAGCTTACAATCTATGAGGAAAAAGGGAAGACACAAAAGGTGGATGGTAACAATTTCTTTCATTGTTCGGACCAGCCATAGTGTAAGAATCAGGTGTTCATGTAATTCTGCATGAACCAGTTAACAGCCAATGTATGTAATAGTACAGACACAGAGGGCTATTAAATGCATAAAGCGGGTGAGAACATAATAAGAGGTACCTGATTATGGTAGAAAAATTTTTTTTGAATGGGCCAACAGGGATAGTTAGGTTAATGCGTTGAGGCGGTATGCCAGTCTGAACAAATGCATTTTTAGGGCACGCTTAAAACTGTGGGAATTGGGGATTAATCGTATTAACCTGTGTAGTGCATTCCAAACAATTGGCGCAGCACGTGAAAAGTCTTGGAGATGGGAGTGGGAGGTTTGGACATCTCTTGCAAGCCTTAATTCATTTCAGCTTTAGATAATCTGATTCTTGCCCTGCAGGTTCTGCAGACATCATTATATTCTTCTTTAAATATGCCTTCCTCTTTCCATTTGATAAACATTTCTTTCTTCCTTTTTAGCATGTGTTTAAGTTCTGTATTCATCCATCCTGGTTTCCTTAAATGCTTCCTATTCTTCCCTCTTTTTGGAATTGTTAATGATTGTGCTTTGAGATTCTCATTTTTCAAGATTTCCCATCCTTCCAAGACATTTTTGTCCTTAAGGATATCCAGCCATTGGATCCCTCCGATTCTCTTTCTGAGTCCCTTAAAATCTGCCTTTCTGAAATCTAACCTTGAAGTCTGAGTCTTCACAGGTCTTCCTCCTCTAGCTATCCAAAATTCTAAAATAGCATGATCGCTACCGCCTAGGGTCCCAGCCACTCTTACCTTCTCAACCATTTCCTCCCTGTTTATAAGGATTAGATCCAAGGTAGCAGATCCCCTTGTTTTCTCCCCTACCTTTCGGAAGATAAAGTTGTCAGCAAGAGAGGATAATAATTTCCTGGACCTGTTAGTTTTGCCTGAGAGAGATTCCCAACAAATGTCTGGATAGTTGAAATCTCCCATGACCACTATGTCATATCTTTTGGAGAACTTGGCCATTTGATGCATAAAGAGTTCATACATATCTTCAGCTTGCATAGGCGGCCTGTAGTAAATGCCTACAATGGTGTCCTTTCCATTGTTCGCTCCTTATATTCTTACCCAAACAGTTTCCACAGAACTCCCAGTCTCTGAAGCTTCAATCTCTGTGCAGATAAACACTTTTCTAACATGCAATGCGACACCTCCTCCTCGTTTATCAAGTCTGTTTCTTGCAAATAAGTTGTATCCTTTTAGCCTTGTATTCCAATCAAGTGTATCATCCCACCAAGTTTCAATGATTCCAATGACATCATATTTCTTTTCTTGCGTTAGTAGTTCCAATTCTCCTTGTTTGTTGCCCATGCTTTGTGCGTTTGTATAGAAACATTTTAGTTAGTGATTGGTTTCTCTTCCTCCAATATTTTTATTATTTAAATTTTTATGTCTTCGTTCTTCATTTCCACTTCTAATAGCAGAGATCTCAATAGCATTTGTCAGGTGTATGGATTTTTCTGGCCTTTTGCTTCCCTTCCCACATTGTTCTAGTTTAAAGCTCTCCTGATGAGTGTAGCAAGGCGACTTCCAAATACATGTTTTCCATACATGTTAGTCATACATGTTAGTCATATATGTTTAGTCATTTACGACAACATTGGATCATTTAGAGATCCACAATGAACTTCTGGAGTGAGTTTGCTGCATTGAACGTAAATGGGCCGAATAATAATGCACGCCCCACTTTTCAGTTTTTGTATTTCCACAAAAATATTTAGAATTGAGAGTCCTCAGCGGTTGATAACTTTTAATGGCTAACTGAAAAGATGGTAACAAATTGCAAGCTTTCGAGACTACTCAGGTCTCTTCATCAGGCTAAACTAATACAAAATCTGAAGAATCACAAATTTATACATAAAAGAGCACAGAAACAATGCAATAGATAAGACAAGTGAGGTGAAGCAGAACTGTAATTATGCGATATAGAGATGAACATAAATATTGGAAGAGTTCATAGATAGAGTGTGAAAGTTTTATTGCCCTCTGATTGGGGTCTGGATCTGTATTGTGATGCCCCCAGAAGGTCTGAAGAGAAAATTCCTTAATTGATGTAAAAAGACATAAATCCATGCGACACATTCATTACTGCACTCAGTGTGTCAAAGGTTGTCATGAGTTTATATTCCCAAACCTTTCTGTCTCTCTGGGACTTAAAGTTAGCTTTTAATACAAGTAATTTCATGTCCATCATGCTATGACCAGGGATACAAAAGTGTTTGGCCACAGGTAGATCCATTATTTTTTCTCTTATTGTGTGGTGATGAGAATTCATCCTTGTTCTCCTTGTGGGGGAGACAGGGCAAAAACTGAGAACAAGGATGAATTTTCATCGCCACACAATAAGAGAAAAAATATGGATCTACCTGTGGCCAAACACTTTTGTATCCCCGGTCATAGCATGATGACATGAAATTACTTGTATTAAAGCTAACTTTAAATCCCAGAGACAAAAAGGTTTGGGAATATAAACTCATGACATCTTTTGACACACTGAGTGCAGGAATGAATGTGTCACATGGATTTATGCCTTTTTACATCAATTAAGGAATTTGCTTTTCAGACCTTCTGGGGGCATCACAACACAGAAACAGACCCCAATCAGAGGGCAATAAAACTTTCACACTCCTTTTCTATGAACTGTCCCAATATTTATGCTCATCTCTATCTCACATAATGACAGTTCTGCTTCACATCACTTGTCTTATCTATTGCATTGTTTCTGTGCTGTGTTGTGTATAAATATGTGATTCTTCAGATTTTGTATTAGTATAGCCTGATGAAGAGACCTGAGTAGTCTCGAAAGCTTGCAATTTGTTACCATCTTTTCAGATAGCCATTAAAAGGTATCAACCACTGAGGACTCTCAATTCTAAATATTTTTCTATCTACAGGCTAACATGATGTTAGGGTCTGCGGAACGCACCAAATATTTGATGTAGAGAGGTGCGTTCGCAGCCCGGGTTCCACCGTGCAGGCGGAGCCTGCTGCTAGTAAAATGGCGCAAGAAGCGAACTCTGTCATCCCGCAGAGTCGCCAAAATAAACGCCGTAACGCGCTGTGGCAAAATGTGCGAACTCTGTTAATCCACAGAGCCGCTAGAAGGAGTGCCGCAGCACTATATGGCGATGTGTGCGAACTCACTTAACACAACTGAGTCGCAAAATAAACACGCTAGGGCGCTGTCTAGCGTTGAAAGCGAACCCTGTTACGTCACAGAGCCGCTGAGACAAACTTCTGTGTCCTGTCAGGCACCCAGGTACACAGTTAACTGCTAAGCGAACATAGAACGTGATCATGCGCTAATGTCCTCGCGGGAGTCACCCGCAATCTATGGCGTCTGAACGTCAGACCCTGAATACGGCAATCAAACTCCTCACCGGTTATGCCGGTAATCTAGGGCATCTAGGACACCGACCCTGACCAGCTAGCATACCAAACTCCTCACCGAATAAATCGGTATTCTAGGGGCTTATTTTAGCCGGGCCCTAACCACACACATGCATGACCACACTGGCGCAAAGCATATAAAGATTGATATTAGCGCATGGCGGCCCAGCCACGCTACCCTTTTATAGCAACAGCTACAGGACCTGCCAGAAACAAGGACCAATGAAACTTGTTCCAGAACACCAGTATTCACAGGACCTTCCTGGAAGACCAATAGGAGCTGCTGCAGTACCTGAGCATGTGACCCCTGATCTCCAATGAGAGATCTCACTCTGGGCATGCTCAGAAGGGGAAAACAAGGACTTTGTCCTAAAGACGTCTGCTCGCCGCTAACCAGTACTGGCCACAATAGAAGAGCCTGAAGGAACAGCAGTGATCCTCTGCACACTGTTAGACTGGGCGAGACGCTGGGACCGATGTCTAAGCTGAGCAGGCTCCACTGCGGACGGAGATGAATGAGAGACCGCAGCGGGACTGGTTCAAGACTCCCCTTGTGCAGCAGCGGGAACTCAAACTCTAACACATGGTACAAAGATACACATCTTTCCTGTGTTTCCACAAAAATTTAAAATAACCAATAAATTTCATTCAGCTTCACAATTGTGTCCCACTTGTTGATTCTTTACAAAAAATTTACATTTGGCATCTTTATGTTTGAAGCATGATATGTGGGAAAAGGTTGAAAAGTTCCAGGGAGCCGAATACTTTCGCGAGGCACTGTAGATGACCAGAATAGTGATGCTGATCACGGTGTCGTCAGCTATAACCATCTTAGTAGCAATTTCAAAACTGTCCAGAAGGGTGCAGAGGTCCTTAATCTGTGCCCACTCTGTAAACGTGATATGTGCCATGTCCGTACTGCGTTGGCCCAGGCTACGACATGACATACTGCGTCAGGGCTCGTTACTGCTGCCATTGTCGCTGCAACATGTGCTGAGTGGAATTCCACCGTGTCGGCACATCGCCTATCAACCTGTTAACTGGCATGGACAAAGACCTCTGTGTTTATGCAAGTTGATGACCAGAGGGGTGAGAATGGCAGTGGCGGAAATGAGCACACACCTTCCATGCTTTCTAGAGCAGCTCACACAGACCAGAATAGTGGCGGACAAAATACTGTACCACCAGGTTGAGGACGTGAGCCATGCAAGGAACGTGTGAGCTTGCCTCGCCATAGGGCCGCCACCAGGTTCGCACCGTTATTGGACATGGTATTCCCTGGATGCAGGTTCAGCAGAGAGAGTCATTGTTCAAACTCAGCCTGGAGAGTTGTCCACAACTCTTCAGCTGTATAACTGCGATCTCCAAGGCATACCAATTTTAATACTGCCTGATTGCAGTGAGCTCTGACTGTGCAGTACAAAGGTGGTGGGGATTCACTCTGCACTGTTGGAATGCATGTCTCGTTAAGGCAGAGATTGAGGGCGCAGCTGGAGGCCCTAGAGGTGATAAAGAAGGAGGCAATAGCAGTGGAGGAAGTGTTAAATGTAGAGGTTTAGTCCTGCAAGTCTTGAGGATTCCAAGACTCGTGGAGCAGCGCCTGTCCCCAAAGCCACCAGAGTCACCCAGTGCCCAGTCAGCGAGATGTAACGCCCTTGGCCATGCTTACTCGTCCAAGTGTCTGTGGTGAAATGCACCCTGACAGACAGAGATTATGTCAAGGAACGGGTGATGTTGTCTGCGGCATGCTGGTGTAGCGCAGGCACAGCTTTCTTAGAAAAGTAATTGCGACTGGGTAATTGGTACTGGAGGACTGCAACGGCTATCAGCTTTCAGAAACCGTCTGTATCTACCAGACGGAAAGGCAGCATTTCCGTGGCCAACAGATTGGAGATGGTGGAGTTCAACCTCTTAGCTTTGTCATGCGTAGGAGGAAACAATCTTTTATGTTACCACAACTGCGGAACCGTGGGTTGGCTACAGTGCTGAGAGAGGGCGGAGTACGGTGAACCGGATAAACTGCTGGACAGTGAGAGAGGTGCAGGCGGAGATGTTATGGTGGATCGAGAAAATTGTGGTTTGCTCGTTCTCTGAGATCGATCAAAAACAGCAGGCATGTCCACTTCCAATACAGCTGAAGGCGGGCTCTCAGTCAGAGTGACTGGAGCGGGTAAAGAACCCGAGGTTCTGTGGTCAAAGACCTTCGTATCAATAGTTGGCACGGTAACAGAGAATGGAAGAAGCAGCAGATGCAATTGATGGGGCAGCTGATGGTTGTTGATGTCCGCTGGTCCGCATTTTTACGTAGTGGGATTCCCACAGTAAAGCATGTTGATTGCGCATGCAAGGTTCATGCACGTAGTAGTCAAATTAGTGCACATTTTTCCTCTACTTTTTTGTAAAGTTTGCAGATTGCATGAGTTGGCTCATCTTTTGTAGTGTCAAAAAAGACCCATGCTAGGCAATCTTAGCCACCCCTGTGAGCTGTAGACCCACGGACGCTGCAGGTCACAGGCACAGTTGTGGTTGGGGATGCACTGCTCTTTGTGGCTGCATCGCTACGTGTCTGCGATGTACGGCACAATGTAACCTCCTTGTCTTCCTCCTCAGATGACCTACTCAGCTGTGTGCCTCTATGTTAACGCCAACTGAGATCTAACACCTCATCATCATCCTCTGTGTTATCACATTCCTCGCCATTTGAGTCACCCTCCTCCTCTTCTTGCCCTGACAGCACAGTATAGTCCACATGATGCTCAGATATCTGAGTCTCATCAGGTTCACCTTCCCCCCAGGGGTTAACATCTGATGACTAGTGTCAGGATGCTGTTTGGAACGTAGTTCGTCCTGCCCAGGGTCCATGCTAAAAAAAATTTGTACATCGGTGCAGATTTCCTCCTCTTGACTCTGTGAAGCTTTTGAGTACACTTATGATGAACATGGCATAGAACATGTGAACAGCTCTTAAGACTCATCCATCAGTGGTTCCGTACAGTCAGTTGAACGGTTGGATAGTTGGGACGCGAGGGGAAGCAAGGGGAATTTGGGTGCCACCTCTGTGGACTGAGTGTGATGTTGAGGTGGAGGAAGAGGAGAGGCCACTTGAAGCTTCACTTGCCATCCACTCGAGTACATGCTCTTTTTGGGCATCATCAACAAGGCGTACCACTGTGCGCTAAGCCAAAGAAAAGCTGTGGTACAGTCAGTCCAGTAACATAAGTTGCCAGTTGTCTTTGCATAGGACATGCAATTGCTTCACTAGTGTTTTCACAAACATTACCATCTACCCCACGTACACCTTGAATGCCAAGCCTATCTCCCCTTCTACCATGGATTTGCTTTTTCCCAGTCATGTTGCTCAGATAGTGTGGAAAGAGCGCATGACTCTGGAAAGGTCAATTTCTTGCGACCAACACCTTAACATCAAACCTACCACTTCTCAGAGGTTCCTCCCCACCCTCTCGCCAAAGAAAGCAAAGGACAAGCGACACCCATTTCTTTTGATATAATAGCCACAGCAGCCAATTTATTGATATTTATTGATAATTAAAAGACACTTGGTGAGGTCCTCGAAGCTACAAAGATCTGGTGATTTTTTCCATGGCATTGCCCCTTCCCTCCAAGCCCCCAGCCTTACAGCTAGCCACGATTTTTTTTTGGCTCAGAAGCAACGTGAAACCGAGGGAAGAGGTTGCCCTGCTGACAATGTGATCCTGACGTTCCATCTCCGGGTATCACACAAAACTCATGTTACTGTGACCCTGACGTTCCATCGCCAGGTAACACCCAAATCTCACCAGACCACCACCATTTCACCATCCAATGAAGTGGATCCATGTATTTAAAGAATCGCCAATCCCAAATATTTAACCAACTTCGAGGACCCACCAACGTCTCACAATATTAATGAAACTCAATTTAGCAACACCTTCGGCTCACGAAGAGCCATCCAACAGCACTCAGGAGAGGAAAAACTAGTGATGAGCGAACGCGCTTGTCTACCTCGCCCGAGTATTACCGTACTTGGTGTATTTTTCGAGCACCGAGCATTTCCGGGATTACTCGGCAGGAACTCGGGTCTCCACCCAGCTTTTTTGGCGGACTTTACAGACCCAATCACAATGCAGAGATTGTCTTCCAGGCAATTAAATGCCGCAGCCATCTTTGTTGTGGTCATGCAGTGATTGCCTGGCCGCACAGCATCATCAGGGGTACACATTCAGCTCCAGATTGAGATAGTGTAGGGAGAGCAGCTGCCGAGATAGGGTCAGATTTGGGGACTTCTTAGTCAGTGTGGGGTCTACCATCCTAAACTACTCAATCTAGATAAACCAACAGTCTTTCCAAGGACTAATTCCGGAGTATATAAGTTCCAGTGTTAGGTAGGCAGGGGAGTATACTACGCTCTATACACATCAGTGCAAGTCCTGCAGACACTGTATGTGTTTATATAGATCATTGCATACATCAAGAGGGTCCATTCCATTCCTGTGTTCTGGTGCTGCTGCTGCTACCTGTACGATATATTGGCTGTATATAGCTAGCCCCAGGTGTAATTGGAATACAGGCCACACATTTTTCAATGTGGTACCTCCGTGCCAGCTCATATTTGTGCATGCTCAAAGTTCGGCCAGTTTACGTCAGTTTTATTTTTTTTTCCTGGGTGTCACTGTACTGATATACAGCACTACTTAGGCCAAAAAAAAACAAAAAATACAGGGCACACATTTGTCGCAGTGGTATCACCATGCCAGCTCATATCTGTGTGTGCTCAAAGTTTGGGCAGTTTACGGCAGTTTTCTTTTTTTTTGTCCTGGGTGTCACTGTAGACTTACTAGAAAAAACACCTTAGTTAAAAATTAACTTTTATTGAACAATGTCTAAAAAATCCCTAAAAAGGTTGCTTGACTAAAAAAGACGAATAGGACTGCTGGCATGATATTATTGAGTCATAGTCTGTCCTTAGTGTCCAGAAATAAGTAAAATCTGGCTCAGATGTAACCCTATTCTGATCCACTGGTGAATATTAATTGTATCAGAAAAAACCTCACCAAAACAAGGTGTTGTGACTTAAATAAGGTGCACATAAATCGCAGACACACTCAGCCGTATAGTGCAGAAAGTGAATTTGGCCCTATCGTCAAAAATGACTGACTGTATTCCTACCTAGATGCGGAGGTTGGCACCTTAAGAAATAACGAGAATGGCACCCCCGCTCGTGCGATGGCTGTCCCTTCTCTCCTGCTTAGCCCTATAAGACGCAATAGTCTGAAACAGAAAACCAGATGGCCTGTAACTGTTTATACATATTCATCAGTTCTTCATGAATGGGCAGTATGTAGGCGCACATAGGTATATAAGGAAGAGAAAGGTAGTCCAGTCAGCCTATATCTATAACACTTAACTATATATCGACTGGGCTTAAAAAGCACCACTATCCAGTCATACAAATAGCAGTGTTTAAGTAAACAGTGCCATACTCATACCAAAGATTGGCAATAATCAACAATTAGCAACACTACAATAAACATATATACAAATGTACATGTGCAGCATTCTTATACACATCAACAGATAGTCCGTCACTATAGATATAAGCCTTGATATTTAACTGCCGTACTTATCTCAGAGGTTGCTGCACAACTGTAAACGAGACAACGTCATGGCATAATCTCAAAGTTATATTCCTTCACCCTCGACGAGTTTCCCCCCCATAAGTGGGTTCCTCAGGAGAGACCGATAATAACGTGGCAGGGAATTATTCCAACGATGAGGCTGCGTCTAAATGAAGCAACCGCCCCCTATTTGTATCCAGTTCCGGGCACCCCTGATGTCTCCAATTCGAGTTCATAGAGAGTCAATCACAATAACCCTAGATAACATCTCCTGTCCGCAAAAACTTACTGCGCATCCTCACAGATCCACGAGGTGTCCATACGTGGTCCGACGCGTGCACCAGTAACTACGGTGGCCTGAACGGTCTACTTTGCACCCGCGCAAATGCGCCCAAGTACGGGAGTCAGACTCCTCTCTATTGCGCATGCGCCTTAACCTAAGATATGCACCAGATGGCAGTACATATCTCTTACCACAAGCGATCAGAGCCACAAGGTTCCGATGCTTACATTGGTAGCTATAGCTACCTCAATGAACTATTCTGCGCCTGAGCAATATTCCTAGATACGGGAGTATCACTCCTCTTTATTGCGCATGGGTCTTTGCACAGATGCGCACCAGATGACATTGCACATCACTTTCCATAATATTCTTGGTGTGTATCACCGTCTATGTTTGCATGCACTACTACATTTGTGCAGTCTTATCTATTTATTCATATAGGACAGCGCATATATATCAGACAGGAAAATCTCAGGTTTCTTGCATATACAGTTAGGTCCATATATATTTGGACAGAGACAACATTTATCTAATTTTGGTTCTAGACATTACCACAATGAATTTGAAACAAAACAATTCAGATGCAGTTGAAGTCCAGACTTTCAGCTTTCATTTGAGGGTATCCACATTAAAATTGGATGAAGGGTTTAGGAGTTTCAGCTCCTTAACATGTGCCACCCTGTTTTTAAAGGGACCAAAAGTAATTGGACAAATGACTCCAAGGCTATTTCATGGACAGGTGTGGGCAATCCCTTTGTTATGTCATTCTCAATTAAGCAGATGAAAGGGCCGGAGTTGATTTGAGGTGTGGTGTTTGCATTTGGAAGGTTTTGCTGTGAAGGAAACATGTGGTCACAGGAGCTCTCCATGCAGGTGAAACAAGCCATCCTTAAGCTGCAAGAACAGAAAAAAACCATCCAAGAAATTGCTACAACATTAGAAGTGGCAAAATCTACAATTTGGTACATCCTGAGAAAGAAAGAAAGCACTGGTGAACTCATCAATCCAAAAAGACCTGGGAGCCCACGGAAGACAACAGTGGTGGATGATCGCCGCATACTTTCTTTGGTGAAGAAGAACCCGTTCACAACATCAACTGAAGTCCAGAACACTCTCAGTGAAGTAGGTGTATCTGTCTCTAAGTCAACAGTAAAGAGAAGACTCCATGAAAGTAAATACAAAGGGTTCACATCTAGATGCAAACCATTCATCAATTCCAAAAATAGACAGGCCAGAGTTAAATTTGCTGAAAAACACCTCCAGAAGCCAGCTCAGTTCTGGAAAAGTATTCTATGGACAGATGAAACAAAGATCAACCTGTACCAGAATGATGGGAAGCCAAAAGTTTGGAGAAGAAAGGGAACGGCACATGATCCAAGGCACACAACATCCTCTGTAAAACATGGTGGAGGCAACGTGATGGCATGGGCATGCATGGCTTTCAATGGCACTGGGTCACTTGTGTTTATTGATGACATAACAGCAGACAAGAGTAGCGGGATGAATTCTGAAGTGTACCGGGATATACTTTCAGCCCAGATTCAGCCAAATGCTGCAAACTTGATTGGACGGCGCTTCATAGTACAGATGGATAATGACCCCAAGCATACAGCCAAAGCTACACAGGAGTTCATGAGTGCAAAAAAGTGGAACATTCTTCAATGGCCAAGTCAATCACCAGATCTTAACCCAATTGAGCATGCATTTCACTTGCTGAAATCCAGACTTAAGAGGGAAAGACCCACAAACAAGCAAGACCTGAAGGCTGCGGCTGTAAAGGCCTGGCAAAGCATTAAGAAGGAGGAAATCCAGCGTTTGGTGATGTCCATGGGTTCCAGACTTAAGGCAATGATTGCCTCCAAAGGATTCGCCACAAAATATTGAAAATAAAAATATTTTGTTTGGGTTATGTTTATTTGTCCAATTACTTTTGACCTCCTAAAATGTGGAGTGTTTGTAAAGAAATGTGTACAATTCCTACATTTTCTAACACATATTTTTGTTCAACCCTTCAAATTAAACGTTACAATCTGCACTTGAATTCTGTTGTAGAGGTTTCATTTCAAATCCAATGTGGTGGCATGCAGAGCCCAACTCGCGAAAATTGTGTCACTGTCCAAATATTTCTGGCCCTGACTGTATTAAAGTATGGTATGTATTACCGACATGTGACCATTCTGACAAATGCATATATATCATAATAAAACAGATTTTTAACTTAATAATCTTCAGTATCCTATAGGAGGGGGCAGACATAGCTGACCCATAAAGGTCTATGCATACGCATGTACTATATATATACATATGTATAATGATGTATCATGGTCACTCCAACAATATTATTTCGGCATTAGGTGCCTGGAAAAAGTAGGGGATCTAGAAATGGGAAACTAAGATAGACAATAATAAGGATATTACAATACAAAAGACTGGGTCTGAAGCACCAGTGCTTTGGTTGGCTCTCAATATTGGACTATGAATCAGATAAAGCAACAATAATTCTGCTGCTCATTTAGGCCATCTGACGCTAGAGATCGAAGTCTAAAAATCCACTGGCATTCTTTTTGTAACAACAATCTGTCCAAATTACCCCCCGGGGGTTCTGACGCACCACTTCAATGACACAGAAAGAAACCGCTTTCGGATTATTTTCATGTACAGACCTGATATGCTTTGCCAGGGGTGTGTCCCTTTTGTGTTTAATGTCTCTGAGGTGTTCCCCCACTAGCCTTCGCAGCACTCTATTTGTTTTTCTTATATAGTTGAGGGGACATGGACATGTGACCATGTATATCACACCTTCTGTCTTACAATTGGCAAAGTCCCTCATATAGTATATCTTATCAGATAGGGTACCCTTAAACGATTTCTCTCTCCTAATCCACGGGCAGAATTTGCAGTCACCACATCTAAACGTACCACATAACCTGCGATCCAACCAGGTACACTGGGGTTTAGGTCTATCATAAAAACTATGAACCAAAAAATCTCATATAGACCTGCTCTTCCTGAATGTGACCTTGGGAGTTGGTGGAATATAATCCCTTAATTCAGGATCAGCTCTCAATATCCCCCAGTATCTCTTTAAGATATTCTGTACATCCTAGGTATACCCAACGTCTCTATTTTCGGTGGCGGATGTAGTAAATCATGCCTATCGCGTCCCAAAGCATTATCCCATGCCTTATGCAATACCTCTCTTGGGTACCCCCTCTGGCAAAACCTCCTCTTCAAGTCATGTGCCTGTATGTTGAAATCCTGATTAACTGTGCAATTTCTTCTGTCTCACAAAAATTTACCCTTTGGTATTCCTCTTTTTAGGGACTCAGGGTGATGACTATCCCATCTTAGGAGACTGTTGGTGGATGTAAGTTTTCTATATGTCTTGGTGGTAATCCCCCCCTCCTATCCTTTATGATCTGGAGGTCAAGAAATGTAATGGTTTCTTTATTGATTTCGGATGTAAACATCATGTTAATTTCATTTTGGTTAAGGCATTTAATGAAACGCTGAAAATCATCCATTGTCCCTGTCCATAATACAAAAACATCATCAATAGAGTTGAGCGATACTTTCCGATATCCAAAAGTATCGGAATCGGAATGGTATCGCCGATACACAAAAAATATCGGCGATACCCAATACCGATACCGGAAGTCCCATGTAAGTCTATGAGAACAAAATATCGAAATAAAAAAAAACCCCATTCTTGCCTTGTAGGTTAATTGTACATGAAGGAAAACAACAAAGAGTAATGTAGAATGTATTGGGGGAGGTTGAGGAGACATTAAAGGCATAGATGTTTAACCCAATCCAATGGAATAGCATTAATTTTTTTTTTTTAGGAAATACGTTCGGATTGACGAAGAAATTCACAATGTTGTTAACCTTTTTTCTATTTTGTCAAATATGTCTGTTTCACAACTTCCATGGTCTTCACCTTTTTAACTTTTCACACACTTTCTCCTTCATAATCTTCAGCAGCATCATCTTTCTCATCAAATTATTCTTCATCTTCACCTTCTTAATCTTCTAAAACTTCTTGCTATTCATCTTTTTGTTAACATTACTTATATTGTTCTTATTAAACAGTTATTATTATTCATATTCTACTTCTTCATCTTCTTCCTATTCATCCTTTTCATCATATTCTTATTTGTGACAGACATTCCTGTACTTGTAATCTGTAAAACTCTGAATTTTCATCCTTCCGTTCTTGCTGTCACGAAAGATTTTAATTACAACAGTATTTGTCCGCGTTCAGTTTAGCCTGCAGCAGCATCAGGCATTTTCCAGGGGCACCACGAGGAGGAACGGACTCACCCCCATACACTGCTTAGTCTTCTTCTGCTTAGAATTTAGAGCATATATTTTGCTCTTCATTTTGGTCTTATACTTAATGTTCTTCTGCTTTTTGATCTTCTGCTTATTGTTCTTCTGTCTCTTGTTCTGTATCTTGTAGTTTGTCTTAACCTTCTTTGTCCTGTTGGTGATGGTACAAAAGCCAATGGAAGTAACGAGGACCAGCTGACTGTGCTGGAACCCAGAGGGTCAGCAGAAGGAAAAGAGCCAATGGCACAACCGAGGACCAGCTGACGTTACTGGGACACGGTTACTAAGCAGGAGGTACCTGTGCTCCAAAGCACTACCAAGGACCAGCAGACGTTGCTGGAACTCGGATACCGAGATGGAGGCACCTAGGCCAAAGGCACTGCGGAGAACCAGCTGACGGTACTGGAACCCGGTTGGGTAGCAGAAGGTACAAGAGCCAATGAAAGTAACGAGGACCAGCTGACTGTGCTGGAACCCGGAGGGTCAGCAGAAGGAAAAGAGCCAATGGCACAACCGAGGACCAGCTGACGTTACTGGGACACGGTTACTAAGCAGGAGGTACCTGTGCTCCAAAGCACTACCAAGGACCAGCAGACGTTGCTGGAACTCGGATACCGAGATGGAGGCACCTAGGCCAAAGGCACTGCGGAGAACCAGCTGACGGTACTGGAACCCGGTTGGGTAGCAGAAGGTACAAGAGCCAATGAAAGTAACGAGGACCAGCTGACTGTGCTGGAACCCGGAGGGTCAGCAGAAGGAAAAGAGCCAATGGCACAACCGAGGACCAGCTGACGTTACTGGGACACGGTTACTAAGCAGGAGGTACCTGTGCTCCAAAGCACTACCAAGGACCAGCAGACGTTGCTGGAACTCGGATACCGACATGGAGGCACCTAGGCCAAAGGCACTGCGGAGAACCAGCTGACGGTACTGGAACCCGGTTGGGTAGCAGAAGGTACAAGAGCCAATGAAAGTAACGAGGACCAGCTGACTGTGCTGGAACCCGGAGGGTCAGCAGAAGGAAAAGAGCCAATGGCACAACCGAGGACCAGCTGACGTTACTGGGACACGGTTACTAAGCAGGAGGTACCTGTGCTCCAAAGCACTACCAAGGACCAGCAGACGTTGCTGGAACTCGGATACCGACATGGAGGCACCTAGGCCAAAGGCACTGCGGAGAACCAGCTGACGGTACTGGAACCCGGTTGGGTAGCAGAAGGTACAAGAGCCAATGAAAGTAACGAGGACCAGCTGACTGTGCTGGAACCCGGAGGGTCAGCAGAAGGAAAAGAGCCAATGGCACAACCGAGGACCAGCTGACGTTACTGGGACACGGTTACTAAGCAGGAGGTACCTGTGCTCCAAAGCACTACCAAGGACCAGCAGACGTTGCTGGAACTCGGATACCGAGATGGAGGCACCTAGGCCAAAGGCACTACGGAGAACCAGCTGACGGTACTGGAACCCGGTTGGGTAGCAGAAGGTACAAGAGCCAATGAAAGTAACGAGGACCAGCTGACTGTGCTGGAACCCGGAGGGTCAGCAGAAGGAAAAGAGCCAATGGCACAACCGAGGACCAGCTGACGTTACTGGGACACGGTTACTAAGCAGGAGGTACCTGTGCTCCAAAGCACTACCAAGGACCAGCAGACGTTGCTGGAACTCGGATACCGACATGGAGGCACCTAGGCCAAAGGCACTGCGGAGAACCAGCTGACGGTACTGGAACCCGGTTGGGTGGCAGAAGGTACAAGAGCCAATGAAAGTAACGAGGACCAGCTGACTGTGCTGGAACCCGGAGGGTCAGCAGAAGGAAAAGAGCCAATGGCACAACCGAGGACCAGCTGACGTTACTGGGACACGGTTACTAAGCAGGAGGTACCTGTGCTCCAAAGCACTACCAAGGACCAGCAGACGTTGCTGGAACTCGGATACCGACATGGAGGCACCTAGGCCAAAGGCACTGCGGAGAACCAGCTGACGGTACTGGAACCCGGATGGGTAGCAGAAGGTACCCATGGAAATTAAAGTTGAGGCAGCAGGACTGTTTGCCGTTCACACAGCAGGGGAACAGCTGACATTACTGAACCCCAGTAACACGGGAGCAAGTGTAGACTGTGCTAACAGCACTTCCGAGAAACAACTGGCGGTGTTGTAACCCAGGGATGAGAAGAGAACATGGTGGAGGCAGCAGGACTGTTTGCCGTTCACACAGCAGGGGAACAGCTGACATTACTGAACCCCAGTAACACGGGAGCAAGTGTAGACTGTGCTAACAGCACTTCCGAGAAACAACTGGCGGTGTTGTAACCCAGGGATGAGAAGAGAACATGGTGGAGGCAGCAGGACTGTTTGCCGTTCACACAGCAGGGGAACAGCTGACATCACTGAACCCCAGTAACACGGGAGCAAGTGTAGACTGTGCTAACAGCACTTCCGAGAAACAACTGGCGGTGTTGTAACCCAGGGATGAGAAGAGAACATGGTGGAGGCAGCAGGACCTTTTGCCGTTCACACAGCAGGGGAACAGCTGACATTACTGAACCCCAGTAACACAGGAGCAAGTGTAGACTGTGCTAACAGCACTTCCGAGAAACAACTGGCGGTGTTGTAACCCAGGGATGACAAGAGAACATGGTGGAGGCAGCAGGACCTTTTGCCGTTCACACAGCAGGGGAACAGCTGACATTACTGAACCCCAGTAACACAGGAGCAAGTGTAGACTGTGCTAACAGCACTTCCGAGAAACAACTGGCGGTGTTGTAACCCAGGGTCAAGGAGGGTGTAGGCATAAAATATTGAGTTATTGCCTTGTTACGTGGCCATTGCAAATGTATGTACTTCAAACAAGAATAAATGAAGTTTTACTACGACAATAAAATGATGAATTTCAATTACAAGAATAGAAAAATATTTATACTTGACAGTCCTCTGTGGTTGATAACGTTTAATGGCTAACTGAAAATATGGTAACAAATTCAAAGCTTTCGAGACTACTCAGGTGTCTTCATCAGGCTAAGAGTAAAGCCAAAAATGAAGAATCACATATTTCTACACACAACAGGACACAGGAATAGCTAAGACAAGTGAGGGAGGGACAAGTGAGGGGAGACCGGCAACAAAAAGGAGAACAAGGATGAATTATCAGCGCCACACAATCAGAGATAAATTAATGAATTTACCTGTGGCAAAAGACTTTTGTATGCCCGGTCATAGCATGATGGATATGGAATTACTGGTATTAAAATATAACTTCAAATATGAGAAACGTACAAAGGTTTCAGAATATAAGCTCATCATGACCTTTGACACTGTTAGTGATGGAATGAATAGATCACATGGATTTATGTCATTCTATATCAATTAAGGAATCTGCGTCTATGCCCTTCCAGGGTCATGAAAACCCAAAAAAAAAAGGCAATGAGAGGGCAATCAAACTTTCTATCCTTATGTAGGAACTGTTCCAATATTTATGTTCATCCCTGTGAGATAATGACAGTTCTGATACACGTCACTTACTTGTCTTACCTATTGCAGTATTCCTGTGTCCTGTTGTGTATAGAAATATGTGATGCTTAATTTTTTTATTTAGTCTTTGCCTGATGAAGAGACGTGAGTAGCCTTGAAAGCTTGCAATTTGTTTCCATCTTTTCAGTTATCCATTAAAAGGTATCAACCACTGCTGACTCTGAAGTCTAAATATTTTTCTATCTACTGGCTAACACGGTACAAAGATACACATGTTTTCTAATTTCAAGAAGGAAAAATAAAGAAAATACAAATATAAACGCATATATGCACATGCCAAAAAAAAATGGACCAACACAACACCCAAAAAATTGGTAACAAAATATAGTGTTGTAAATGTAAGAATAAAAGTCCATTTTTTTTTTTATGAATAATGCTTAAGGAACGCTATGTTAAACCATAACATAGTGAAGACAATGGATTTTGTAATAGTCACTCATCATCATCATCGCAAATTTTATGTGACAGTCACAGACATTTCAATTATTTAAGTTCATAAAATCGTAACTTTCTATAGCATGTATGACATGTCCAGCATGGACTCATCAATGTGATGATTGATGACACAATAATGTACGATAAAAAATAACCATTTAAAAAAAAATTAGGCATTGTTTGTCACAATTTAAGTGTGTGCCTGCAAGTGTAGGTGAAACAAAGGCTACGGATAGCAAAGGTATATTCTATGTCTGTATCAGACAGTGGACAGCCTCTGATGGGTAATGCCGATGTTATACTGTACGTCAATAAAGTCTGTGGCTGAAATCATGCATTTTTTGCTTGTAGAGTGTTGAAGAGGGTAAAAGAATCTCTGGTTGCGCAAAGCTTTATCCAACAACACTACCTTCCTACTGTCACGCGTAGGGTAGGGTAGCGTGTGGCAATTAGCTGACTATAAAATGTGAGGTTAGGCTGCGTTATTGCGCACTAGGGACGCAAAAAAAAATACAGCAGTAATAATTTAATGTGTAATACTCCACCTATGACAAACAAAAAAATTACGTTCCCTCTTTAACAATGTACAAGACTAACAAGCCTAATGGTTCACGCTGACTTAATTGAGATACAGTATTACATCAACATTGTCCATGAGTAACTATGCACTGTGAATGTGATACCTATATACCAGTATTAATTTTATATCTGTTGTGGTTGTTTCAACAGCACTCGCAGGTATAACTACCTATTGTCAGTATGCATGATGCACTTTCTAGATGTAATAATTTATTATTGGACATTATTACCATGTTTACATGCTGGCCATTTCATATATGGTGTTTGAAGTTACAGTTGGCATCAGTATGTGTATTTTATAATGTCTGTCATAAATAAAACTCGTGATGATGATGAGGATTTAATGATTCGTACATCCATTGACTGCATTATCTTACAGGTACAGATAAAGTTCCTTAAAAAGCATTAATTCATAAGTATGAAATGTACTTTTATGCATTAATTTCAAAATGTGAAGAGTAGACTATGTTTTATTTTTTGTTTACCATTTCTAATAGACATGTGCAGATATGCGCTGTGATGACAAATTATTATTTGTCCATATTTGTCATAAAAATTTATCATTCTAGGCCTGCAAAACTTCACAATTTCATGTTTTCAGCATAACAAGCAGGGTGACGGCTCTTCCCTATTTGGAGCATGTTGGTCATGTGTTTTTCTGTCCATGTGTCGGGAACAGGAGACTTCTTGCCGTTGACACAGCAGGGGAACAGCTGGCGTTACTGAACCCCACTAACAGTAGAGCTTGTGTTTTGTTCTGTGGACACGACACTTCTGAGCAGCAACTGGCAGTGTTGGAGCCCAGGGAGTAGAGTTCAGGTGGTAGAAAGATGAACATAACAGGAGACATGGATAACGTTGCGAACCAGTTATTTAATCTGAAAACGGACAGACAAATTCTGGCGAGATCCATGCCTTGTTCATTTTCAGAAAAGTAAGCCGGTCTACATTATCGGAGGATAGTCGCATGCGACGGTCTGTTAGTACACCACCTGCAGCACTAAAGACGCGCTCCGATAATACACTGGCAGCAGGGCAAGCCAGCACCTCCAATGCATACTGGCTAAGCTCTGGCCATGTATCCAGCTTAGAGACCCAAAACTTGAATGGGGAAGAGCCATCTGGGAGTACACTGAGAGGCAAAGCCAAGTAGTCTGTCACCATCTGACGGATACGTTGCCTCCCGCTGACTGGAGCCCTCTCGGATGGTGTAGACATTTGTGGCGCTGCCACAAAACTTTGCCACATTTTTAACATACTGGTCTTTCCCTGTGCAGAGGCACTGCGTGTGCTCCCTCTTGTTGCAGAGCTCTCTACACTGCCTCGACGCACAGAGCTGCTTTGTAAAGCAGTAGCAGCAGCAGTGCTCTCGGCAGTAAGGTAGAACATTAGGGATTGCACCAGTGTGTCTTGGTACTCCCGCATTTTACGCTCCGGTTCAACGGTGTGATGAGCTTTTGACGTTGTCCCGGTAGCGAGGGTCTAGGAGGGTGTACACCCAATAATCAGACGTCGTGAGAATGTGGGCGATGCGGAGGTCGTTTCTTAGGCACTGCAGCATGAAATCAACCATGTGCTGCAGACTCCCAACTGGCAAAGAAACGCTGTCCTCTGCAAGAGGCGTTATCTCTGCCTGCTCTGCATCACCCCACCCTCGCTCTACATACTGACTAGAGCGTTGTGTACCTCCCTCTGGAGCGATGTCTTCCTCCTCCATTGACTCCTCCTCCTCATCCTCCTCACAAAGTGAGCCCTGCCCAGCCCTTTGTGAGGAACCACGTTGCGCTGACTTTCCAGAAGGTGATGGAATTTGTGACTCCTCATCCTCCACCTCTTCCAAAACCTCATCCCTTATTGCTTGCAGTGTTTTTTGAAGCAGGCAGATAAGGGGGACAGTCAGGCTGACTAGTGCATCATCTGCACTCGCCATCCGCGTTGACTCATCAAACGCACGCAAAACGTGGCACATGTCCTTCATAGTGGCCCACTCATTAATGGTGAAGTGTGGACGGCGCAAATTGCGTGTTGATTGCGCCTGATGCAGCTGATACTCCATAACTGCTGGCTGCTGCTCACACAACCGCTCCAACATATGTAACGTTGAATTCCACTGGTGGATACGTCACATATGATGCGATGTTCAGGAAGGCGCAATCTGCGTTGCAGAGCTGCAATGCGCGATCTGGCCATGCTGGAACGTCGCAAGTGAGCGCACTCTAGGCGGACCTTGTGCAGCAGTGCATCAAGATCCGGATAGTCCCTCAAAAAACTCTGCACGACCAAGTTGAGCACATGTGCCAGACATGGTATGTGAGTGAGGTTGCCAAGGCCCAGAGCTGCCACCAGATTTCGGCCATTGTCACACACTACCAAGCCTGGCTGGAGATTCGCTGGCAAAAACCACACGTCGCTCTCCTGCTTGATGGCATTCCAGACCTCCTGCGCTGTGTGGCTTCGATTCCCCATGGGAATTAATTTCAGAACGGCCTGTTGCCGTTTGGCCACGGCTGTGCTCATATCGGTCGCATCAGGTAAGCGTCCACGGGTCCATGTGGAGGTAGACCGTGACGGCTCCTGCAGCGATGATTCTGAGGAACTGGAGTAGGAGGAGGAGTCAATGTGGACAGACTTGATTCCGGCAATCCTTGGAGTTGGCAGAACACGTACAGCGCCACTCGCAAGATGTGTACCCGGCTCCACAACATTCACCCAATGGGCAGTGAGTGAAAGGTATCGTCCCTGGCCATGGGTACTGGTCCACGCATCGGTGGTCAGGTGGACCTTGCTACTGACGGCGTTTAGTAGCGCATGTTTAATTTTTGCCTCAACATGCTTTTGCAGACCAGGGACGGCTTGCCTGCTGAAATAAAATCGGCTGGGCACATTGTATTGTGGGACTGCCAATGCCATTAATTCACGGAAACTGTCAGTCTCCACCAGCCTGAATGACAGCATTTCAAGGGACAGGAGTTTTGCAATGCCAGCATTCAGAGCCTGTGCTCGTGGTGGTTTGCCGAGTATGGCCGTCTTTTATCCCATGCCTGTGCTACCGATGGCTGTTTTGTGGCCTGGGTGTGTGAGGATGACAGGGAACTTGCAGCTGTGGTGGAATAACACTGTGTCTCTGGACAACAGTGACAGAGGTTCTTCCATGGCGATCCTTTGAGGAAGCCGAACCAGCTGTGTGTGAACTGGAGGAAGAGGCTCCAACACGAGCTGAAGATGTAGGTGCTGCTGTAGGTTGGCCTACATCTCCAGTGTGTCTTTGTAACTCAACAAAGTGCTTTGACCGCACATGTTTCCACATATTTGTTGTATTAAGGTTACTGACACTTTTACCTCTTTTAATTTTTTGATTACACAGCTTGCATTTGACATAGCAAATATCATCTGCAACTGTATCAAAAAAGGACCACGAAGAGCAAGTCCTGGGAGCGCCCGGTTTGGCTGTTGGAAGAGAACTGCTCCGAACGGGTGCCAAACTGGAGGCTACAGGCAAGCGAGTCTGCAGCCTACCTCTCCCTACTGTTTGGACCGTTGGGGCAATCTCTTCCTCAGAGCTGCTCCCACCACCTTCCTGTTCCTCACGCCATGTTGGGTCTTGGACCTCATCATCTCCACCACTACCTCTTCCAACACCTGCTGTTGTTGGGTGGTCTGGCCAGCACCATGCTCAACAGAAACTGGCAACCGAGTCTCATCATCATCAGATGCGTTCTGCGGTGTGCTGACCATCGGCACTGGCTCACCCGCCTCTTCAGATTCAGAGAGACACAGCTGTTGCGCATCACTGCATACTGCCTCTTCTTCACATTCCAGAATGCTGCTTGGCTGGGCCCCTGTTTCCAAGCCAACAGATTCTGAGAACAGAAGCAGAGACTCAGCTGGCTCCTGTACAGAGCTCTCTGACTGCCTGGGCAATTTGGCAGGCGGTGAAGAGACTGATGGTTGTTCAACAGTGCTGTGGTCCTGAGAGGAGGTGGAAGCTATTGAAGTCGATGCATTGGCTGCCATCCAACCAACAACGGCTTCAATTTGTTCTTCACGCAGCAGGGGGGTACGCTGAGCTCCTACAAAAGTGCGCATAAAGGAACGCTCACGGGGAAAACTGGTGGATGCTGTGTCACTGGGTGCGGCAGCAGCCACAGAATCCCCACGTCCTCTCCCTGCTGCAAAATCCACGGCCTCGACCACGACCACGTGCCTTACTCATTGACTTCTTCATCTTGGTAGATTGATAAAGAAAGTCAGAAAAGTTATAAGGCCTAAGTGTGGTTATTCCTCACAGACTACAGTGAACCCTGCAGACAACTGTTCAGTATCTGTGAAAGGCCCCTTTGTGTACTTCTATAGTGTTTGCAACCAATGTATTGTATACGGATGGAAGCGCGTCACACTAATAGATTAGATTTTTTTCCACTAAAATGGAGCAGCACCAATTAGAGAAAAATGTGAAGGATGAGGCAGTGACACACGCTCAGCAGACTACAACCGGAAGTGGTTGAAGAACAAACTGGAGCGTAATCTGCACTCACAAAATGAAAAGCTCACAGACTACAGTGAACACTGAAACACAACTGTTCAGTAGCTGTTAAAGGCCCCTTTGTGTACTTCTATAGTGTTTGCAACCAATGTATTGTATACGGATGGAAGCGCGTCACACTAATAGATTAGATTTTTTTCCACTAAAATGGAGCAGCACCAATTAGAGAAAAATGTGAAGGATGAGGCAGTGACACACGCTCAGCAGACTACAACCGGCAGTGGTTGAAGAACAAACTGGAGCGTAATCTGCACTCACAAAATGAAAAGCTCACAGACTACAGTGAACACTGAAACACAACTGTTCAGTAGCTGTTAAAGGCCCCTTTGTGTACTTCTATAGTGTTTGCAACCAATGTATTGTATACGGATGGAAGCGCGTCACACTAATAGATTAGATTTTTTCCACTAAAATGGAGCAGCACCAATTAGAGAAAAATGTGAAGGATGAGGCAGTGACACACGCTCAGCAGACTACAACCGGCAGTGGTTGAAGAACAAACTGGAGCGTAATCTGCACTCACAAAATGAAAAGCTCACAGACTACAGTGAACACTGAAACACAACTGTTCAGTAGCTGTTAAAGGCCCCTTTGTGTACTTCTATAGTGTTTGCAACCAATGTATTGTATACGGATGGAAGCGCGTCACACTAATAGATTAGATTTTTTTCCACTAAAATGGAGCAGCAGCACCAATTAGAGAAAAATGTGAAGGATGAGGCAGTGACACACGCTCAGCAGACTACAACCGGCAGTGGTTGAAGAACAAACTGGAGCGTAATCTGCACTCACAAAATGAAAAGCTCACAGACTACAGTGAACACTGAAACACAACTGTTCTGTAGCTGTTAAAGGCCCCTTTGTGTACTTCTATAGTGTTTGCAACCAATGTATTGTATACGGATGGAAGCGCGTCACACTAATAGATTAGATTTTTTTCCACTAAAATGGAGCAGCACCAATTAGAGAAAAATGTGAAGGATGAGGCAGTGACACACGCTCAGCAGACTACAACCGGCAGTGGTTGAAGAACAAACTGGAGCGTAATCTGCACTCACAAAATGAAAAGCTCACAGACTACAGTGAACACTGAAACACAACTGTTCTGTAGCTGTTAAAGGCCCCTTTGTGTACTTCTATAGTGTTTGCAACCAATGTATTGTATACGGATGGAAGCGGTCACACTAATAGATTAGATTTTTTTCCACTAAAATGGAGCAGCACCAATTAGAGAAAAATGTGAAGGATGAGGCAGTGACACACGCTCAGCAGACTACAACCGGCAGTGGTTGAAGAACAAACTGGAGCGTAATCTGCACTACAAAATGAAAAGCTCACAGACTACAGTGAACACTGAAACACAACTGTTCTGTAGCTGTTAAAGGCCCCTTTGTGTACTTCTATAGTGTTTGCAACCAATGTATTGTATACGGATGGAAGCGCGTCACACTAATAGATTAGATTTTTTTCCACTAAAATGGAGCAGCACCAATTAGAGAAAAATGTGAAGGATGAGGCAGTGACACACACTCAGCAGACTACAACCGGCAGTGGTTGAAGAACTAACTGGAGCTTAATCTGCACTCACAAAATTAAAAGCTCACAGACTACAGTAAACCCTGCAGACAACTGTTCAGTAGCTGTGAAAGGCTCCTTTCTGTACTTCTATAGTGTTTGAAAACCAATGTATTGTATACGGATGGAAGCACGTCACACTAATAGATTTGATTTTTTTCTAATATAATGGAGCTGCACCAATTCCACTAAATAAAATAAAAAAAAAAAAGAGTCAGTGACACGTGCAGATGCCTACAAAACAGCGGTGGATGCAGAGCAAACTGCAGCGTCACCTGCACTGTACACACACACCTTGCACAGAGCTGTTAAAACAACACTGGCAAAATGAAGCTTTACACAGCGGTTGGTAAACTAGCCTGCCTCAAGCACAGTAGTACACAAAATCGCAATATCTAACTGTCCCTCAGAGTCAGCACAGCAGCGTTCTGTCCCTTACTGAGTTCACAGCACAGTGACGCTAAAATGGCTGCGGCGCCTTTTATAGTGCATTTGACATCATTTCAGCAGCCAATCACAGCCATGCCATTAGTTAAGATGACCGCAGCATTACAGGATGTGCCCACACTTCGTAGGATTCTCATTGGCTGACTAAAATCACATTGCCTCTCAAAGAATTATGGGAACTTCCGATTCCGGTTACGATATTGAAAAGTATCGGAATTAAGTATCGGAATTCGATAACGCGAATATCGGCCGATACCCGATACTTGCGGTATCGGAATGCTCAACACTAATCATCAATAAACCTGCACCATAATAATATGTATGGGTACCACCAGTTTCCTCCAAGAATGCCACAGTCTCCTCCCACCAGCCCAGGAAGAGAGTTGTATACGATGGGGCACAGGGACTCCCCATCGCAGTCCCCCTGAGCTGGTGGTAGGTTTTTTCATCAAATAGAAAACAGTTATGATTCAAAACATAGGTCAATAGGTTGATGACAAAATTATTATGCGTAGTCAGATAATTTGCCCTGTGCAAGAAAGAATTCAATCCCCCTGATGCCTGCTGAATGAGGGATATTACTGTATAGTGCCTCTACGTCAATTGACGGCAAGTACGTCTCTCCTGTATTGTTTATCCCTTCAAGTTTCATCAAAAGATCCGAGGTATCCCTCAGATACGATGGTAGGGATATAACAAAAGGCCGAAGAATATTATCTATATATGTCCAGACATTTTGGGTGATAGAGTCTATGCAGAAACAATAGGTCGTCCTCTAAGTGGAACCAATCCCTTGTAAATCTTTGGGAGACAATAGAATGCAGGCATCAGGGGAAGAATAGGTAACAAGAATTCAAATTCACTCTTGGAAATCAATCTCTGATCTAAACCAGTTGTCAGAATTTCTGTCCGTGTATCTATATACTGAGGGGTGGGGTCTTTTCTCAAAATTTCATATGTTTCTCTATCTTTCAAGAGTGATTGACACATGTCAGTATACTGTGTATGGTCCATTACTACAAGGTTGCCCCTTTATCGAGGGCTTGATTATTACTCTATTTCTTTCCAGTGTATGAAGGGCCTTCATTTGAATCACTCAAATTAGAAATTCCCTCTTGATTTCCTGGGTTGATCTTAATCAA
>JARQOD010000002.1:305233273-305257508 GCA_033576555.1 Oophaga sylvatica | reverse complement strand
GGTCAGGCCCTAATTTACTCTGTTCCTTAACTGGTAACCGAGTGGGGCCTTCTGCTCCAAAAAAGATGAAGACGGTAAAGATTGAGACAAAGAGGATGACGGTTGTACTGTTAGATTCATTGCTACTGGGCATTCTCTGTCCATACATTTGGCTGAGTTACCATTCCTGATATTCCCCCTGATGGGGTACTCATATGTGTGTCCCGCCCCTGCCATCTGTGCCTGTATCCTCTTCCTCGTTCTCTTCCCTTTGCCTCCATCTCCCCTGGATGTAGATCTCTCTCTGAGTTATCTGTTTCAGATGAAGAAATAACTGTGTGAGTCCTCTGTTGTGTGGAAAGAAAATGATACGCCGTATTCTCTTTGAATTCGTTATAGTCTCTCAAGAATTGATTATGTTTCCTATCTTTAATCAGCGCTTGACACTTCTCAATAGAAGATTGGAGAATTGCCTCTCTCATTAAATTCAGGATCTGCTTTATGTACAAGGGTTTTAACAATCAGATCATTTAATATCTTCCCTGTACGCTCAAAGTTATTTTTTTCTTCCTCAATCAAGATTTTCATGAATCTACACAAAGAGGCTATAGACTCCCTCTGCCATACCTGAAGTAACTGGAGATTCGCCAATCTTGGTGATGGAAAAATATTGATCCTCAAGCCACTGGAACAATATTATTTTTTAGATAGTTCTCAAGTGCCTTTATTTCCCAGAAGGACTTCACATTATTCTTATACCCCACATATAGATCTTTAAATAAATTATTTATGGAGATAGACCCACCACTTCCTACCAGATTACTCTCTGTGGAGAATGCTTGATTAGCCTCCTCCACCCACTGTTCAGTGTTTATAGGTCCAGACAGAAAACCAGCCATTTAACTAGATTTGCAAAAAGACTTACAAAGTAGAGATGATCTCTAAGGTGATGACAAGATCGCCTTACTATAAAAAACACCTTAGTTAAAAATTTACTTTTATTGAACAAAATCTAAAAAATCCCTAAAAAGGTTGCTTGAATAAAAAAGACGAATAGGACTGCTGGAGTGATATTATTGAGTCATAGTCTCCAGTCTGTCCTTAGTGTCCAGAAATAAGTAAAATCTGGCTCAGATGTAACCCTATACTGATCCACTGGTGAATATTAAGTGTATCAGAAAAAACATGGGTGTCACTGTACTTATATATAGCAGTATTTCGCAAATAGGTAAAAAAATACAGGCCACACATTTGTCATACTGGCATCTCCGTGGCAGCTCATATCTGTGTGTGCTCAAAGTTTGGGCAGTGTAGGCCGGTTTTGCTTTTTTTGTCTTAGGTGTCACAGTCCTCATATACAGCACTACTTAGCCCAAAAATAAAAAAAACATGGCACACATTTGTCGTAGTGGTATCTCCGTGGCAGCTCATATCTGTATGTGCTCAAAGTTTGGGCAGTTTATGGCAGTTTTCTTTTTTTTGTCGTGGGTGTCTCTGTACTTATGTACAGCAGTAATTTGCAAAAAAAAAAAAAAAAAAATACAGGCCACCCATTTGTCGTAGTGGTATTTCCGTGGCAGCTCATATCTGTGTGTGCTCAAAGTTTGGGCAGTGTAGGCCGGTTTTCCTTTTTTTGCCCTGGGTGTCACAGTCCTGATATACAGCACTAGTTAGCCCAAAAATTAAAAAAAGCAGGGCACACATTTGTCATAGTGGTATCTCCGTAGCAGCTTATATCTGTGCGTGCTCAAAGTTTGCCCAGTTTATGCCAAAACATTGTATTTTTTTTGCAGTCTGTTAACATAATTATTAAATCTGATGAGGCCAAAAACATTTTTACCTAAAGTCCAGATAGGTAAAAGTGTGGTTTTCAAGCACACGTATCATATACAGTTGACTCCCAAATCACCCTTTTGTAGTGAGCATGTATAATATTCTATTCCATTTACAATGGGCAAGGCGTGTGGCAAGGGACGGTGAAGTGGACATGATTGTGATGTTGCAGGCCGAGGCCGTGGGCAAGCTGATATTGGCCCACCGAAAACACCCACATCTTCTCGCTGGACCTTAGTGACCGAAGTCCTAAGGGACCGCAGCAAGACAGCACTATTGAAGCCTGAGCAGTGTGAAAAGGTTGTTCGTTGGATAGCAGATAATACTTCCAGTTACTTATCCACCAGCACCCTGTTTTCAACATGGTCAAGTCATAGTAGCCGTGAATCTGGACCGCATATACCTTCTCCTGATCCTCCTTCCTCCCACCATTCTGAATGCCCTGAGACAACTAATCCCACACTCGGACACTCTGAAGAGCTGTTCAGTTTTCGATTTGGAGATTCGTGCCTCTCACCCAGTCCAATAGAAGCGAGGCAAGATGATATTCCATGTAGCGATGCACAAATCTTTGAGCAGTCACGATCTCAAGAGGTGGTCGATGTTGAGACACAATTGCCAGAATGTCAGGAGGAGGACCAGGGTGGGGAAGTGGAAGATGAGGTGGTGGATGATGTAGTAACAGACCCAACCTGGCAGGAGGACATGCAGAGCGATGACAGTAGCACACAGGGAGAGGTAGACGTTGCACCATTTCAGGCAGGAAGAAGCAGTGTGTTGGCCGCAGACAGGAGTGCAACCGTTCCCCATAACACCAACCTGACGGAAGTTGCCAGTCCAACTGTTAGGTCTTCCCTAATCTGGTTATTTTTTAAAGACTCTGCCGATAACACGAAACAGGCCATTTGTAACACCTGTCATGCCAGCATCAGCAGCGGTAGCAAAACTACCAGCCTTACCACCACCAGCATGATCAGGCACATGGCAGCAAATCACCCTACTTTGTGGGCCCAACCCCAGGCTCCAGGAACAGTGTCTGCGGGTGACACCACTGCTTCTTCTACTGTTGTGCATGCAAGCCAATCCACTGTCCACGGTGCATGCAAAGTTTCCTCCTGCCCTGCACCTGCCATTATCCACAATCAAATAGCACCATCATCAAGCTCGTCCACGTCATTGTCCCAGTTCAGCTTTCAGTTATCCATACCCCAGCCATTGGAGCATAAGCGGAAATATGCAGCCAACGCCCCACAGGTCACAATACTCAATTCTCATATTTCTCATCTGCTTGTGGTTGAAATGTTGCCTTTTAGGCTCATGGAGACAGAAGCTTTCAGCAACCTGATGGCGTTGGCCATCCCAAGGTACTACAAGCCCGTGTCCCACAACATTACCAGTGCCCTCAACAATGCAGTTACTGGTAAAAGTACACCTAACCACGGAAACGTGGACAAGTGCTTGTGGCCAGGGACGGTAAATCTCGCTGACGGCACACTGGGTTAACATAGTGGAAGCCGATACCCAGTCAGACCTTGGGATGGAACACGTCCTCCCGACGCCAAGGATTACAGGCCCTATATCAATAAGAGTTGCCCCCACTGTGTACAGCTCCTGCACCTCCTCCTCCTCCTCTTCAGTCTCCATGTCAGAAATGAGCACATCTGTCACAAGCCGGAAGCACTGCAGCACTGCCAAAGCAAAGCGGCAACAGCCTGTGCTGAAGCTAATTTGCTTAGGTGACAAACCTCACAATGCTGAACAGTTGTTGACAGCTCTGAAAGAGCAGGCAGATGTGTGGCTGACACCGCTAAATCTCCAGCCAGGCATGGTTGTGTGTGACAATGGCAGGAACCTGGTGGCGGCTTTGAGGTGAGGCGAACTGACACACGTACCACGCCTGGCCCATGTGCTGAACCTCGTTGTTCAATGTTTTCTAAAAAGCCATCTGGAGCTGCCGGAGCTACTGGTTAAAGTACGCCGCCTATGTGCACATTTAGAAAGTCAGCTACAGCTTCAGCTGCCCTTGCCGTGCTTCAGCAGCGACTGCAGATTCTGGCTCACCGACTGGTGTGTGATGTCCCCACGCGTTGGAACTCTACACTGCATACGTTAGAAAGGATTTGTGAGCAAAAGTGGGCAGTTGTTGAATACCAGGATCAACAAGGCCATCATTTGTCAGGTTTAACTCCTCACATTAGACCTCAAGAGTGGACTTGGATGTCAGACATATGTAGCATCCTCCAAAACTTTGAGTCCACCAAGATGATGAGTGGCGATGACGCCATAATTAGCATCACCATCCCACTCATCTGCATTCTGAAAAGCTCTCTGCTCAAATGAAAGAGAACGCATTGCAGGCGGAGCATGAGGACATGGATCAAGTAATCATACAGGGTGATTACACACAGCCCAGCCTCGTGTTATCCCAACGTAGATTGGTTGACAATGAGGAAGAGGAGGAGGAAGAACAGGAGCTACTTTCATGCACTATAGACGGGACTACAACCACAAGTTGTCATGGGTGCATCGCCACAAAGATCGTCGCGATTGCACATTCTGACTTCTCACAGCTGAGCTTCTGTTTCTTTGTTTTTTGGTAATGTGAGAGTTAATTTTTCCTAGCTCTTTGCTAAGGCTAGGTGCAGCCTCGCCCGGCTGCTTTTGATTATGTTCTAATTAGTTTCCTTTATATTTCTGCCAGTCTGGGTGTTAGACGCCGGTGAAAGCATTCATGTAGTTCAGCAGTCTGGATCGGTTCTGAGAATATTTAAGCTAAGAGTTCATTAGTTGTTTTTACTCTTATAGCTTATAGTTTATCTCTGAGACCTTAGGTGTTCCTACTGTGTGTGAGTGTTGTATGTAAGACTTTATTTACTTTATTCCTTCTCTTTCTTGTATGTCTTTCTGTTCATTATCCGTTACCTGTTCATTCCCTTTGGTGGTATTCAGGGTCCTTCTTAGGACTAGAATACAGTTGGCAGGGATTGATAGGAGACAGGGTTTACGCTGGTGGCCTGGACCTCTGTACCTTTAACAGTACCTCCAGGTTGAGGGATTAGTTAGGACCCCAGTTCAGGGTCAGCTTAGACCCCGGTCACCCTCTAGCCGAGACAGCGTATAACGGATTCCGTTTTGACCCACTGGACATTCTATCAGGTAAATCCATGTTATAATATATCTATGCGCATGTTATATAGTATGTTGCCCTTTTGATATAGATTACTGACATCTCATATATATATCTGCTATACAGCGTGACATTTTCACCGGCCCAAAAAGATTCTCCCCAGCTGTCATGGATCCAGTAGCCCAGCTGGCCCGACAGTTGCAGGGGTTGTCCATGGAATTTGCAGACATTAAGTCCAAGGTTTTGTCCCTCCCAGAGCAAACCAGATCTGAACCTAAGGTTGCTCTCCCGGACAGGTTCACTGGTGGGCGGGACAAATTTTTTACTTTCCGGGAGGCATGTAAATTGTACTTTCGGCTGCGGCCTCGGTCATCTGGGAGTGAAGAGCAGAGGGTGGGAATTGTTATCTCGCTCTTACAAGGGACCCTCAATCTTGGGCGTTCTCTATTCCTCCAGGCTCCCCAGATCTCCAGTCAGTGGATCGATTTTTTACTGCCCTGGGTCTGGTATATGATGATCCGGATCGAGTTTCCCTTGCTGAAACAAAGTTACGTAAAATACGGCAGGGAAATCGTCCAGCGGAGGAATATTCTTCTGAGTTCCGTAGATGGGCAACAGATACTCAGTGGAATGACCCAGCTCTTAGGAGCCAGTTTTTGTCAAGGGTTGTCTGACAAATTAAAAGATGTGTTGGCTCAGTATGATTCTCCTCCATCACTGGAGGCTGCTATGGCCCTTGCTATTCGCATTGATAGACGACTTCGGGGAAGACGCGAGGTAACTCCGCCCCCCATGATGACTCCACCTACTACTAAAGTCCCTTATACTGAGGTTCCCCTGGTCTGTTCTGAGGAACCCATGCAGTTGGGAGGGACATCATTTTGTAGGAGGGAATCGGCGGTGCGCCGCAAGACTAGAAGGTGTTTCTTTTGCGGGAGAGAGGGACATTTTGTTGGGGGTTGTCCATCCCGGACCTCTTTGACCCAAGGAGTTAACCTGGGAGTCTGTATTTCGTCCCCAAATCCCTCTCAGTTTATCGTGCCTGCGGAGGTGGTGATTGGTACTAGAACTGAGAGGATTTCTGTTTTTCTTGATAGTGGGTCCGGGGCTAATCTTGTGGACGCTCGGTTTGCCCAGGTGCATGGTATGCAACTGAGTGTATTGGCCAAACCGGTCCCTATACTCTCTATTGATTCTAGACCTCTTGGTCAAGGTAGCTTGGTTCAAGCTGTTCATAACATAGATCTTCGAGTAGGGGCAATGCATAAAGAGCAATTGTCTTGTTATGTGTTGGAGGGTCTACCTACTCCTATTGTGTTGGGACTTCCTTGGTTGGCTAAACATAACCCAGTGATTGATTGGCAATCCAGAAAGATAAGCCAGTGGGGTGAATTTTGCAAGAATAACTGCATGAGCACGGTCATCGGTGCAGTTGTGCCTAGGACTTTGCCTCCTTTTCTGGAGGACTTTGGGGAGATGTTCTCAGAGAAGGGGTGTAAAGAGTTACCTCCTCATCGCGCATATGACTGCTCAATAAAGTTGCTTCCTGATGCCTTATCTCGTACTTTCCCAGGGACCGGGAGGATGGATGATCCGGTTCCTATTCCTCAGGAGGGAGTTGTGGTGTCAGCTGTATGCTCTGAGCTTGAGGGGGAGGTATTGGGGGCTCAGGGGACGCCCCTGTGGGACTTCCAGGGAGACTGATAGTTCCAGATCAGTTAAGACTGAAGGTTACGGAGAACCGTTACAAACGGATGGCTGATAGGGGAGAGTTTCTGGTCGAGATCTGAAGGTGAATGATCTGGTGTGGTTGTCTACCAGGAATATTAAACTTAAAGTTCCCTCCTGGAGGTTGGGTCCCAGATTCATCGGGCCGTACAGGATCAGTTCCATAATTAATCCTGTGGCATTTCGTCTGGACCTCCCTCCTACGTTTAAAATTCATAATGTGTTTCACAAGTCATTACTTAAAAAGTATGTGGCACCAGTCATACCGTCACCTCTACCTCCTCCTTCAGTGGTGGTCAATGATAACGTGGACGGACCTTTCACACAACTCACCCGGACAGACCTGGTCATGAGGGTCCGGAGGCCCCTCGTAGAAGGGGGGGTACTGTCATGGGTGCATCGCCACAAAGATCGTCGCGATTGCACATTCTGACTTCTCACAGCTGAGCTTCTGTTTCTTTGTTTTTTGGTAATGTGAGAGTTAATTTTTCCTAGCTCTTTGCTAAGGCTAGGTGCAGCCTCGCCCGGCTGCTTTTGATTATGTTCTAATTAGTTTCCTTTATATTTCTGCCAGTCTGGGTGTTAGACGCCGGTGAAAGCATTCATGTAGTTCAGCAGTCTGGATCGGTTCTGAGAATATTTAAGCTAAGAGTTCATTAGTTGTTTTTACTCTTATAGCTTATAGTTTATCTCTGAGACCTTAGGTGTTCCTACTGTGTGTGAGTGTTGTATGTAAGACTTTATTTACTTTATTCCTTCTCTTTCTTGTATGTCTTTCTGTTCATTATCCGTTACCTGTTCATTCCCTTTGGTGGTATTCAGGGTCCTTCTTAGGACTAGAATACAGTTGGCAGGGATTGATAGGAGACAGGGTTTACGCTGGTGGCCTGGACCTCTGTACCTTTAACAGTACCTCCAGGTTGAGGGATTAGTTAGGACCCCAGTTCAGGGTCAGCTTAGACCCCGGTCACCCTCTAGCCGGAGACAGCGTATAACGGATTCCGTTTTGACCCACTGGACATTCTATCAGGTAAATCCATGTTATAATATATCTATGCGCATGTTATATAGTATGTTGCCCTTTTGATATAGATTACTGACATCTCATATATATATCTGCTATACAGCGTGACACAAGTGTCATACCATCTGCTCAGCGTGGATGGCCTGAGGACAGGGAAGAAGAGGAAGAGGAGGAGGAGGACACCTTGGTCAGTCATCCTGTTGGTGCTGACACGTAAGTCTTGCCTGTTACCAGTCTGGCACGCATGGCTGACTTTATGTTCGCTGCCTTTCCCGTGACCCGTGTATTGTCAAAATATTGGGTACCAGTCATTACTGGCTAGTGACACTTTTAGACCCATGGTACAAGGATAACTATCAATCTCTTATTCCAGAGGCAGATAGGTGTACCAAAATGGTGCAGTACCATAGGGCTATTGTTGCAGAATTATTAAAAAAAATTCCCATCTCAAAACTCTGGTGGCAGAGATAACAGTTCATTGGCCAAAAAAGTAGGACAGGTGAGATAGACACAAGTCCACTCCAGCAGAGGCAGGGGTACACTGGCAAAATCCTGGGACAGCTTTCTAAGACCCTCCCTTCGCCCATGCACTGAGGCGTGGGTAATCTCACAAGGAATGAAATCTTTTCTAAGATGCTGAGGGAGTACCTTGCTAACCGTACCAACGTCCTCCGTGATTCCTCTGTGCCTTTTAATTATTGGTTATCCAAGCTGGACACATGGCATGAGCTGGCTCTCTACGCCTTGGAGGTCATGGCCTGCCCTGCCGCTAGCGTTTTGTCCGAGCGAGTTTTTAGTGCTGCTGGTGGCATTATCACAGCTAAGCGCATTCGCCTTTCTACGGAAAATGCAGACAGGCAGACTCTTATAAAAATGAACAAGGGATGGATTGGGCCTGACTTCTTGACACCACCAAATGGTGATAGCGAAGCCTAAACTCCTATGCACTGTTTTTTTGGGAGACGTATTCCCATGCACCTCTTCACAACCAAACATGGATATACGCTTCTTGATTTTGGCTAGTTGGTGTCCTCATCCTCACTGTCCACCACCACTTGAACACCAGGGTGAACGTATTCAGTCATGCTCCGGCCACTCTATGTTTTGGCAAGGGTGTTATGATGCCCGTCACTAAAATACAAAAAAACCCCGCAAGGGGAAATGTTTGCCAGCCCACTAAGTGTATGGGCATTCCAAGTCTAGAGACATGCTCCTAGAAATTGGGCCTATTTTTAATCAGGCCTTCCTCCACCGCTCATCATCCACCACGACTAGATCAAAAGGGTTTACTTGTTCCGTGCAGCTACAGCCAGTGTCGCATTATTAACAAGGGTGGGTGGGTCCACTACAGGTTCTCCTGCTTAGGTCACTCATCACTGAGCTAACTGAGGCATCACTACTTCTACCTCTTCCATCAGGCGACCTATTTCCTGTTTTAGCTCCAGCTTGAGTACTTGTAGTCTTAAGCAAACCTCTTCACCTCTCAATACCACGGGTTGAAGGTGGCGGCCATCTTCTTTCCATTTCCTGTAGGTTTCTGTTGACCTGCTCCCTCTCAAGTCGTAGCTGCTCTACTTCTCTCAGGTACGACACACGATACTCCAGGAGCATCCGGATATTCCCAAGGCTCTCCATGGATCCGACAATGAGGAACGGAACCATCCCACCTTTACCCACTACCTGGACTTCGTCATCAGCCGGAACCCTGACTCTCGTCACACCGGACCTATTCACCATCTCCTGCATCACTTTCCCAAGTCTTCCGATGACTTTCTTCACCAGACCTCTGGGCACTTGAATGATGTCTTCCATCAATCCAAGCTGACTTTGAGCCTTTCTTGCTTGCTCCAGACGTCGAGTGGCTTCGTGATTTCTCAACAGGATCATTTGATTCGTGTGGAGACAATGTAGGTGCATGTCCCTCAGGATAGCCACCCGCTTCATTGTGACTTCCTTAGTCGACAGTATGACCAACTGTTTCATCTCTGGCACCCAGTTCACACTAGATGCTTCTACCGCCTTTCTACAGGCCTCATGCACCTCTTCACTGGCACACACTTTTCGCATGTCTTCTGGTATCTCTATTACACACTTGAAAACCGACCCGTCACCTTCTTGGACAAACTGTTGGACCTCCTCGTCCTGAGCGTTAGTACAGTTTTCCAAGACATGGCTCTCCCTTGTGTGTCCATCTGCATGGCACTTCCCTTGCTGGATTTCTTCTCCCATAGATTTCTGGAGCTGGGCACTAGTCTCCTCCTCTATCTTGAGCTCTCGGAGAACTCTATCTCGCTCTTCTGCCAAGCAGCAACACTCCTCCTCTCTCTGGAGAAGCTCCTGCTGATGTTTCTCTTGGGCCTCTCTGAGCATCTCCGTCTCTTTCCATAGAGCCTTGTTCATACTCTGACACGCTGAGAGATGATCTCTGAGCTTAGAGACTTCCTTCTCCAGCTCCTCCACTTTGTGCTCAATCATTTGTCTCAGGACCCTTTCTCGCTCGACTGTCTCTTTCACTGTTTCTTTAAACAGCTCTATCTCATGGTCCTGCTCTCTTTTAGCCAGCACATGTCGCACCATCACTTCTTTAATTAAATTTTCGGCTGAGCACTCTTGCTCACGCACACTCTGCCTCTCCAGAGTTCCGCCCATTCCTGCATCCGCAGTTTCCACTGTCTCACGACTCCCGGTAACTTCACCGAGCTCCAGCTTACTGCACTCACTTTCCCTTGTGGTCGAGTCACAGTCTGCACAGGAGTCACTCTCGTGGACACTCCAGTTACCCTCTAACCGGGTGTCCGTTCCAGAGGTCTTATCTACCACATCGTCATCGGTTCTTTTGTCATACATTTCAGGGGACATCATGTCAGTAAGTTGGGCAGACGCATCCTTTCCTCCTGTGTCACCGTCTGACTTGTCAGTTTTGGGAGGCGTCACTGTCCCAATGTCTGCCACCCCAACAGCAGACAGGCCTCCCTCCTGCTGTAGAGGAACTCCCCTGTCCCACAAGCCAGAGAACAGTTTTAGAGTCCCGACCTATGACCACTGGACACGACAAATTAGGGACTATAGCGACATCCTGTCCCGCAATGTCCCAGCCTGTGTCAAAGATTACCCTGGCCACTGGATAATCCTTAGTGTCCCCATGGATACAGGTGACCCCGACCTTTCTTCCAAGTATTTGAAACCCCTCAGGTGCAACCCTCACTAGAGTCACCGGACTCCACGAGTCGACCAGACCCACCACATCTTCATTGTTTATCTGCAGGGCAGACCCCCGTAGTATTGTGCCGGGTGGATAGTTCATAAGGCAAACTGGACACACATAACATATTTGCCCCTGGGCAACAGTTCGTCTGCACCTCCCCTTTAACGTTGGGATACTCCACCCCTTTTTGGACCACCATCCCCTTTTGGGTTGCCGCCCCCTTCTGGGACTACGCCCCCTTTTGGGCCACCATCCCAATTTGGGTTACCGCCCTCTTTTGGGACTCTGCCCCCTTTTGGGCCACCATCCCAATTTGGGTTACCGCCCTCTTTTGGGACTCCGCCCCCTTTTGAGCAACCATCCCTGTTTTGGGTTGCCGCCCCCCTTTTTGGACTCCTCCTCTTTCAGGGGCATCCACAAAGGAAAAACAGTCTTTCACTGACCCGTCAGCACACCACAGACTCCTGTCTGTTACCTGTTGGTCACGCAGGTTTCCGGACACCTCCTCTTCATAGAGGCATCCCACAGAGCAAAAAACAGTCTTTCACTGACCCGTCAGTACAACACAGACTCCTGTCTGTTACACTCTCAGCCACAGAGATTTTCTGGACACCTCCTCTGAGGTATCCTATCAGCATGCTCTTTTATCTCAATGACCCCGGTCAACACAACACAGACTCCTGTCTGTCACCATTGGCTTAACCGCATCTTCAGATACCTTTTCTCTCCAGAGGCACCACACATAAACATCAATGCACAGTTTATTCGTGACCACTGGTCACACTAACGGTTTTCACAGACCGTCCGTTCCTCCTCTGGTTCCTGATTCCCAGCAATATGTGCTTCTTGGGTCGCTGCCAGCATTCCATCCACCAATTGTAAGGTTTCAACTCGCTCAGCTGCTTCAGAGGCAATTAGGAGGCACTTTTCTTATCAAAAAGTCATCAGGTTTATTGCTCCATAAACCACAAAGCCACATGCAATACAAGTCTTCGGTAAGGCTTAAGTTCTCTTCAAACCCAGAGACAGGAAGGCTTCTCCCTTCCTACACAGAGACCTCTCTGTAATGTCCCGCCTGGACACATGGTAGTCTGTTCACACTCACAGACTCCCACATCACTCTTCAGACACAGAGACCTCTCTGTAATGTCCCGCCTGGACACATGGTAGTCTGTTCACACTCACAAACTCCCACATCACTCTTCAGACACAGAGACCTCTCTGTAATGTCCCGCCTGGACACATGGAAGTCTGTCCACACTGGCAGACTCCCACAACACTCTCTCAGGTGCCAAACACACTCCGTTAGATAGCTGTAACCCCACCAACAGGTGAGGTCAGGATCACATGGCTAGGTCACATGGTCATGACCTCACCACAGGTCCTTTTGATACACATAAACACCTACAGGCTTTATCTTGGGTATTCAGACACATACCCCTTGGGTGGGTTTGTAGGTGACTGGACCCACCCAGCTCTCCAAGTCACCTGGAAGCCTCCCAATGTATAGCAAAACTCTCAGCAGTAGATCTGCTGAACAAAACATGCCCAGGCTTCCATCACAGGGCCACCCACCTCTGCGATACATACCGTCCATCCATCACACGCCTCCATGCATATCCCGAGGAGCATACACAGTGCCCCCTAGCTGCATCAGGGGTCACTACACCACACTATTTTAAAGTCAGATCCCTTACTGTATGATGGTAATAGCAGAAGAATTTTTTGTGGTCTATGGATCAGGCCTCTATAACACACCAGATGCTACAAGCTATTTTAAAGTCAGGTCCTCTACTGTATGACACTAGGAACAAAATAATTTTTTGTGGGCTCTGGATCAGGCTTCTATTACACACTAGATGCAACAAACTGTTTCAAAGTCAGGTCCCCTACTATATGACACTAGGAACAGAAGAATTTTTGTGGCCTATGTATCAGGCCTCTATAACACACTAGATGCTACAAGCTATTTTAAACTCAGGTCCCCTACTATATGACACTAGGAACAGAAGAATTTTTGTGGCCTCTAGATCAGGTCTCTATAACACACTAGATGCTACAAACTATTTTAAAGTTAGGTCCCTTACTGTTTGATGTTAATAACAGAAGAATATTTTTTGGCCTCTGGATTCTGTCTCTATAACACACTAGATCATGTGCGGACATACCACCGGTTCAACCGGTGTGGCTGCACCGGGGCTCAGAGGCTCCAGGAGGCCCCTGCAGGGTGGCTAATAATGAGGGCAGTCTGTCCGGTTTCTCTGGGAATGAGGCTCCGGGGGCCCCTGGCCAGATTGCCCTCATGTGCGGCGGGCAGGGAGCAATCCCAGCAGCTCCGCTGCTTGCAAGAGAAAATAGCAGGAGCGGAGCTGCAAGGATTCATCCTGCTTCGTGCCTGACGCCCGTGCTTCCTGTCTCTGACACAGAGTAGCACCGTTGGATGATGTCATCATTCAGCGGCCAGCTGTGCCAGAGCGAGGATGATTCTGCTGCTGCGGACAGGTGAGAGCCGAGGTGCTGTGTGTGTGTGTTTTGTATGTATGTGTGTGTGTAGAGATGAGTGGTGGTGTGTGTGTGTGTTTGCATGTGTAGCCCTGCAGTGAAATATGCAGAGAGGTCAATAGTGCTGTGTGTGGAGGAGAGGGGAATGATGGGGGTGATGGGAAGAAGGCAATGATGCTGGTGATGGGGAGAAGACAATGATGGGGGTGATGGGGAGAGGGCAATGATGGGGGTGATGGGGAGAAGGCAATGATGGGGAGAAGGCAATTATGGGGGTGATGGGGAGAAGGAAATGATGGGGTGATGGGAAGAAGGCAATGATGGGGAGAAGGCAGTGATGGGGAGAAAGCAATGGTGCGGGTGATGGGGAGAAGGCAATGATGGGGTGATGGAGAAGGCAATGATGTGGGTGATGGGGAGAAAGCAATGATATGGCTGATGGGGAGAAGGCAATGATGGGTGATGGAGAGAAGGCAATGATGGGGGGTGATGGGGAGAAGGCAATGATGTGGTGATGGAGAGAAGGCAATGATGGGGTAATGGGGAGAAGGCAATGATGGGAGTGATGAGGAGAAGGCAATGATGGGAGCGATGGGGAGAAGGCCATGATGGGGGGTAATGGGGAGAAGGCAATGATGGGAGTGATGGGGAGAAGGCAATGATGGGGTGATGGGGAGAAGGCAGTGATGGGGAGAAGGCAATGATGGGGTGATGGAGAAGGCAATGATGGGAGTGATGAGGAGAAGGCAATGATGGGAGCGATGGGGAGAAGGCCATGATGGGGGTAATGGGGAGAAGGCAATGATGGGAGTGATGGGGAGAAGGCAATGATGGGGTGATGGGGAGAAGGCAGTGATGGGGAGAAGGCAATGATGGGGTGATGGAGAAGGCAATGATGGGGTGATGGGGAGAAGGCAATGGATGGGAGCGATGGGGGAGAAGGCAATGATAGGGGTGATGGGGAGAAGGCAATGATGGGGTGATGGAGAAGGCAATGATCGGGTGATGGAGAAGCAATGATGGGTGATGGGAGAAGGAAATGATGGGGGTGATGGGGAGAAGGCAATGATGGGGTGATGGAGAAGGCAATGATGGGGTGATGGAGATGGGGTGATCGGGAGAAGGCAATGATGGGGTGATGGAGATGGGAGTAATGGGGAGAAGGCAATGATGGGGTGATGGGGATGGGAGTGATGGGGAGAAGGCTATGATGGGAGTGATGGGGAGAAGGCAATGATGGGAGTGTTGGGGAGAAGGCAATGATAGGGGTGACAGGGAGAAGGCAATGATGGGGTGATGGAGAGGGCAATGATGGGTGGTAGGTGAGAAGGCAATGATGGAAGTGTAATAAAACAATAGTGACACTGGCATAATACATGAATGGTAGATCAAATGCTATAAAACATAAAGATGACTAATATTGCTAGATACCAATACATGAATGCCTAATGGATTGAAGGAGACCAACTGCATAATGGACTAATCAAAAAGGAAAACGCACTGCAGTCAATAGGTCAATAGAAATACAATTTTATTACACAAAATATTAAAAATAACAAAATGAGATGGATACACAGGGGACAAATGGCATCACAGTAAGCGCATGATACGTAGGCTATCAAGGCAGCAAGGCAGGACACTGTACATACATGTATAGTTCGAATAGAAAACCACCTAAGACAATAGGTATATCATATATCAATACTCCAAATGGATAATGTATCGGCCAATATAACCAGCACGTGCTGCAATAGGTCAAGACAAGTGTCACATTAACAACAGAGCAAAAATAGTCATAGGTGGAACATAATTACCAGCAAAGGTGCAATCAGTACAGGTGCCTATCGCCCGACAGCCCTCCCCGACGCGCGTTTCGGAGGGGCCCCCTGAGGAAGGAGTGCGTCGTCACTCCGAAACGCGCGTCGGGGAGGGCTGTCGGGCGATAGGCACCTGTACTGATTGCACCTTTGCTGGTAATTATGTTCCACCTATGACTATTTTTGCTCTGTTGTTAATGTGACACTTGTCTTGACCTATTGCAGCACGTGCTGGTTATATTGGCCGATACATTATCCATTTGGAGTATTGATATATGATATACCTATTGTCTTAGGTGGTTTTCTATTCGAACTATACATGTATGTACAGTGTCCTGCCTTGCTGCCTTGATAGCCTACGTATCATGCGCTTACTGTGATGCCATTTGTCCCCTGTGTATCCATCTCATTTTGTTATTTTTAATATTTTGTGTAATAAAATTGTATTTCTATTGACCTATTGACTGCAGTGCGTTTTCCATTTTGATTAATGATGGAAGTGACAGGGAGAAGGCAATGATGGGGTGATGGGGAGAAGGCAATGATGGGGGTGATGGAGAGGGCAATGATGTGGTGGTAGGGGAGAAGGCAATAATGGAGGTGGTGGAAAGGGCAATGATGGGATGGTGGGGGAAAAAGATATGATGGGGTGGTGGGGAGAATGCAATGATGGTGATGGAAAGTACAATAATGGGAGTGGTGGGGAGGAGGAATTGATGGAGGTGGTGGAATGGGCAATGATGGGAGTGGTGGAGGAGAAAGCAAGGATAGTGGTGGGGAGAAGGCAATGATTGAGGTGGTAAAGAGGGCAATGATGGGGTGTGGAGAGGACAATAATGGGATGCGGGTGGAGGAGGACAATGAGGGGTGTGGGGGGATTGGGATGGGAGGAAGAGGGACTTATAATGGCCTTAGGAACAGGGGGAGGTGGAGGAAGACATTATCACTTATCATGTGTAACACAGTCCCTTAGTATATAGTGTACTCACTTACTATGTATAACACAGTCCCTTAGTATATAGTGTATGTACTTATGTATAACACAATCCCTTAGCATATAGTGTACTCACTTATTATGTATAATACCATCTTAGTTACATAGTTTCCTATTTTATTATGTATAACACTGTCCCTTATTACGTACCATCCTCTCTAGTTATATATGGTGCGGTCCCTTAAATAGCTTCCTCTGCTGTTATGTATAGTGCTGTCTTTTATATAGTGTATTCTTGTTAATTTTGTTATTCACAGCGCCCTCTTTTATTACATACGCCCCGCTCTTTTTAGATATAAATTGACTGCTGGTCGAGGAGCCTGTGACCAGATTACCAGTCCATCAGCTCCTCTATTAGAAAGGAAGCTTTCCCATGCTCCCTCAGCCATAATTGCATTATACAGCTAACAAGACAGGACGGTATGTACGGTAATAAAAAGCAGGGCTCTATATAATCTAATATGTAAGGGACTGTACTGTACATAACAAGAGAGGGCACTGTAAAAGGACAGCAATATACATAATAAAGGAGACTATGTAATATATATAGAAATGTGCTGTCTTCAAGGTGCAAAAATTAAAGATGTGTCTGACAGGATATCAGGACTAGTGTTGAGCGATACGATACTGCAAATATCGGCTATCGGCCGATATTAGCTCTATCGGCCTTTCGATAATTCGTTTCGATATTTTCGTTTTATCGAATACCGGAATCGGATTTGTCACTGTTACTGTGAGTGTCCGTCGGTCGGGTCTGTCAGGAGTCAGCGGCACTTACCTGGCAGAAGATCTCCGGCGGTCACGTCCTGGACTGCTTGATGGCCGCCATTATCTTCTCCCTGGCGGTCACATGCAGTTTTTCGCGATAACTGCAGTGACTGCAGGGTAATCCCGGCCGTAAACCAGTCCGATGACGTCACCGCCGGGGAAGCAGGTAATCAGCTGTGCTGCGCCGGGATGACAGGCTCTGCCTGTCATTCTGATGTAGCAGAGCTGGATCGTCGTGGGACACTCGTTACTATGGACTGCGTCGGTCAGGTGGTATACTTTTTTTTTTTTTTTTTCATTTTTTTACAGGAGATCGATGGCGTCGCAGGATGAGACTGTAATAAAAGTAATGAAAACTGTGTTTTTTTTTTTTTTATTAAATTAAAAAACTTTTTTATGAACATTCACCCGTCCGGGTACATAAACAATTTAACTATTTACATACAGGGACCCTGTCCGGGTTATTTATAATTCTTTGGCAGGGGTGTTCCAGGTACCACCTGGCACCCTTCTGATGCTTGCCAAACATCCGAGGCACCAAGGACCACCAGGACCTGATGACGTCGTGTGGCCTGTACAGTCAAGTCGTGACCCGCTATCTGGGTCTGTGTGGCCACCTCTTTCATCTCCCTCCGGGTCTGGAACCCTATGTCCAGGACTGAACGAACCCCAGGGGGCCTAACAGGCGCCGGGTACGGGCCAGCTATACTTATCATGTCCATAGCTGGGGCTGCTGAGGAGACCACTGAGGGAGGCTTGGGAGATTTACGGCGTGGGGTGGGCACTTTTGCAGAGGCCTGGATGTGGGAGGCTGAAGGCTCCGAGGGTCTCACAGGTTCCTGACACTCTGGGGAGTAGGGTTCGCACCTGGTAACATTTAGGGCGTACCATCCATTGTAACCCCAGTGTCGGGTGTAAGTCACCAAGTCTCCTGGCAACAGGTCCCTCCCCGAGTGTCCTTCTGGGAGGTGAGCCTCCACGTCCCGCCGGTTCACAAAAACTTCTAAATAAAGTCCAGGCTCCTGGATGAAGCCCCAACCACCTTTCAATTTAAAGCTCCGTACTGCACCCTTACGCCGCGGCTCCCACAGGGTTCCTTTATCCTTTCTCATCCGGTCCTTATCTGCCCGGTCCTTCTCCAGCTGACGTTGGCGAAGCTTTTGGGTTTCTCGCTGCTCCCTTTGTCGCTCTGCTTCCCGCTCCCAACGTCTCCACTCTTCCTCCTGACGCCGGTTGTAATTCTCCTCCACCAGCTGCTCCATGTCTCCACCATCAAATGCCAGCTTACAGTGTCCGGTTTGCGGCAGCTCTCCTGGCGCCCCCCAGTCCTGGCGGCGCTCACCTGCGGAGGAAGCAGCCGGCTCTGGAACAGATGACAGTCGGGGCTCCGGTACGGGCAGGTAGTGCTCTGGTGCCTGCGCGGCCTCCTCCATGAGGACGGGTGTCGCTTCTTCTGTCTCAGCGACGGGGGCAGACAGCGGGATCTGGGGTGCTGCCGGTGCAGAGTTTTTTGCACGAACGGGTGCCTCCACTGCGACAACGTCAACCGGATCACATTGCAAGGACTCCTCTACTAGAACGGGTGCCTCACCTTCCGGTACAGACACTTCAGGTAAGAGGGATTGGCGCCGCTCCAAGTTTAGTTTTAGGGCACGCCAGCTCGCTTCCATCCTGGCGACCTCCTCCCGGTGCCGGGCCAGGCCTCTTAGGGTATCCTCCGCTTCTTGCAGAGTAGGAGGGTTTCCAGGCCGGGTGCCCAACGGTGGTTCCGTGGCGATCGGGTGCTTCCGTGGGGGGAGAGCTCTGACTGCTCCATCCCTTCACACTTCTGCTCGTGTCCATTAGCCATCTCTGCCAAGTCACATGTGTCATTAGCATCTGGAGAGGGCCCCTCTTTTGTAGGGAGGCGGGACCTTCGTGTTAGTTTCCGCCCACTGAGGAGGATGAGGAGGCGGAACTGAAGAGCTGTGGGCCACGATCTTACATTGCAGTACCATTTAGAGCCATCGTTTTCGCGTCACTGAGTGAGTGTACACCCATGAAGAGCACGCCCTTCTTCTTCACCAGTGCCTCGTCGTGACGCAGATATGGCGGAAAAATGGCAAATACATTCTCTGATGATTTTAGCAATTCTCAAGCACAAAACCAGTTCAATTCAGGCACACAGGACTCGCTTATAGCGAGCTACAGAATCCTGTTTGTGACGCCCAAGTTGAGTCGCACAGAGCCAGAGGTTTTGGGGGTACTCGGCACCGAGCCCGTCGACTTCTATGGGGTATGTCACGGCTTTACCCGGCAATTGAATCAGAGTCTATTTTACTATGTAGAAGTGTATAAACTATATATGTATATATATATGTCACAATGACATGTATATATATATATATATATGTATTCTATGTGTGTATATTTTGTGTTTACAACGAAAGAAAGGGTTTTTTTTGTTGCGATATTTTGTTCCCATAGACTTACATGGGACTTCCGGTATCGGAATCGGATATCGACGATATTTAGTGCTATCGGCGATACAATTTCGATACGATATTTTTAGATATCGAGCATTATCGCTCAACACTAATCAGGACTCTTCAGACCTAAAGATGACTACCCATTCCTGCTAATACATGTGGGGACAAATGACACCGCTAGAAACGACCTGGAATCCATCTGCAGTGACTTTGAAAACTTAGGTAAGAAAGTGAAAGAACTGGGAGCGCAGGTGGTCTTCTCTTCCATCCTCCCAGTGGATGGCCATGGGACAAGGAGGTGGAATAAGATTCTGCAGGTGAACAACTGGCTACGTCGATGGTGCCGTCAGCAAGGATTTGGATTTCTGGATCACGGAGTGAATTACCTATACGATGGACTACTTGCTAGAGATGGGGTGCACCTTACGAAGACTGGAAAACATGTATTTGGAAGTCGCCTTGCTACACTCATCAGGAGAGCTTTAAACTAGAACAATGTGGGAAGGGAAGCAAAACGCCAGCAAAAGCCATACACTTGACAAATACTATTGAGAATTCTGCTATTAGAAGTGAAGGGGAAGAACAAAGACAAAAAAATGTACATAATAAAAATATTGAAGGAAGAGAAACCAATCACAAACTAAAGTGTTTCTATACGAATGCACAAAGCATGGGCAACAAACAAGGAGAACTGGAGCTACTAACGCAGGAGAAGAAATATGATGTCATTGGAATCACTGAGACTTGGTGGGACGATACACATGATTGGAATACAAGGCTAGAAGGATACAACTTATTTGCAAGAAACAGACTTGATAAACGAGGAGGAGGTGTTGCATTGTATGTTAGAAAAGCGTATATCTGCACAGAGATTGACGCTTCAGAGACTGGGAGTTCTGTGGAAACTGTTTGGGTAAGAATACAAGGACAGAACAATGGAAAGGACACCATTGTAGGCATTTACTACAGGCCGCCTGTGCAAGCTGAAGATATGGATGAACTCTTTATGCATCAAATGGCCAAGTTCTCCAAAAAATATGACATAGTGGTCATGGGTGATTTCAACTATCCAGACATTTGTTGGGAATCTCTCTCAGGCAAAACTAACAGGTCCAGGAAATTCTTATCCTCTCTTGCTGACAACTTTATCTTCCAAAAGGTAATGGAGAAAACAAGGGGATCTGCTACCTTGGATCTAATCCTCATAAACAGGGAGGAAATGGTGGAGGAGGTAAGAGTGGCTGGGACTCTAGGAGGTAGTGACCATGCTATTTTAGAATTTTGGATAACAAGAGGAGGAAGACCTGTGAAGACTCAGACGTCAAGGTTAGATTTCAGAAAGGCAGATTTTAAGGAACTCAGAAAGAGAATTGGAGGGATCCAATAACTGGATATCCTTAAGGACAAAAATGTCCAGGAAGGATGGAAAATCTTGAAAAATGAGATTCTCAAAGCACAATCGTTAACAATTCCGAAAAGAGGGAAGAATGGGAAGCATTTAAGGAAACCAGGATGGATGAACATAGAACTTAAACACATGCTAAAAAGGAAGAAAGAAATGTTTATCAAATGGAAAGAGGGAGGCATATCTAAAGAAGAATATAATGCCGTCTGCAGAACCTGCAGGGCACAAATCAGATTATCTAAAGCTGACAATGAATTAAGGCTTGCAAGTGACGTCAAAAGCAACAAAAAAGGATTTTGGGGATACGTCAAAAGTAAAAGAAAAGTCAAAGATGCTATAGGATTTTTACAGGATGAAAATGATGAAATGGTAAGTCAGGATGTTGAGAAGGCTGAACTTTTAAATTCCTATTTTGCATCTGTTTTCTCTCAGAAAGGAAATGTAACATCAACTGATCTTCACTGTCCTATTAAAGGAATAGAAGAATCCAGGATATCTATAAACAGAAAGACAGTGAGGAAACACTTAGCTAACATAAATGAATTCAAGTCTCCAGGTCCAGATGAATTACACCCCAGGGTACTGAAGGAGATAGCAGAAGAAATTCTTGAACCACTGTCCATAATCTTTGAAAATTCTTGGAGAACAGGAGAAGTCCCAGAAGACTGGAGAAGAGCAAATGTTGTTCCTATCTTCAAAAAGGGGAAGAAGGTGGACCCAGGGAACTACAGGCCGGTGAGTCTGACTTCTATACCAGGAAAGATCTTTGAACAAATTATTAAAGAACATGTATGCAAGTACCTGGATAAGAATGAAGTGATTAAACAGAGTCAGCATGGGTTTGTAACTAATAAGTCATGTCAGACTAACTTAATTTCCTTCTATGACAGAATCACTGACTGGGTGGATCAGGGAAATGCTGTAGATATAGTATATCTTGACTTCAGCAAAGCATTTGACAAAGTATCTCACACAATCCTTATTGAAAAAATGACTAAGTATGGAATGGACAAGGCAACTGTTAGGTGGATTCATAACTGGCTTAGTGATCGGACCCAAAGAGTGGTTGTAAATGGCTGCACATCCAGTTGGAAGAATGTCTCAAGTGGGGTACCACAAGGCTCTGTTTTGGGCCCTGTATTGTTCAACATCTTTATCAATGATTTAGATGAAGGAATTGAGGGTAAACTGATCAAATTTGCTGATGACACAAAGCTAGGAGGGGTAGCTAATACTAGAGAAGAGAGAGAGGATTCAAAAAGATATACATAAACTGGAGCAGTGGGCAGCAACTAACAGAATGGATTTTAACAGGGAAAAATGCAAAGTACTACATCTGGGCAATAAAAATGAAAAAAACATATACAAAATGGGAGGAATAGGGCTAAGTAACAGCACATGTGAAAAAGACTTGGGTATACTAATTGATCACAGACTTAACATGAGTCAACAATGTGATGCAGCAGCAAAAAAGGCAAATGCAATTCTAGGATATATCAACAGAAGCATACTGTTAGGTTCGATTTCCCGCTGCTGCACAAGGGGAGTCTCAAACCCGTCCCGCTGCGGTCTCCCATTCATCTCTGGCCGCAGTGGAGCCTGCTCAGCAGAGGCGTTGGTCCAGGCGTCTTGCCCACTCCACTACTGGGCAGTGACTTGTTGCTGCCTTTCCTGGATCTGCTATTATAGCCAATGCTGGAGCAGACGTCTTTGGGACAAAGTACTGCATTTTCCCTTCTGAGCATGCCCAGAGTGAGATCTCTCATTGGAGATCAGGGGTCACATGCTCAGGTACTGCAGCAGCTCCTATTGGCCCGCCAGGAAGGCCCTGTTACTACTAGTCTTCTGGAACAGGTTTCTCATTGGTCCTTGTTCCTGGAAGGTCCTGTTGCTGTTACTATAAAAGGGTAGCATGGCTGGGCCGCCATGCGCTAATATCAACCATTTTATGCTATGCGCCAGTGTGGTCATGCGTGTGTGTGGTTTAGGGACCCGGCTGAAATAAGCCACTAGAATACCGACTTAATCGGTGAGGAGTTTGGTGTGCTAGCTGGTCAGGGTCGGTGTCCTAGATGCCCTAGATTACCGGCATAACCGGTGAGGAGTTTGATTGCCGTATTCAGGGTCTGGCGTTCAGACGCCATAGATTGCGGGTGACTCCCGCGAGGACATTAGCGCATGACCACGTATTATGCTCGCTTAGCAATTAACCGTGTACCTGAGAGCCTGACAGGACACGGTACTCTTTCTCAGCGGCTCTGTGACGTAACAGGGTTCGCTTTAGACGCTAGACAGCGCCCTAGCGTTTTACTTTGCGGCTCACTAAAGTTAAGTGAGTTCGCACCTATCGCCATATAGCGCTGTGGCATCCCGTTAGCGGCTCTGGGATTAACAGAGTTCGCACTTACTGCCACAACGCGCTACGGCGTTTATTTTTGCGACTCTGCGGGATAACAGAGTTCGCTACTTTCGCCATCTTATTAGCAGCGGGCTTCGCCTGCACGGTGGACCCCGGGCTGCGAACGCACCTCTCTATTACATCTATTAGGTGCGTTCCGCAGACCCTAACACATACAGTCTAGATCACTTGAGGTCATTATTGCCCTCTACTCCTCTTTGGTCAGACCTCATCTGGAATACTGTGTCCAGTTTTGGGCACCACATTTTAAAAAAGACATCAACAAACTGGAGCAAGTTCAGAGAAGAGCCACCAGAATGGTGACCGGTTTGCAAACCATGTCCTATGAGGAACGGTTGCAGGATTTGGGAATGTTTAGCTTGCAAAAAAGAAGACTGAGAGGAGACTTAATAGCTGTCTACAAATATCTCAAGGGCTGTCACATTGTAGAAGGATCATCTTTATTCTCATTTGCACAAGGAAAGACTAGAAGCAATGGGATGAAACTGAATGGGAGGAGACACAGATTAGATATTAGAAAAAACTTTTTGACAGTTTGGGTGATCAATGAGTGGAACAGGCTGCCACAAGAGGTGGTGAGTAGTGTTGAGCATTCCGATACTGCAAATATCGGGTATCGGCCGATATTGGCTGTATCGGAATTCCGATTCCGAGTTCCGATATTTTCGTCATATCGGATACCGGAATCGGGATTGTCACTGTCACTGTCAGTGTCCGTCGGTCGGGTCTGTCAGGAGTCAGCGGCACTTACCTGGCAGAAGATCTCCGGCGGTCACATCCCGGACTGCTTCATGGCCGCCATCTTCTTTCCCCGGCGGTCACATGCAGTTTCTCGCGATAACTGCAGTGACTGCTGGGTAATCCCGGCCGTAAAGCAGTCAGTCCGATGACGTCACCGCCGGGGAAGCAGGTAATCAGCTGTGCTGCGTCGCGATGACAGGCTCTGCCTGTCATTGCGATGTAGCA
>JARQOD010000002.1:305178659-305233173 GCA_033576555.1 Oophaga sylvatica | reverse complement strand
ATGGTATTTAAGGCTGTTAAGGAGCCAATATCCATGGACCTTGCCAGCAGCGTCGGATTGGAGTACCTTGGGCCCACCAGAGAAAAATTATTCTTGGGGCCCACCATCATACTTCCCAACCTTTGAAGAAGGGAAAGAGGGACAAAGGCTGTGGCACGCTGTGCCTGCTGCAGCAAATTTTAGGCCATGCCACGTTGCACCACAGACTGTCCAGGAGTTGGTGGATGCTTTAGTCCAGGTGTGGGAGGAGATCCCTCAGGAGACCATCCGTCGCGCTCATCAGGAGCATGCCCAGAAGTTGTAGGGAGGTCATACAGCATACCTCCCAAATTTTGAAGATAGGAAAGAGGGTTAAAGGCTGCAAATTTTAAGCCACGCCCCGACCACACCCATTTCACAGCTAATCACACCCATATCCTCGCCCCAACCGTACCCATGCCGATACAGCTGACCCTCCGATGACGGTTGGGGGGCCCACTGCTGGCACCGGGCCCCCCCACCGCCTGTTCAGGCCCCATAGCTTCCGGGCGGCAGAGCAGGGAGAGCGATTCTCCCTGCTCTGCCGCAGAATGTAACTGTATCGGCGTGCTGTGCACGCCGATACAGTTACTGTAGCGTAGCTCCGGGCGGGCCCCCTCAGAGCGCGGGGCCCGGGGCCACCGCCCCCTCTGCCCCGCGACCTATCCTTTCAAATCAGGGCCCACCACGCAGGAGCTGGGGCCCAACGGAGGTTTCTCCGGTGTCCCGGTGGCTCAGTCCGACCCTGCTTGCCAGCCTGATAATACCAGGCCACAGCAGTCTGCTTATCTTTGCTGGTTAACAAAAATAGGGATCCCGTTGAAAAAAATTGGCGTGGGGTCCCCCCTATTTTTGTTAACCAGCCAGATGAAGCAGACTGCTGAGGCCTGGTTTTTCAGGCTGTTAAGGAGCCAAGATGCATGGACCTTGCCAGCCTGATAATACCAGGCCACAGCAGTCTGCATATCTTGGCTGGTTAACAAAAATAGGGGATCACCTTGAAAAAAATTGGCGTGGGGTCCCCCCTTTTTTGTTAACCAGCCAGATGAAGCAGACTGCTGAGGCCTGGTTTTTCAGGCTGTTAAGGAGCCAAGATCCATGGACCTTGCCAGCCTGATAATACCAGGCCACAGCAGTCTGCATATCTTGGCTGGTTAACAAAAATAGGGGATCCCCTCGAAAAAAAAATTGGCGTGGGGTCCCCCCTATTTTTGTTAACCAGCCAGATGAAGCAGACCGCTGAGGCCTGGTTTTTCAGGCTGGTAATGAGCCAATATCCAAGGACCTTGCCAGCCTGATAATACCAGGCCACAGCAGTCTGCTTAGCTTGGCTGGTTAACAAAAATAGGGGATCCCCTCGAAAAAAAAAACGGCGTAGGGGTCCCCCTATTTTTGTTAACCAGCCAAGTAAAATGCAGACTGCTGCGGCCTGGTATTAAAAGACTGTCAAGGCCCATGGATTTTGGCCCTCAACAGCCTGATAATACCAGGCTACAGCAGCCCCACATTTGGCGCATCAGAAGATGTGCCAATTGTGGCACTTTACCCGGCTCTTCCCACTGCCCTGTAGCGGTGGCAAGTGGGGTAATAAGGGGTTAATGTCACCGTTGATTGCACTGTGACAATAAGCCCGGTTAATAATGGAGAGGTGTCAATAAGACAACGATCCATTATTAATCCCAAAGTTTTTAAATGTATAAAAAAAAAGACACAGCAAGAAAAAAGTATTTTAATGAAATAAAAGAGACAACACAGTTTTCATTTCTTTTATTATACTCTCATTCCTGCGACGCCATCGATCTCCTGTAAAAAAAGGAAAAAAACAAACAAACAGTATACCACCTGTCCGACGCAGTCCATAGTAACGACTGTCCCACGACGATCCAGCTCTGCTACATCGGAATGACAGGCAGAGGCTGTCATCCCGGCGCAGCACAGCTGATTACCTGCTTCCCCGGTGGTGACGTCATCGGACTGACTGCTTTACGGCCGGGATTACCCAGCAGTCACTGCAGTTATCACGAGAAACTGCATGTGACCGCCGGGGAAAGATGATGGCGGCCATCAACCAGTCCAGGCCGTGACCACCGGAGATCTTCTGCCAGGTAATTGCCGCTGACTCCTGACAGACCCGACCGACGGACACTCACAGTGACAGTGACAATTCCGATTCCGGTATACGATATATGGGAAATATCGAAAGTCAATATCGAAAGTCCGATACAGCTAATATCGGCCGATACCCGATACTTGCGGTATCGTATCGCTCAACACTACTTACCGCTGATGTTCTTTCTGATGGAATCGTTCACTTTTCATGTCTTTTCCATCTGACCCAGACCGACATGACGACTCCTCCAGCCGGGACTTGACTGCAGAGATTACAACAAAGACCCATTTCACTTCTCATATTTTCAGCACTGTCACGGTCACCTATTGGACTATTCTCAACCTGCACAAACTCCTCATCCTGCTGATACCCCAATACTGAGCCGCTGCTGCCATATGTGTCCCTATTACTGCACCTATTGTGTGGTTCTGTGTGACCTCTAAATTCTAAAGCAACACTCTATAATATAGTAATGCTGGGTGCAAGTGCCCTAGAAAACAGTGCCCACATGTTGTCCCCTAGAATGTAAAATTGCCCTGTGTGCCCCTTTGACAGTCACTTTACACTTAATAATGTCCCGAGTCTCCCCCTTGTACAGCTCCCCTATACACAGTATGATGCCCCCTCACTGGATATATACTGACCCCTTAATATCCCCAAACTATTTAATGGCTCCAACACTGTATGATGGCCCCGCCACTATAATCCCCACCCTGTATGATGGCCCCTAGATAGCATCCATATAGCATAATACACCAGATAGTCCTCAATATAGTATAATGCACTCCCCATCCCCATAGGCAGCCTCTATATTATAATGCACCCCCATAAGCAGCCTTATTTATAATGCACCCCCCATAGGCAGCCTTATTTATAATGCACCCCCATAGGCAGCCTTATTATAATGCACCCCCATAGGCAGTCTTATTTATAATGCACTCCCCATAGGCAGCCTTATTTATAATGCACCCCCATAGGCAGCCTTATTTATAATGCACCCCCATAGGCAGTCTAATTTATAATGCACCCTCATAGGCAGCATTATTTATTAAGCACCCCCATAGGCCGCCTTATTTATAATGCACCCCACATAGGCAGCCTTATTTATAATGCACCCCCTTAGGCAGCCTTATTTATAATGCACCCCCATAGGCAGCCTTATTTATAATGTACCCCCCATAGGCAGCCTGATTTATAATGCCCCCCATAGGCAGTCTTATTTATAATGCAACCTCATAGGCAGCCTTATTTATAATGCACTCCCCATAGGCAGCCTTATTTATAATGCACCCCCATAGGCAGCCTTATTTATAATGCACCCCCATAGGCAGCCTTATTTATAATGCACCCCCATAGGCAACCTTATTTATAATGCACCCCCCATAGGCAGTCTTATTTATAATGCACCCCCATAGGCAGTCTTTTTTATAATGCACCCCATAGGCAGCCTTATTTATAATGCACCCCCATAGGCAGTCTTATTTATAATGAACTCCCCATAGGCAGCCTTATTTATAATGCACCCCCATACGCAGCCTTATTTATAATGCACCCCCCATAGGCAGTCTTATTTATAATGCACCCCCATAGGCAGTCTTATTTATAATGCACTCCCCATAGGCAGCCTTATTAAAAACGCACCCACCATAGGCAGCCTTATTTATAATGCACCCCATAGGGAGCCTTATTTATAATGCACCCCCCATAGGCAGTCTTATTTATAATGCACCCCCAGAGGCAGCCTTATTTATAATGCACCCCCATAGGCAGCCTTATTTATAATGCACCCCCATAGGCAGCCTTATTTATAATGCACCCCCATAGCCAGCCTGATTTATAATGCACCTCCATAGGCAGTCTTATTTATAATGCTCCCCATAGGCAGCCTTATTTATAATGCACCCCCATAGGCAGTCTTATTTATAATGCACCCCATAGGCAGTCATTTATAATACACCCCCATAGGCAGTCATTTATAATGCACCCCATAGGCAGCCTTATTTATAATGCAATCCCACATAGGCAGTCTTATTTATAATGCACCCTCATAGGCAGTCATTTATAATGCACCCCATATGTAGCCTTATTTATAATGCAATCTCCCATAGGCAGCCTTATTTATAATGCACCCCCATAGGCAGTCTTATTTATAATGCACCCCATAGGCAGCCTTATTTATAATGCACCCCATAGGCAGTCTTATTTATAATGTACCCCCATAGGCAGCCTCTGTATTATAATGCACTCCCCATTACAAAAATAATAAATCCTGTACTCACCTCTCTTGCTCCCGGCTCCTGCGCTGCTCACTGCTCTCCCTCTCAGCCTCTGACTGCCGGCGCCGGGCAGTGACGTCATCGCGCCCGCTGTCAGACGCTGAGAGTGGGATTATGGGAGAGGAGGAGCGCTTGCTCCTTCTCTCTCTATGCGGTCAGCTGTATTGGCTAGATGCCGATACAGCTGACCCTCCGATGACGGGCGGGGGGCCCACTGGTGGCACCGGGCCCCCCACCGCCTGCTCAGGGGCCCCATAGTGGCAGAGCAGGGAGATTGATTCTCCCTGCCCTGCCGAAGAATGTAACTGTGTCGGCGTGCTGTGCAGGCCGATACAGTTACTGTAGTGTAGCTCCGGGTGGGCCCCCTCAGAGCGCGGGGCCCGGGGCCACCGCCCCCTCTGCCTCCCCGGTAGCTATGCTACTGGCTGGAAGGTAAATTTAACAGCCACACTGGACACTATCTAGCTACACTATCTGACTGATATACAACCGCCTAACTAGGTAAAATCTTGCTGTTAACAGTGGCAGCTTCAGGAGCAGCCTCTCTGCGCTGCATCAGTGTCAAAATGGTGCTAAAACAAGATGTCCACTATTTATATGGAGAGGAACATGTGATTTCAGCAGCCAATGACACATGCCGTTGTGTCAGGACATTGTGGGTGTTTCCTGCGCCCACAACCGCAATGAGCACACAAAGTTAGGAAAAAAAAATGACTGCTGTGCTTACAACAACGCCGTGCCTCTGAGCTCTGCAAACCCCCTCCCCTCATCATACACGTGCCAATGTTCATGGTACACCACCATTATCATTGCTAAAGTGCTGAAAATACTTTTGTGGCAACGCAAATATTTTCCCGCACTTTTACCAAATGTTACCGATTTTTACCGATTTTATAAAAGTTCACTCATGTTTCCGATCACGAATCCGACTGTGCCATGTTCGTGCCGAATTTATGTTTGGCGATCGTTTTCCGAAGAAATTCACTCATCACTAATGTTTACTTATTATGCTTTCCTTTTGAAATGCAGTTTAAAAAAGTGATTCAATGTGTTTTTCTCTGCTGGAATATGAAAAAGATGTAATGTGTGACTGTGTATGAATATATATATATATATATATATATATATATATATATATATTAGTATATATACAGTACAGACCAAAAGTTTGGACACACCTTCTCATTCAAAGATTTTTCTGTATTTTCATGACTATGAAAATTGTAGAATCACACTGAAGGCATCAAAACTGTGAATTAACACATGTGGAATTACACATTACACTTTACAAAAAAGTGTGAAACAACTGAAAATATGTCTTATATTCTAGGTTCTTCAAAGTAGCCACCTTTTGCTTTGATTACTGCTTTGTACGCAGAAAAGGTGAACGGATGGATTCTACATGCCTGGTTCCCACCATGAAGCATGGAGGAGGTGGTGTGATGGTGTGGGGTGCTTTGCTGGTGACACTGTTGGGGATTTATTCAAAATTGAAGCGGTGAGCGGTCCAGCTCACCCCAAACCATCTCGATTGGGTTCAGGTCTGGTGACTGTGGAGGCCAGGGGGTGCTTTGCTGGTGACACTGTTGGGGATTTATACAAAATTGAAGGCATACTGAACCAGCATGGCTACCACAGCATCTTGCAGCAGCATGCTATTCCATCCGGTTTGCGTTTAGTTGGACCATCATTTATTTTTCAACAGGACAATGACCCCAAACACACCTCCAGGCTGTGTAAGGGCTATTTGACCAAGAAGGAGAGTGTTGGGGTGCTATGCCAGATAACCTGGCCTCCACAGTCACCAGACCTGAACCCAATCAAGATGGTTTGGGGTGAGCTGGACCGCTCACCACTTCAATTTTGAATAAATCCCCAACAGTGTCACCAGCAAAGCACCCCCACCATCACACCACCTCCTCCATGCTTCACGGTGGGAACCAGGCATGTAGAGTCCAGCCGTTCACCTTTTCTGCGTGCAAAGCAGTAATCAAAGCAAAAGGTGGCTACTTTGAAGAACCTAGAATATAAGACATATTTTCAGTTGTTTCACACTTTTTTATAAAGTTTAATGTATAATTCCACATGTATTACTTCATAGTTTTGATGCCTTCAGTGTGATTCTACAATTTTCATAGTCATGAAAATACAGAAAAATCTTTTAATGAGAAGGTGTGTCCAAACTTTTGGTCTGTACTGTATATCTGTATGAAAATAGATATACTATAATTAAGGGCAGTATCTGCAGAAATGCTCAGGTCTTCCATGGATCCACTCGATTTTAATGGAATTTGAATAAAAGGACTTTTATCTTACAGGATGGATGTGCTGCACCCATCTTGCCTTCCCCATAGATTATGCAAATTGCCTCTTCAAAAAAAGAGGACTTGTACTTTATAGCGCCACCTATTGGAAGTAGCGATCCTACAAGTCACAATCAACCCTTTAACGAGTCTTGTAATATGACTTAGGATAAAAGCCAAATTAGTATCTCCATTTGCAGTCACCGTGTCTGCAAATGGAGATACTGATTTTGCTTTTATCCTAAGTCATATTACAAGACTCGTTAAAGGGTTGATTGTGACTTGTAGGATCGCTACTTCCAATAGGTGGCGCTATAGAGTACAAGTCCTCTTTTTTTGATGAGGAAATTTGCATATTAAATTTCCCAGAGGAGCATTGCACGGCAAATAAGCCTCCTTACCTCGACACGCCAGAGCTGGTATGTCACTCTCCACAAGGAGAAACCTTACTCCTTAGACCCTTCCCCATAGATTCAAGTTTATGTGCATGAATTTACACTATACATACATTTATATATATGTAAATATATATTTATATATTATATATATATATATGTGTATTAATATATATATTTTTTATTTTTATATATATATATATACACACACAATGTAATTTTTATTTCTATAGCACCAAGATAATCCGCAGCACTTTACAATTCAGAGAGTATTTGACACACAAGCTAGGATGTAATCATATCATCTAGAGATAAATAGATATCGGTCTATGTGCAGCCATAATGGCACATACTGGTAGTGCAGCTCTCATGTGTATGCATTTCTTTTAGCTGCCTGTATTAATCTTGCTGACCAGAGACCACTAACAAGTGTGTAAACATGACAGTAAAGCCTTGTTGTGAACATTGAATATATCCAGCTGCAGATCCATTTATCCAGACCACATTTTCCTTGCAGCCCTTTTGTAGGCATGTAAACTGGGATCCAGGCAGCACACAGGAGGATGTCTCTGCACAGAAATAACCAGCTAAGAGAAATGGGAGCACAGAGGAGAGCAGCTTCTTCCAGTAACAGCAGAAAGCTTCTTCTTCTTCAGCAGCAGCAGGAGGAAGCCTCCCCTATCACCATCACTTGAGCCTGCAGCTTCCCATGGACTGAGAGGGTAAGCTGTGCTGAGCTGGAAGCTGACATTGGCATGAATGTGACAGAAGGAGAGATGCTGTGCTCAGGGTGAGATCAGGAGTTCAATTCTACAGAAGCTTTGCCGCATTGTCAGTTTCCCCTGCAATACTCTCTTCCCACATTCACACTTAGTGTTGCCATGAAGACTGCTGCTCAGCTATATGCATCATTGTAGTTCCTGTGTGGCCCCTGCACAGAGAATGCTGCCAAGGATTCTGCACTTGCCCTTCTTATCACTAGTCACATCTGCCTTGCAGGACTCAGTAGGAAACTTTACAGGCTATTATTTCTTGCATGGTCTTATGATGTGTGCTTGAATCTTTTACTGCGCTTCCATGCTGGGAGATCTGTCATAGCAATCCTTATTCTGGATCTAAAATGTTTTTTTGTTTATTATTTCTTTTCAATGCTCACAGTAAAGTATATTAGTGTCATGTATATTACCTCTTTTCTTTGGACTCGGTAAGTAATTCAAATTGCTGAAACCCTGGAACAATTGCCATGTGCTATGAAGATACATATGCTTGAGAGGGAACCATCCTCCATGGAATAGTCATTGGCTTCAGTTGGATCATCTGGATATCATACCTGGAGAAGAAAACTTGCTCTGCAGAACTGAATCCTCTGGAAAGGGCTAGATTGTTGCACAGTTTGTAAACTTTCATTGGATTGCCTTGAGAACATGCTGAGGATGCAGATGGTCCTCCACAAATGTTTCTACAGGCATCAGCTCCTGATCTCTGCTCATTGATTGGTTGGGCGGCTTTGGATTCCAGATCTGAAATCAGCTTACTGTCAGATGGTGAACTTCCCACTGTTAATGTCAAAGAAGTTTTTTTTTGTCTCTGATCATATTAATACTGAGTATCTATCCTTCCCGGAGTTAATATGTTACTGGGGTGTTTACTTGTTTCCAAACCAGCTTAGACATTGGCAAAACACTCAGAAATAACACCTGTTCAAGGGGAAACTAAAGATCCAAGATTGAGAAGGTTGATGGCTTCTCTTAGAAGAGTTAAAATCTTGCTGGTGTTGAACCTGATTGCAGTTGCTGGATTTGTTCTCTTTTTGGCCAAGTGTAGACCAATTACTGTGAAAGGTGGGGAGTCCTTCCATGAAATCCATCCAAGGGCAGAGGTGACAAACCTATCCACCCATGGAGTCAGCCCTATCCAGGAGGCAGTGCTCAAAAGACTCTCCCTTTTAGAGGACATAGTCTACAGACAGCTTAATGGTAGGACTGCATGGCAATAAATCTTGTGATACTACGTTATGTAATAATTCACACAGAGAAGCCCAATTGTGTACAATGTCTGACTGCTTTAGTGCAATTGTTCTGAATATAGTGTTTAACAGTAGAGAGTCTTGTTATTTATTATTATTATTTAAATTTATGACATTTACCAATGAAAGAGTTATCGAAGCAGGCATCTAGTAGATTTTAAAAAGTTTAAAAAAATGTTTTGCATGAATAGTTTCAAGCAAAAAAAAGCACGTCTTTATAAATTTCCTCTGTGTATTATTCTGATACTTCTGTCATTAAAAATTGTCTTCTCTCCCATAGGCTATAGTGTGGTATACTATGAGGGTAGACCATATTTGGGTTACACAAATCCATACGTATCATATTATATAATAATAATACCACTATGTATGGATTTCTTTCCTTAAGGTCATCTAGCACGAACACTTTTTTATTGTGGTGAATTAAGTGAAATGCGGCATTATGGTTTTTTTTATGTAACCTTTATGTTGTTTTCCATAAATTTGTCCCATCAAAGCTAAATTGAATATTTGCTCACAGTAATTACTTTTCAGTTGGGAAAAATACCAAGTCCCTCTTGTTGCAGATAAATTGCTTTTACCTTAAATCATTCCGGTAAAAATATGCTGCAGGTGCAGTAAGTAATTATGCTGTTATGAAATATTCATATAGGTAGCTTCATAAACTCAATATCTCTTGTTATGCAGCACAATAAAATAGGGTAAGGGTATGATCATTTATTTTATTTGTCCTTACTCCTGACCATAATTGCTTATATACTTCCAAATGTTCTGATATTAGATATACACGGTGGTATTAGAACACTGGTGTGACCAGAGCATTTACTCCAAGCAAGGTTAGATAACTGACTCTGCCAATAATTTAGCGGCTGATTGCAATGATCATTAGATAACATAATTATCATTTTTAATACTGTACTGAGCAATTATTTAAGAGATAGGAAGATTAAGAGCTTGTTCACTTGCAGAGTTTTTGACACTTATTTTTCACACATTTTTCCCACGTAAACAATACTGCATTTTAAAGAACAATCAAAGTGAATGAAATATGTGAAATCTCATGCACATGTTTGATTATTTTTTCCTTGCATACCTGAACCATCAGAGTTTTTATTTCAATCTGCAGCATATCAATTCTTTCTGTGTTTTTTGGAGAGTTTTTCATTCATTCAAATGAATGGAAAAAAAGGGAAGGAAAAACGCAACTAAAACTAACGCCAACAACCTGCTTTTGGTGCAGAAAACATCTGCTGTAAATACTCAATGTATTCACATACACTAAGAATTGTTATGCAAAAAGTAGCTTTCTATGGTATAAAAACTTATATGCATAAACTACAAACTTAATATTTAGTTATACATTTCTAAACAGAAATTGTGTCTTGGTTTACATAAGTTCAGTAGAGCTTTCTTTAAAAGGGTTTCTAGTTTGGAAAATACATTTTTCAAATCCCTTATAGAGAGCACAAGAGTATCTATCTCCCTGGAGGACCCGGCACGTCCATGCATTACATGCACAGCCCATTGATTTTCGTGGACGCGGTGTATTGCTTAATTTCCCCTGTGATGGTGCTGCAGGGGAATTGGTCACTTGCTCCTGGGTTCAAAAACAGATTACGAATAAGCGCTGTGATTCCAAGAGCAGGACACCCTGATATCAGTTTGGTGCCAGGAGGCCATTCTCACAAAAAGTGATCATTTGAAAGGAACCAAACAGTATGTATAGGTAGTACAGAAATAAAATACAGGTTGCCATGGAAACACTGATATACACAAAAGCACTGATCTCATTGATTGGTGTGCATATCATTAATAATGAACATAATTACCAAATGTGTTTATTATTTCAGACTACAAAGCTTCAATATATTCTACTGATCCGCTCCGTATACCGATTACAATTACTTACATCAGTCCTTTTCCCTAGTGAAAATCACAATCTATTTTCCTTATATTACACTCACAATATAATTTCCCTGCATTTATACACACACACACGCAAACATACACACACTAGACGCACTCCGACACTCACTTCATATTAATCAGTATCTATCTTATGTTTTTATCTGTTGGTCTTTTGTTTAAGAAAACCAAAGCACCCAAAGGAAACCAACAGAAGCATGTACAGGATATACTGTATATATTGAAGATATGCAGCTATTTCATTGGTCAAATTCAAGTTAAAGGCTTCCATGTACACTAGATAGCCAAATGCTTGACGAGTAGTCCTTTGTTCTCTAAAAGAGAGCGGCTTACAGACTGCTTTGGTAGCGACTTATCTCTCTGAGAACAAAAGGATTGGCTGGTGGAAATCCAACAGACTAGATACTTCAATCCTCCAACATCATCTGTTAGAAGAGAGCCAATGGTACCCCGTACACATTAGACTGTCGGAAAATCCCGCCAATATCTGCAGGTCTGGATGACTTTAGCCTAATGTGTAGAAAGGTCTCATTATTGCAAGTGTGAATCACTGAGCTACATAGCACCGTTTGTCATACCAGAGGTGTACATTAACCCCCTTTCCGACCTATGACGTATAGGTACATCTTAAGTCGCCTTCCGCTCTTTGATGCGGGCTACGGCGCTGAGCCCACATCTTTTCAGGCACATGACAGCTGATATTATCATCTATCATGTGCCCTAACAGCCGCGGCTGGAATCACGATCTACACGCGGCTGTTAACATGTTAAATGCAGCTTCCAATCTCTGACAGCGGCATTTAACATGGCTGCGCCGGAAGTGCGTCACTAACCCTGCCCATCGGTGCCTCTGTCACATGATTGCAGGTCGGCGATGGGTTGGCATGACAAACAGGGCCTGCAGGAGCATTTTCTTTATGGCCATTGTTCATACCAGATAAGCATTTTTGCTACAAATAGCAGGGCTGAAGCCCTGCCATGTGTAGCACAAGCAATCAGATGATCGCAGCTTCAAGCCACCCAAGGAAACTATTGAAGCAATTAAAAAATGAAAAAAGTTTTTTAAAAATATAACAAAAATCAAAAAATATAAAAGTTCATGTTGCCCCATTCAAAATAAAATAATAAAATAAATAAAAAAAATATCAATATCTATCTATATGTCTATGAAAAGAATTAAGCTGATCGGTACATGACATAATAAGAAAAAAATCGGAAAGCAGCAGCATTGCAAAAAAATGCAATAACAGGTGATCAAAAGATCAAATCTACCCCACCTTGGTGTCAATAAATACTTCAGCTTGGCGCGCAAAAAATTAAACCTACAACCAGCCCCATAGCCTGAAAAATGGAGACACTACGGGTCTCGGAAAATGGTGGCTTTTTTTTTTTTTTATAAACTTTGGATATTTTTCTCTCCACTTAACCACCACTCACCACCAAAAATGAACCTGGCCTATGGACAATGGAAATGTAAAAGGTTTCTGGGCTTTAATACACATTCCAATCTGCAACAGGTCCCTCACCTATCATTTGCCATTTATATTACTAATGGTTTCTCAGGTGACAGAGTCTGATAGACCCCCTCAGGCACCAGGGCCTGGTGAGACTGCTGCCTCCGCACCTCCGATAAGTACACTCCTGTGGCATGTTAGAAAACTAATTTCAGTGGAAACCAATTAAAACTATGAGTGTGTTTCTGTGATGCTGTAGGAAACCAAAATGTCCAATAAAGCCCATATTGTAATACATAAAGCATATGAAGTCAGTGTTAATGTTGGTCAGCTTCATAGTTTAGCATTTCTAAATACCTGCTGCTGTTAGATTGGATAACAGAATTATTTTACATAGCAGGTATGAAGCTCACACTATAATTTGATGCAATCCATTGCAATAAGAATGTTGCTATATTTTTAAGCTTTCCTGCAATTGATAGCACAACCAGTATAGCTATAAAATATCACTGCCTGCAATGGCCGCACAACTTTGTATGGATTTTAACAGTTGTCATATATTTAATGAATTACTCTTCGACCAGTCTATTATAAGTCTTTCTATTCTGTACTTGGCTGGATACGGGAAAATGTTCCAGTAAATATTTGATGCTTTTCTACAGGGAATGTGTTAAAGTAGTGACTCAAATCAAACCAGTTATGTTCCTGCTGATAGCCCAGGCTGTTAACCAATACGATATAAGATAAATAAATGAACCCTGGTCAGGTTTTTCTGTAAATTGAATCTGCTTTTATTGCTGCTAAGCGAGCTGTACTTTGTGATATATGGTACAGGGAAGTAAGGGAACATCAGGTAAGACTATTATGTTGATGGTCAAAATTGATCAATCTGTACACTGTCCACTTTCAGCCTAAGAATAATCAATACATTCATCTATGTTTCTTATAAATCTCTCATGTTCTTCATGCCACAATGGAATTTTTTTGTGTCTCTTGCTGTTCAGTATAACTACAAAATAAGCAGAATATGCAAATTAGTGAGAAAACTGAGTTTTGATAAAATGACACATGCATTGAGCTTCAACAATAACTGTGTGCTTTGTGGAAATACAATTAACTACTTTCTTCTTGAAGTGGGCGTTTCATGTAACAAGGCATATGGTCTGTAGCTTTCTTCTCCTGTTAAAATGAAGATTAACCCCTTCACCCCCAAGGGTGGTTTGCACGTTAATGACCGGGCCAATTTTTACAATTCTGACCACTGTCTCTTTATGAGGTTATAACTCTGGAACGCTTCAACGGATCTTCGCGATTCTGAGATTGTTTTCTCGTGACATATTGTACTTCACGTTAGAAGTAAAATTTCTTCGATATAACTTGCGTTTATTTTTGAAAAAAACGCAAATATGGCGAAAATTTTTAAAATTTTGCAATTTTCAAACTTTGAATTTTTATTCCCTTAAAACAGAGAAATATATCACACAAAATAGTTAAGAAATAACATTTCCCACATGTCTACTTTACATCAGCACAATTTTGGAACCAAAATTTTTTTTTGTTAGGAAGTTATAAGGGTTAAAAGTTGACCAGCGATTTCTCATTTTTACAACAAAATTTACAAAGCCATTTTATTTAGGGAACACCTCTCATTTGAAGTCACTTTGAGGGGTCTATATGGTAGAAAATACCCAAAAGTGACACCATTCTAAAAACTGCACCCCTCAAGGTACTCAAAACCACATTCAAGAAGATTATTAACCCTTCAGGTGCTTCACAGGAACTAAAGCAACGTGGAAGGAAAAAATGAATATTTAACTTTTTAGCCACAAAAATGATCTTTTACAAACTTTTTTTTTATTTTCACAAGGGTAAAAGGAGAAAATGGACAGATAAGGTTGTTATGCAATTTCTCCTGAGTACGCCAATACCCAATATGTGGGGGAAAACCACTGTTTGGGCACACGGCAGAGCTCGTAAGGGAAGGAGCGCCGTTTGACTTTTTCAAACTAAAATTGGCTGGAATTGAGATTGGACGCCATGTCGTGTTTGGAGAGCCCCTGATGCACCTAAACAGTGGAAACCCCCACAAGTGACACCATTTTGGAAACTAGACCCCCAAAGGTACTTATCTAGATCTGTTGTGAGCACTTTGAACCCCCAAGTGTTTCACAAAAGCTTATAATGCCTGGGTGTGAAAAAAAAAAAAAAATTTCCACAAAAATGATTTTTTTAGTCCCAAATTTTTGAATTTTCCCAAGGAAATTGGACCCCAAAAGTTGTTGTCCAATTTGTCCTGAGTACGCTGATACCCCATATGTGGGGGGGGGGGAAATTGTTTGGGTGCACGGCAGGGCTTGGAAAGGAAGTAGTAACGTTTTGGAATGCAGACGTTGATGGGGGTCATGTTCCGTTTGCAGTGCCCCAGATGAGCCTAAACAGTGGAAACCCCCCAAAAGTGACCCCATTTTGGAAACTATACCCCCTAAGGAACTTATCTAGATCTTTGGTGAGCACTTTGAACCCCCAAGTGCTTCACACAAGTTTATAATGCCCGGGCATGAAAATAAAAAATCCTATTTTTTTCCCACAAAAATTATATTTTAGTCACTAATTTTTTATTTTCCCAAGGGTAACAGGAGAAATTGGACCACATAAGTTGTTGTCCAATTTGTCCTGAGTACTCTGATAACCGATATGTGGGTGGGAACCACTGTTTGGGCGCACGGCAGAGCTCGGAATGAAAGGAGCACCATTTGACTTTTTCCAACCAAAATTGGCTGGAATTGAGATTGGATGCCATGTTGCATTTGGAGAGCCCCTGATGTGCCTAAACAGTGGAAACCCCCCACAAATGACCCCATTTTGGAAACTAGACCCCCTAAGGAACTTATCTAGATCTTTGGTGAGCAATTTGAACCCCCAAGTGCTTCACACAAGTTTATAACGTAGAGCCGTAAAATTTAAAAATCATATTTTTTCCACAAAAATGATCTTTTCACCCCAATTTTTATTTTTCCAAGGGTAACAAGACTCCAAAAGTTATTGTGCAATTTGTCCTGAGTGCGCTGATACCCCATATGTGGGGGTAAACCACTGTTTGGGTGCATGGCAGAGTTTAGAAGGGAAGGAGCGCCGTCTGACTTTTTCAACGCAGAATTGGCTGGACGCCATGTCGTGTTTGGAGAGCTCCTGATCTGCCTAAACAGTGGAAACCCCCATAAATGACACCATTTTGGAAACTAGACCCCTCAAGGAACTTATCTAGATGTGTGGTGAGAACTTTTAACCCCCAGGTGTTTCACTAAAGTTTATAACGTACAGCCGTAAAATAAAAATTCTTTTTTTTTTTACAAAAATGATTTTTTCGCCCCCAATATTTTATTTTCACAAGGGTAACAGAAGAAATTGGAACCCAAAAGTTGTTGTCCAATTTGTCCTGAGTACGCTGATACCCAATATGTGGGAGAAAACTACTGTATGGGCGCACGTCAGGGCTCGGAAGGGAAGTAGTGACGTTTTGGATTGCAGACTTTGATGGAATGGTCTGGGGGCGTCATGTCGCATTTGGAGAGCCCCTGATGCGCCTAAACAGTGGAAACCCCCCACAAGTGACCCCATTTTGGAAAATAGACCCCACAAGGAACTTGTCTAGATGTGTGGTGAGCACTTTGAACCCCGAAGTGCTTCACAGAAGTTTATAACGCACAGCCGTAAAAATAAAAAATCCTTTTTTTTTTTGCAAAAATGATTTTTTTGCCCCAATATTTTATTTTTACAAGGGTAACAGGAGAAATTGGACCCCAAAAGTTGTTGTCCAATTTGTCCTGAGTACGCTGATATCCAATATGTGGGAGAAAACTACTGTATGGGTACACGTTGGGGCTCGGAAGGGAAGTAGTGACGTTTTGGATTGCAGACTTTGATGGAATGGTCTGGGGGCGTCATGTCGCATTTGGAGAGCCCCTGATGCGCCTAAACAGTGGAAATCCCCAACAAGTGACCCCATTTTGGAAAATAGACCCCACAAGGAACTTATCTAGATGTGTGGTGAGCGCTATGAAGCCCCAAGTGCTTCACAGAAGTTTATAATGTACAGCCGTAAAAACAAAAAAATAATTTTTTTTGTACAAAAATGATATTTTCGCCCCCAGTTTTTTATTTTCCCAAGGGTAGCAGAAGAAATAGGACAAATTGCACAATAACTCTTGGGGTCCAGAGTACGCTGATACCCCATATGTGGGGATAAACTACTGTTTGGACGCATGGCAGAGCTGAGAAGTGAAGGAGCACCGTTTGACTTTTTCAACGCAGAATTGGCTGGAATTGAGATCAGACGCCATGTCACATTTGGAGAGCCCCTGATGTGCCTAAACAGCAGAAACCCCCAAATTCTAACTCCAACCCTAACCCCAACACACCCCTAACCCTAGTCCCAACCCTAACCACAAACCTAACCCTAACACACCCCTAATCCCAACCCTAACCCTAATCCTAACTTTAGCGCCAACCCTAACCCTAACTTTAGCCGCAACCCTAACCCTAACCCTAATGGGAAAATGGAAATAAATACTTTTTTTTAATTTTATTATTTTTCCCTTACTAAGGGGGTGATAAAGGGGGGTTTGATTTACTATTTATAGCGGGTTTTTATGATTGGCAGCTGTCATGCTAAAAGACGCTTTTTATTGCAAAAATAGTTTTTGCATCATCATATTTTGAGAGCTATAATTTTTGCATATTTTGGCCCACAGAGTCATGTGAGGTCTTATTTTTTGCGGGACGAGTTGACGTTTTTATTGGTACCATTTTTGAGCACGTGACGTTTTTTGATCGCTTTTTATTTCAATTTTTGTGAGGTTAGAATGAACAAAAATCAGCAATTCATGAATTTCTTTTGGGGGAGGTGTTTATACCGTTCCGCGTGTGGTAAAATTGATAAAGCAGTTTTATTCTTCGGGTCAGTACGATTATGGCGATACCTCATTTATATCATTTTTTCATGTTTTGGCGCTTTTATAGAATAAAAACAATTTTATATAAAAAATAATTATTTTTGCATCGCTTTATTCTGCGAGCTATAACTTTTTATTTTTTCGCTGATGATGCTGTATGATGGCTTGTTTTTTGCGGGACAAGATGACGTTTTCAGTAGTACCATGATTTTTTATATCGGTCTTTTTGATCGCGTGTTATTCCACTTTTTGTTCGGCGGTATGATGATAAAGCATTGATTTTTTTGCTTCGTTTTTTTTTTTTTTTTTTTAAGGGGTTCACTGAAGGGGTTAACTAGTGGGACAATTTTATAGGGGGGGTCGTTACGGACGCGGCGATACCAAATATGTGTACTTTTATTGCTTTGTTTTTTTTATTTACAGGAAGAAGTGAATTTATTGGGGAATATATATATATTTTTTTATTTATTTTGGATTTTTTTTTAAAACATGTTTATTTTTATATATTTTAACTTTTTTACTTTGTCCCAGGGTGGGACATCACAGTATTTTATCAGATCGCTGGTGTGACAGTGTGCACAGCACTCTGTCACACCAGCGATAGCTCAGGCAGTGCAGCAGGTTTCTCAGTGCCTGCTCTCGGCAGGCACTGAGGTAGCCGCCTCCCTCCAGGACCCCGGCGCCATCTTGGATCCGGGTCCTGGGAGGGAGGAAGCCCTCAGAACAGCGCGATCACATCGCGCTGCTCTGAGGGTCTCAGGGGGCGCGCAGGGAGCCCCCACCCTGCGCGATCCTCCCCTGTGCCCCCAGTACACCGCGATCATGTTTGATCGCGGTGTGCAAGGGGTTAATGTGCCGGGAGCGGTCCGTGACTGCTCCTGACACACAGTCATGGGTGTCAGCTGTGATAATCAGCTGACATCCTGGCGCGATCGGAGCGCGTCCGATCGCACGAGACGTACTATCCCGTCCATGGTCATATGGGCCCAGGTACCATGGACGGGATAGTACGTCCGATGGCAGTAAGGGGTTAACAAAAAAATAGTACAAAAAAACTAAAAGAAGCCAGTATCAAGTATGGGATTCTAAAATGATGTATTTGGTCTGTTCCTGCTATTACAGTTATTATAGTTAGATCCATATTAGTGAAAAAAAAATTCTTAAGCGGTAATTTCTCCTTATGGAGGGTGTTATATCATTGTTAGAAAACGTATAGGCCATACAATGCTTCTCTGGGAATTTAAATATGAAAACAGCCACTTCAGAGAGGAAGAGGATGGGGACTTTAGTGCCACCTTTTTGATATAGCAACCATCTCTCAAGCCTTAGCAACCATCTACATCTACAAGCCTTACCTCATGATTTAGGATAAAACTTTTAAACACGTTTCAGTGTGTTTGCCCTCACTGAAACCTGGATTCAGGATTCTGACACGGTCTCCCCTGCTGCCATTTCCTATGGTGGCTTACAGTTCTCCCATTCCCCGAGACCCACAAACAGACATGGTGGTGGAGTTGGCATACTCCTGTCCCCACAATGCACTTTCCAGGTCATCCCCCCAATTCCATCACTCTCATTCCCTTCTTTTGAGGTCCACACCATCAGGCTCTTCCATCCCCTCTCCCTCAGAATAGCGGTCATATATCGGCCCCCAGGCTCATCCACCCAGTTCCTTGACCACTTCTCAGCCTGGCTGCCGCACTTCATGTCCTCAGAACTACCAACCCTTATCCTTGGAGACTTCAACATCCCCATTAACAGTCCTACTTCCACATCTGCATCTCAGCTTCTATCACTAACCACTTCTCTAGGCCTCTCACAGTGTCAAGATCCCGTCTGGGTTGGAGCCGATGTTACTGCAAACACTAGGGGAAGCAGAGGCAGGTAGCGTAGTCAGAAGGCAGCCGGAGGTCGGTACACAGGAAAGCAGTGTTTGTAGCAATGGATCAGGCGGATAACGTAGTCAGGTGGCAGCCGGAGGTCGGTACACAGGAAAGGCAGTTCGGTAACAGAGGAGCAGGCAGATAACATAGTCAGGTGGCAGCCGGAGGTCGGTACACAGGAGAGCAGTGTTTGTAGCAATGGATCAGGCGGAGAGCGTAGTCAGAAGGCAGGCCGAGGTTGGTTCACAGGAGAGCAGTGTTTGTAGCAATGGATCAGGCGGAGAGCGTAGTCAGAAGGCAGGCCGAGGTCGGTTCACAGGAGAGCAGTGTTTGTAGCAATGGATCAGCAGGAAACGCTTGACTAAAGGCTTGGAGCTCAATAATCTCGCAATGACACACCCACAGGGCCAGGTTTATATAGGGTGTGTAATTGGCAATCAGAGGCCCAATCAAAAGAGCACTAGGTGTAGCTAATCAGGAAGAACAGTCAATGGTATCAGGGTTCAGCAAGGAACTTTGCAGCCAGCAGAATAGCTCAGATGGTAGAGCTGCTGGCCAGTGGACAAGAGGTACTGGGTTCGACTCCTGACAGTACTCCCCTCCTTCCAGGATGGCCTCTGGACATCTCAGGAGCTGGCTTATCCAGGTACCTCTGATGAAAGGCTCTTGTTAGTCTAGGAGCATGGACGTTGTCCCTTGGTTCCCATGAATTTTCCTCTGGTCCGTAACCCTTCCACTGCACCAGATACTGCAGTTTACCTCTGAATTTTCGGGAGTCCAGAATCTTATCCACAATGTATTCTTCTTCACCACGGATCCTTTCTGGTGGAGGAGGTGGATGAATTCTTCCTGGAAACGGGTTTTCACAGAAGGATTTGAGCAAGGATATGTGAAACACTGGATGAATCTTTAGATTGTTGGGAAGTTCCAAACGAAAAGCAACCTGGTTAATTTTTGCAGAAATTTGAAAAGGTCCAATGAATTTCTGACCCAATTTGGAGGATGGCACATGTGTCTTAAGGTTTTTAGTGGACAGCCAAACTTTGTCTCCAACCTGAAGAGCAGGGGGCACTCTCCGATGTTTATCTGCTGCTTCCTTATATACTTCCTGGGTCTTGAGTAATATCTCTGATAATTCCTTCTGGGATTCCTGTAATTTTGCAAGCCTGTCATTTACAGCAGGAATGGGAGTGTTCACTGGCAGATTAGGGATAAATACTGGATGTACTCCATAATTAGCAAAAAATGGGGTTTGAGATGTAGCGCTATGTATGGAGTTGTTGTAGGAAAACTCTGCTGTTGGTAAATAGTCCACCCAGTCATCCTGAAGATAGGAAATGAAGCAACGGAGGTATTGCTCCAAAGTCTGGTTCGTTCTCTCCGTCTGGCCATTGGACTGAGGATGGAAAGCGGTAGAAAGATTCACCGTGACTCCCAAGGCTGTACAGAAACTCTTCCAAAATTTTGACGTAAACTGAACGCCTCTGTCAGACACCACGCTGTCAGGAATTCCATGTAACCTGAATACCTCTTTGATTATCAGTTCTGCAGTTTTTTCAGCAGTAGGAATTCCTTCAGTTGGAATAAAGTGGGCCATTTTTGTGAGTCGGTCCACTATGACAAGGATGACGGTCATCTGTTTGGAAGGGGGTAGTTCCACAATAAAATCCATGGAAATAGATCCCCAAGGCCTGGATGGAACTGGAAGTGGTTGCAAGAGTCCTAGAGGAGACGATCGTGGGGTCTTGTTTCGTGCGCATGTTAAACAGGTTGAAACATATTTCCTCACGTCCTTCCTACAATTAGGCCACCAAAAGAAACGAAGTAGTAAGTCTTGTGTTTTTGCAACTCCAGGATGTCCTGCCAGTTTAGAATCATGGACACTTTTGAGGACTTCAAGGCGAGAAGATTCAGGTACATATATTTTGTGTTTCTGCATCCAAAACCCCTCTTTGAATGAAAGATCGACGTCTTCCGAAGGATGGTTAAGGAAAGAGTCCTCTTGATATCCATCTTTAATTCTATTACATAGTCCTCTAGAGTGCAATATTCCCAAAAAATTTTTAGGGCCTAGAATTGTATCGTCATTACTAGACCTCTCCTGAGGTTCCGAACACATCCTGGACAGGGCGTCAGCCTTGCCATTTCTTGAACCAGGCCGGTAAGAAATTAAAATTGAATCTTGAGAAAAATAAGGCCCATCGTGCTTGTCTTGCAGACAATCTTTTTGCTGTACGGAGGAATTCAAGATTCTTGTGGTCCGTGAGGACAGTCACAGGGTGATTGGCACCTTCCAAAAGATGTCTCCATTCGGAGAAGGCAACTTTAATGGCTAACAGTTCTTTATTACCGATGTCGTAGTTCTTTTCTGCAGATGACATGGTGTGGGAAAGAAACGCACATGGGTGAAGTTGCATTTTGTCCCCAACTCGCTGAGACAGAATGGCTCCCACTGCAGAGTCCGAGGCGTCCACTTCGACAGTAAATGGCAATTCAGGATTTGGGTGTACTAACAATGGAGCAGACGTAAAAAGAGTTTTCAATTTGTCAAAAGCCTCCTGTGCCTCCGGAGACCAGAAAAATGCTTTGGTCTTTTTTGTTAGTGTAGTAATTGGTAGTATGATCCGTGAAAAGTTCTTTATAAATTTTCGGTAAAAATTTGCAAATCCTATGAAACGCTGGACGTCTTTTAAATTTCTTGGAACAGGCCAGTCCACTACAGCATTGATTTTGCCGGGATCCATGCTCAGACCTTCTGGGGAGATGATATATCCCAGAAATTGGATACTGGTTTGTTCAAACTCACATTTTTCAAGTTTAATGTAAAGATGGTTCTCCTGTAGTCGTTCCAAGACTAACTGGACGTGCCTGCGATGCTCTTCCAAGGTGTCTGAAAATATAAGAATGTCATCGAGATAAGCCACAACGAATTGGTCCAAGAAATCTCGAAATACATCATTAATAAAATGTTGAAAGGTGGCTGGGGCATTGCTAAGACCAAAGGTCATAACCAGAGATTCAAAATGTCCATATCTCGTTCTGAAGGCGGTCTTCCACTCATCTCCTGGGCGAATCCGTATGAGGTTGTAAGCCCCTCTAAGATCCAGCTTCGTAAAGATTTTCGCAGAACGGAGTCTCTCAAATAGTTCAGGAATCAAGGGTAGCGGGTAGCGATTCTTGACAGTGATATTATTCATCTCTCTGTAGTCAATACATGGCCGCAGAGTGGAGTCTTTCTTTTCAACAAAGAACAGGGGTGCCCCAGCTGGAGATGTGGAAGGTCGAATAAAGCCTTTCTCTAAATTTTCATCCAGGAACTTTCTTAATACCTTCAATTCAGGTTCGGAAAGATTGTAAATCCGTCCAAATGGAATGGTTGCTCCTGGCAGCAATTCAATGGGACAGTCGTAAGGACGGTGAGGAGGTAATTGATCTGCTTTCTTCTTACTGCAGACATCAGAGAACTGCTGATATTGAGGTGGTAGTTTCTCTTCCTTCTCATGCGAAATCTCAGAGATTTGGACTTGTTGGAGAACAGGGGGTTCCTTATGACAATTATTCTTACAGTAGTCAGATGGAAAGGTGATGGTCCTTGATGCCCAGTTGATAGAAGGGTTATGGACTGAAAACCAGGGATCCCTAGAATAACCGGAAATTTCGGAGATGAGATAAGGTGGAAACTGACAGCTTCATGATGATCCGGTTCGATACAAATCTCCAGTTCGATTGTCTCATGCGTGACAGGTCCAGAAGACAAGGGTGATCCATCCACCGTTTCCATTTCAATTGGTGTGGATTTGGTCCTACTGGAAATATTATTATCACGTGTAAATTTTAAGTCCATAAAATTCCCTCCTGCTCCCGAATCCAACAGGGCAGAGCATTGTATTTTTTGGGTGCCCATTACAACCTGAATGGGGATTACAAAATGAGATGATGTAGTATGTATTTTGTCTATTTCTGGCATTACTGATGAGATAGTCTGCAAGATGGAATCCGACTGCTGAGAAAGGTCCATATTGCTGGCAGACCTGTTGTTGGTAAAGGCTATAGTACTTTGGTTAGGACAGTTGATGGCATAGTGTCCAGGGTCCCCACAATAGAGGCAGAGATGTTCTGCACGTCGCCTCTCCTTCTCCTGTGCAGAGAGTGGTCTTCGGATGACGTCGATCTGCATCGGTTCAGACACGCCTTGCGTCTTTTCTTGGTGGTCCGATGCTGAAAATGAGAAGCCAGGGCTATTCCCAAGTGCTCGCAGTCTCTCCTTTCTCCTTTCAGTAAGTCTCTGGTCAATCCGGATGCATAGTTGAATAAAGTCCTCCAACTGGTCAGGGTCTCAACCCTGGCAAGCTCGTCTTTTACTGGTTCTGATAACCCTCGTCGAAATTGACTTCTCTGGGCCGCTGGATTCCAGGTGGTGTCGGCCACCCAGCGACGGAACTCCGATGTGTATTCCGCAACAGAGCGACGTCCTTGGCGCAAATTATGTAATTTGGTTTCTGCTGTGGCACAGCGGTTTGGGTCATCAAAAACTTGATTCATAGCTGCGGTGAAGGCTTCCAGGTCATTAAGGAGGTCATAGTCCTTTTCTACATAAGGTGAAGCCCAAGCAAGAGCTTTATCCGTCAGGAGATTTATCATGAAAAAAACTTTCTTCCTCTCACTGGTAAAGGGAGCAGGTTGCATCTGGAAGTATATGCGGCATTGATTGAGGAATCCTCGGTACTGCTTGCGATCCCCACTGAACTTTGCAGGCAGCGGCAGCCGCGCGTTTGATTCGGACCCTGAATTGTGCACGTCCAGAAGTTGTTTTTGTAGCTCAATTACTTCCTGTTGTATCGCCGTGAAATCAGTTTGTAACTTGGCATATTTTCCTTGAGAGTCAGTACAAAAACTTTGAAGCTCCGTAACTTGCCGTCTCAGGGTGTTCACAGCGGACTCCATTTTGGCGCGAGATTATTCTGTCAAGATCCCGTCTGGGTTGGAGCCGATGTTACTGCAAACACTAGGGGAAGCAGAGGCAGGTAGCGTAGTCAGAAGGCAGCCGGAGGTCGGTACACAGGAAAGCAGTGTTTGTAGCAATGGATCAGGCGGATAACGTAGTCAGGTGGCAGCCGGAGGTCGGTACACAGGAAAGGCAGTTCGGTAACAGAGGAGCAGGCAGATAACGTAGTCAGGTGGCAGCCGGAGGTCGGTACACAGGAGAGCAGTGTTTGTAGCAATGGATCAGGCGGAGAGCGTAGTCAGAAGGCAGGCCGAGGTCGGTTCACAGGAGAGCAGTGTTTGTAGCAATGGATCAGGCGGAGAGCGTAGTCAGAAGGCAGGCCGAGGTCGGTTCACAGGAGAGCAGTGTTTGTAGCAATGGATCAGCAGGAAACGCTTGACTAAAGGCTTGGAGCTCAATAATCTCGCAATGACACACCCACAGGGCCAGGTTTATATAGGGTGTGTAATTGGCAATCAGAGGCCCAATCAAAAGAGCACTAGGTGTAGCTAATCAGGAAGAACAGTCAATGGTATCAGGGTTCAGCAAGGAACTTTGCAGCCAGCAGAATAGCTCAGATGGTAGAGCTGCTGGCCAGTGGACAAGAGGTACTGGGTTCGACTCCTGACACACAGCTTTCAACCTCTGAGACACACAAGGATGGCAACACCCTTGACCTGGTCTTTGTCCGCCTCTGTTCAATTTCCCACCTAAATAACTCACCGCTTCCACTCTCTGACCACAACATTCTCTCCTTCACGCTCACAAATCCTCCACCACCCCAGCGAACTCCTACCTACCGCACATTCAGAAATCTGCAAGCCATTAACCCTCAGACACTTTCAGACTCCCTACACTCTTCACTGTCCCCAATCTCCTCTTTTTCTTGTCCTAATCTGGCTGTTCAGCACTACAATGACACTCTTAGAAGCACCCTTGACCAAGTAGCACCGCTCACCCTCAGAACTTCCAAACACACAGTAAAACAGCCCTGGCTCACATCGCAAACTCACCTTCTCCAGCGATGCTCTAGGAGTGCTGAACGCCTATGGAGAAAAACCCGCACACCAGAAGACTTCATCCACTTTAAATTCATGTTAAGAACTTATAATGCTGCCCTTCACCTCGCCAAACAGACCTACTTCACCACACTGATCTCCTCACTAGCCAACAACCCCAAGAAACATTTTGACACTTTTCACTCCCTCCTCAGGCCAAAAGCACAAGCCCCTATCACAGACATTTGTGCTGATGACCTGGCCTCCCACTTTATAGAAAAAATAGATACTATCCATCAGGAAATCTGCTCTCAACCACCAAGTGCTGTGACTCCCATCCCACCCTGCATTTCCCCTGGCTCAATTTCCACATTTGATCCCATCACAGAAGAAGAAGTCTCCAGACTCCTCTCTTCCTCTCGTCCGACTACATGCACTACCGACCCCATCCCCTCACATCTCCTCCAGTCTCTTTCTCCTGTTGTCACAACTCACCTAACTACAATCTTCAATCTCTCACTCTCCTCTGGCATTTTCCCATCCTCCTTCAAACACTCCATCATTACTCCACTACTAAAGAAACCCGCTCTTGACCCTTCCTGCACAAACAACTACAGACCGGTCTCCAATCTCCCCTTCATCTCCAAACTTTTGGAGCGCCTAGTCTACTCCCGCCTCACCCGTTACCTCTCCACTCACTCCCTCCTAGACCCTTCACAGTCCGGCTTCCGACCCCTACATTCGACTGAAACTGCACTCATCAAAGTGACCAATGACCTTCTGACAGCAAAACGTAACGGCGACCACTCTCTGCTCATTCTACTCGACCTTTCTGCAGCTTTCGACACGGTTGACCACCGTCTCCTACTGTCCAGGCTCCACTCTCTAGGTATTAAGGACACTGTTCTCTCCTGGTTCTCCTCCTATCTTTCTGACCGCTCCTTCAGTGTTTCGTTCTCTGGCTCCACTTCATCTCCTCTCCCTCTCACTGTCGGTGTACCCCAGGGCTCAGTCCTTGGCCCCCTTCTCTTCTCTCTCTACACCGCCCCAATTGGACAGACCATCAGCAGATTTGGCTTTCAGTACCATCTTTATGCTGATGACACACAATTATACACGTCATCCCCCGACCTTACTCCCGCTGTACTACAGAACGCCACCGACTGTCTGTCCGCAGTCTCCAACATCATGTCTGCTCTCTATCTGAAACTCAACCTCTCCAAAACTGAACTTCTTCTGCTCCCGCCGTCTACTAACCTCCCTAAATCTGACATTTCCCTCTCAGTGGGCGGCACCATAATAACACCCCGGCAGCAGGCTCGCTGTCTGGGTGTTATGTTTGATACCAATCTCTCCTTCACCTCCCATATACAATCTCTTGCCCGCTCTTGCCGCCTACACCTAAAGAACATCTCTAGAATCCGCCCTTTTCTCACCATGGAAACAACAAAAACCCTCACTGTAGCATTGATCCACTACCGCCTGGACTACTGTAACGCTCTATTACTTGGCCTCCCCATTACTCGACTATCCCCATCTCCAGTCCATCCTTAATGCAGCAGCCAGGGTTATCCATCTGGCTAATCAGTACTCGGACGCGTCCGCTCTTCGCCAGTCCTTACACTGGCTGCCCATTCATTATAGGATCCAATTCAAAGTACTTGTTCTCACCCACAAAGCTCTCCACACTGCAGCACCCCCCTACATCTCCTCCCTCATTTCTATCTATCGGCCTAACCGACTGCTGCGCTCTGCAAACGACTTTCGACTAACCTCTGCACTAATCCGTACCTCCCACTCCCGACTCCAAGACTTCTCCCGCGCTGCGCCAATCCTCTGGAATGCTCTACCCCAAGAAATTAGGACTATCCACAATTTGCATGGTTTCAGGCGCTCCCTCAAAACACATCTGTTCAGAGCGGCCTATCACATTCACTAATCAAAGTCATTCTATGTGTAAGTGTGTGTGTGTGTGTAGCCCATTCACTATCTCCATCCATCCCTCACTCCCTTAAGATGGCTGGACCATCATTGTAAATGCACCATTGTATATACACACCTGTATTTTGTATCTCCCCCACCTCATTGTAGATTGTAAGCTCTCACGAGCAGGGCCGTCTTATTTTGCTTTAATTACTGTATTGTTAACGTTGTGACTTATGACTTGTGTTTTGAAACTGTTAAACTGTAAAGCGCTGCGGAATATGATGGCGCTATATAAATAAAGATTATTATTATTATTATTATCAGTGCAAAGCAGGAGATCTAATTTGGCTTGATGAGAGGCCTCTGATAGGGTGTCTAAGGGTAAAGTTTTTCCTTGGGAGAGTGCAAAGTTGGTTTATTTAGACTTATAGGCCATACAATGGTCCTCCGGGAATTTAATTATACATTATCCAGAAAGAAATACTAAAGGGACTTTTGTGCTACCTTTTAGAGGTAGCAATCCTAAAAGTCAGTATCAACTTATAAAATATTCCTAGTAATATTACTATTTATGCTTTCATTTGAATTTGGCATAAAATGCATTAGAGATGTAAACTAGACTACAACAATCAATATTGAATCCAAACAGAGCACGATGAAACTTTTGACTTAATCAAGAGTATTGATAACAAAGAATTAAATTTGTCCCATGATAATGTGAATTATTTTTTAGGTATAGTTTTTTTTCCTCTTCTCCAAAGGGCATTCCCAGTATTTATAAATGCATTGGTTTTGTAGTTCAGACATTCAGTCATTAGTTTCTGCACTTGATTGAAAATATAAAGATGAACTCTTGCTGCTGTTGCCATTGCTACCCCTTACAAACAAAACCCAAGTGTGATATCTTGTAACAATTCCAAACTTAAAGTATGCCGTGGGATTTTATGCTTTCAACTGTTTATTTTCCCTTCTGTCTCTTTTCCTTTTAGTACCTTCCCTTCTGCTTTCAAACATGCCACATTCACCCTTGTCCTGAAGAAGCCATCCCTCGACCTCTACATCCAGCTATTGCGCCATATCACTGCTCCTGTTCACTAAGAAACTCCTCAAACAGCATGTCCATGCTGACCTTCCCTCCCTGCTCTCATCTAACTCACTCTTTGACAACCTACAATCCAGCTTCCATCCTCACCACTTCACCGAAACTGGCCTAACCAAAATTACTGACGACTTACAGTCAAAGCTATCAGTTCTCTATAAACCTACATCTAGACCTGTCCTCTGCCTTCGATGTAGTCAACCACGCATCACTCCTACTATAAATCCTCTCTTCCCTTGGAATCAAAGACCTTGTCCTCTCCTGGATTTCCTCATTCCTTTCCAACCACACATTTAGTGTCTTCCATTCCCATACTACCTACTCATCCCGCCTTTTCTCTGTTGGTGTTCCTCAAGGCTCTGTCCTAATATCCCTACTCTTCTCAATCTATACTTTTGCCTGGGATAGCTCATAAAATGCCATTACTTCCAGTACCACCTATAATTTAATAACTCTCAGATCTACCTCTCTGGCCCAGACGTCACCTCTGTGATGTCCAGAATCCCAGAGTACCTATCAGCCATATCCTCCTTCTTTTCATCACGTTTCCTAAAGCTCAGTGTGGAAAAAACTGAACTCATCATCTTTCCTCCATCTCACTTAACTTCCCTCCCCAATCAATCTATCACAATAAATAGCATCACGCTTTCCACTGTATTGGTGGTCTGCTGCCTCAGAGTAACTTTCCAGTCTGCCCTGTCCTTCAAACCGCACAACCAAGCTATTAACACCTCCTGCCACCTCCAACTGAAAAATATTTCTGGAATCTGTCCTTTCATCAACCCCAAATCTACTAAAATGTTAGTGCATTCTCTCATCATCTCCCGCCTTGATTAATGCAATATCGGTCCCCTGTAAACACTCTCTCAGCTCTCCAGTCCCTCCTTAACTCGACTGCCCGACTGATCCACTTCTCTCCTGGCACACACCATCAAAAAAGTTAACTTTTTTTGCTAGGTTAACAGCTATTCCCTGATGCACAAATGCTTGGTTTGAATAATCGTTACTCTCTTCTCAATAGGAGAGGGGAATGCGCTATCTCTAGCAATGGCTTATTCCCTTTGAGAACAAGGGATTTATCTGACATGCCTTACCGCACCTGTTATCTCCAAGCAGATATCTGCTTGAGATAGATTGAATACACATTTCAGTCATGGGTAGTTTCACTCACAGGAGCAGTGCCGGAGCAGTTTCAGTCACTGCTTTGAGTACATAGAGCAGCGACTGTAACCACACCTTGGCCCTGATTGCTTGCTACAATGCAGAGCCAGTGGTCAGTTAACATCGTGGGCACAATTACAGCCACCGCTCTGTATACTCAGAGCAATGACTGAACCCGCACTACTCACATGATTGAAACTGCTGAGGGGAATAAAGTTAAAGTTTCTCCCTGCAACGTTCAGCTAAGTGTGGGCACCAGGCAAGTTAATACACTAGTAACCTGCAGATTAACCTGATATCTGCAAGTTAACAGCACATTTTTTGGTGACAGGTTCCCTTTAAGATTAGTTTATAACTCCACTGATTTATAATCCAGAGAGTCTGATGACTACAAATTTGTCACTCATTTGTAATCCCAAAAGTGTAATCCTAGTTATAATCCAGTTGGTTATTGGAGATGATTTATTTGTTTACATATGGTTAAATATTGAGTTGGTTTAAAACTTGTGGTTCTAAAGAATTCTAGAATTGATCAACCTGAAGAGTTGCTCAATGTGTTAATTGATATCTGATTATAGCCTGAATAAGTTCCTTAATAAAAGAGATCTCCTGGCTATGATGGTGGCTTTGCATACATCTTTGAAGAATTATATCAAGTTAATTGGCATGAGAAGACTTTTTCAGCAGCATGTAAGAGCAAGTAATTTATTTGCTATGGCAAAGGAGCGAAAGGAACAATTGAGTCTATATCTATATATATGTTTTTTGGTTTGAGAATTCTATTTGCTTCTAGGACAATTTTCCCTCCCGCCAACTCTGGAAGTAGGTGTGTGGTCATACTTGTTACATAATGTTTTAGTTCAAGTGAATTCACTAATTCGGGGATGTCTCTGATCTTTAGGTTATTTTTCCTTGCCTAATCTTATGAGTTTGCTGCTTGTGATTTGAAAGCTAATAATTCTTCCTGAAAGCCAGTTATAGATTTTGACAGAAGCTTATTACTGTGTTGAATTTCTAGAATGCTAGTTTTGTTTTTGTCCATTCTGCTGTTAGTAGTCATGATTTCTAATGATATAACTGAGACATGTATTCCCAAAATGTGTTGTATTGTCAGCATTAATTCAGTTATTGATTTCTTAATAAATAATTCTGTTACAGATCCACCAGAGGGAGAAGAGTCATCAATTGGGTACATATCATTGATTGTGGGAAAGCTATTGTTTGGATAACTCTCGTTAATATCTCTCGTGAATGTTTTGGCTTTATTGAAGGTGTCTGATATTTTAAATTCATTTCCGAGAAAAGCGTCAAATACATTGAAAATTTCTTTAATGTATCCTGATGTAGCTGGTTTGTCCGATGCTTGAAAACTTTCTAGAGTATTCAAATATTTTGGTGCTTCAAAGTCTGGTAATGGATTTTACCAATGTGATGACACCTATGGTGTCACTGGTGCTGCTTAGGGGGCGCTATCAGGGGCACGTGAATGAGAGCAGGGAGTGCAGGGACAGGGCACACAGTGCGCAAGGATCTGAGACTAATGCAGTGAGCACAGGAACTGGCACTAAACAGTCACGTGACCAGGGGCGGAGTCACCACACATGAGTACAGGGAAGGAAACTGAGCGCGCAGAGTGCAGGGCACAGACAGTAAATGTGGTCAATAAAAGCCGAGGGTCAAAAGCCAGATGAGAGCATAGTAACTAGGGATAAGACAAAGAGTAAACGGAGACAAGCCAAGGGGTCAGATAACCAGGAGGGACAGGGCAGTACAAAGCAAGATGCAGAGGCAAAAGTCAGGGGACAAACCGTGTCATACACAGCAAAGCACACAAGCACAGATGCACCTTGATTACAGACAAGTAACTTGGGTCAGCAACCACAAACCGAGTATACGGAAGTATCAATGATGCCAAATCCAGGAACTGCCAACATTAAATAGCCACCCCAGAACCAAAGAGAGGCGGACTGAAATTAACCTTGACCCGACCAGGATGGAGGCGGAACCAACCTGTCCAGAGTCATAACAACCATGTAGCAGGGCTAAATTCCTTAAAATTATTTAAATCAATTTGATTAAAATAATTTTTTTCCTAAAATGTTTGCCAAAAATACATTGGAATCAGATTGTAAAGAAATTAAATTCAGTGCCTCTGGGACAATGTCATCTTCAGAGGTGATTTCTAGGAATACAGCTAAATCTGAATTATACAGTGATGTGGCTGTGTGTGATCATTAAAATCCTTCCTCCCTTTGTCTCTCCACACTAGATCTATCTGAGGCATGACCCTGGAGTTGACTTGACTCTTGTAAAGACAAAGAATTTTCTGTGTTATAATCTGTGGTTTCTACAGCCATTTTAAATATCTTCAGATTAGGTGAGGGTATTAATGAATTTTATCTTATTAGTGGAGGAATTGTTTTCCTGAGGCATAGATCTTTTAACCATGACGTGTGTTCATTATCTGTTGAGTTGTGAGTCTGGAGTAATCAAGGGGTGAAAAGTCTGTTAGTTTGCATTAAAATTGTATGAAGGAATATCTTTACCCTATGAGGTATCAATGTACTCACCATGTTCTTCTTGAGTGTGACGGAACGCTCCGTCCATGTCATTCTTTTCAGAAGTTAAAAAGTGAGAAGCTTCCCCCAGTTCCTTCTCTTTAGAAACTGGAACATTTTCTTCTTAGTTTGTATTAACTTCTCCCTAGTTGGCAAAAAAATGTTCTCTGAATAAATCTCTTTGTAAGTATTCTCATGCATTATGTATTTTTTATAAAGCGATGAGGAGTTATGACCACCATTGTGATCCATTGTCTTATTGTTATTCTTGTTCCTGCGATTTAAGAGGGTAAATGCAGGTATGTTATTGTTCACTTGCTTCTCATTGTAATGTATCTCCCTGGGATCATAAATACTATAATAATGAACTTATTTAATCATTGGTACATTGGGAGTAAAACTACTAGCTTGCAGGTTTTTAGCTGTGTCATAAGTATAAATGGTATGAGGGAGACCTTTGATGGGACAGCTGGAAGGTTTTCCTTATTGTGGCAGTGGCCCCTAGACTTTTAAAGATTTAGCATTCCTCATATGCTTTGCAATAAGAGAGTTAGGAGCATTTTTTTTTACCTTTACAGTCCTTTAACTGTGCTAAAGCTGTATCATTCTTCAGAGATCTGGAAGCAATTTTTGAATCATTGCTGGCTGCGGCTGTAATTCTTTTGATTCTATTGATGTTCCATGGGATTCCTTCTGGAGCTGGGATAGATGACAAAGGGGGCTCACCAGAGCTGTGGGATAAATCCTTGAAGATTTCACAGGGATCCAACTTGCTGAAGGAAGCCGGAGGTTTTATTGTTGAGTGCAGTTCAGTTCCCTGCTTGAATGCTTGTAAATATAGGATATCTTGACTTCAGCAAAGCATTTGACAAAGTATCTCATACCATCCTTATTGTAAAAAATGACTAAGTATGGAATGGACAAGGCAACTATTAGATGGATTCATAACTGGCTTAGTGGTCAGACCCAAAGAGACCACATCCAGTTGGAAGAATGTCTCACGTGGGGTACCACAGGGCTCTGTCCTGGGCCCTGTATTGTTCAACATCTTTATCAATGATTTAGATGAAGGAATTGAGGGTAAACTGATTAAATTTGCTGATGATACAAAGCTAGGAGGGATAGCTAATACTAGAGAAGTGAAGGAGAGAATTCAAAAAGATATAAATAAACTGGAGCAGTAGGCAGCAACTAACAGAATGGTTTTTAACAGGGAAAAATGCTAAGTACTACATCTGGGCAATAAAAATGAAAAAAGCATATACAGAATGGGAGGAATAGGGCTAAGCAACAGCACATGTGAATAAGACTTGGGTATACTAATAGATTACAGACTGAACATGAGTCAACAGTGTTATGCAGCAGCAAAAAAGACAAATACAATTCTGGGATGTATTAACAGAAGTATACAGTCTAGATCACTTGAAGTCATTATTGCCCTCTACTCTTCTTTGGTCAGACCTCATCTGGAATCAGGGCTGTATTTGGCCTTTATGCTGTCCTAGGCACTTTTCGTGGTTGCGCCCCTTGCTGACGTCACACATCGAGTTTGTGCACACGACATATATTTAAGGTAGATCTATTCTGTAAAACACTTTAAAAAGTGCTAATTAAACACTAAAAGAATGAATGTCTACACTTGCTGCACACAGGTTCAGTCTTTTGAGCATTTTTTTAACACCTTCAGCTTTTCAAAGTCATCAAGAGATAGAATAGGTTACCTAACCATTGCTTCAGTGAGGAGAGGCCTATTGATATAGAGAAATGCTGTCTGCTCATTCACCCCTCCTCTTTACTGAAGGTGTTCAAGGGGAAGCCAAGAGCAGACAGGTAGCAGGCATCAGAGCGAGCCTGCAGCTACATTGCGTGCACCCACACTGACAATTGGAGCACGCTGCTGAATTCATCCAGTGTCGCTGGTTTCACACTTGCGTTTTTTTCAAATCAGGCAAAATCAGTTTTTTTCTGCCAAATCCTGATACTTTCAGGATCCAGTTTTTGCCCATTCATTTTAATGGTGTTAGGTAGAATCCAGTTACTTCAGGTTGCTTCCTGACACCATTAAAGTATATGGACAAAAAACTGGATCCTGATATTAGACAGCACTCACTTTTACTAATGGAGCGCTGACAATAAAGACAATCTTTAGTATACAAACACAAGAGTGCTGCAAAACACCCTCATTTGCATATTAAATAAAGTAGGTTTCACTTTATAGCACCAATAAAACTTTTCTATAGAAATATGCCCCCTAATCCCCATTCTAAAGCGTCAGTCTTCCCCAAATCACCAGCCTGCATAGCACTAAACTCCCCTGTTCACCAGTATATAGCAGCACCAGCCTCCCCTATTCACTACCATATAGCAGCACCAGCCTCCCCTGTTCCCCAGTATACAGCAGCTCCAGCTTCCTCTGTCACCAGTATATAGCAGCATCCTCCCCGTTCACCAGCCTCCCATTCTCCAGTATACTGCACAGCCTCCCCTGTTCACCAGTATATTGCACAGCCTCCCCTGTCACCAGCCTCCCCTGTTCACCAGCCTCCTCTTACCAGTATACAGCACAGCCCTCCCCTGTCACCAGCCAGCTCTCACCAGTATACAGCACAGCCTCCCCTGTCACCAGCCTCCTCACCATATAAAGCAGCAGCCATCCCTGTCACCAGCCTCCTCTCACCAGTATACAGCAGCAGCCTCCTGTCACAACTTCCTCTCACCAGTATACAGCAGCAGCCTCCCCTGTCACCAGCCTCCTCTCAACAGAATACGGCACAGCCTCCCGTCACCAGTCTCCTCTCACCAGTATACAGCACAGCCTCCCGTCACCAGCCTCCTCTCACCAGTATACAGCACAGCCTCCCCTGTCACCAGCCTCCTCTTACCAGTATACAGCACAGCCTCCCCTGTCACCAGCCTCCTCTCACCTCTCCTCTGCTGCTGTGATGTCTGCAGTGAGAAGATCTCATCCTCACATACACAGACGCTGCAGCATCTCGGATGCAGGGCCCTCTCTGACCCCAGAAGTTGTGGCACCAGTACTTCCTGGGTCAGTCAGCTCCCTGCATCGAGGTGAATATAGAGGGTGCCCCCGCCCCCTCCTGACCCCGCTCCCCTCCCCCCTCCAAAAAAACAACAGATTTCCTGGATTGTCTAATGGAAGGGAGGGGAGGTTGAAAAAAAACATTTCTTCCCTGTCTTGGTGCCGCCCCCTGCAGCCCGGTGCCTAATGGCAAATACGGCCCTGTCTGGAATACTGTGTCCAGTTTTGGGCACCACATTTTAAAAAAGACATCAACAAACTGGAGCAAGTTCAGAGAAGAGCCACCAGAATGGTGACCTGTCTGCAAACCATGTCCTATGAGGAATGGTTACAGGATTTGGGAATGTTTAGCTTTCAAAAAAGAAGACTGAGAGGAGACTTAATAGCTGTCTACAAATATCTTAAGGGCTGTCACATTGTAGAAGTATCATCTTAATTCTCATTTGCACAAGGAAAGACTAGAAGCAATGGGATGGAACTGAATGGGAGGAGACAGGAGATTAGATATTAAAAAACAACTTTTTGACATCTGAAGGAGATCAATGAGTGGAACAGGCTGCCACGAGAGGTGTTGAGTTCTTCTTCAATGGAAGTCTTCAAATAGAGGCTTGACAGACATCTGTCTGGGATGATTTAGTGAATCCTGCATTGAGCAGGGGTTGGACTAGATGACCCAGGAGGTCCCTTCCAACTCTACCATTCTATGATTCTATGACAGCTCACTCACTGCTTCTGCTTCCGGCTGCTTGCTGTGCTTAGGCTTGATTCTTTTCTTTGGGAATTGGTCCTGGATTGTGGAAGGCTTTTTGAGGCTTGGGATTAGGGTTAGGGGTGTGTTGAGGTTAGGGTTGGAGTTAGAATTAGGGGGTTTCCACTGTTTAGTTACATCAGGGGGGTCTCCAAATGCTACATGGTGACACCATTGATTCCAGCCAATTTTGAGTTCAAAAAGTCAAACTGTGTTCCCTCCCTTCTGAGCTCTGCCATGCACCCAGTGATTTACCCCCACAAATGGGCATCGGCGTACTCAGGACAAATTGCACAACATCTTTTAGGGTCTAATTTCTTCTGTTACCCTTGTGAAAATAAAAATTTGGGGGCGAAAAGGTCATTTTTGTGGAAAAAATATGATTTTTTATTTTCACTGCTCTATGTTATAAACTTCTGTGAAGCACTTGGCAGTTCAAAGTGCTCACCACCCATCTAGATAAGTTCTAAAGGGGTCTAGTTTCCAAAATGGTGTCACTTATGGGGGGTGTCCATTGTTTAGGCACATCACGGGCTCTCCAAATGCGACATGGCATCCGATCTCAATTCCAGCCAATTCTGCATTGAAAAAGTCAAACGGCACTCCTTCCCTTCCAAGCTCTGCCGTGCGCCCAAACAGTGGTTTACCCTCACATATGGGGTATCGGCACATTCAGGAGAAATTTTGCAACAAATTTTTTGATTTGTTTTCTCTTTTGACACGTGTGAAAGTAAAAAAAATGGTTCTGAAGTAAAATGTTTGTATAAAAAGTTAAATGTTAATTTTTTCCTTTCACATTGCTTCAGTTCCTGTGAAGCGCGTAAAGGGTTAATAAACTTCTTGAATGTGGTTTTGAGCACCTTGAGGGGTGCAGTTTTTAGAATGGTGTCACTTTTGGGTATTTTCTGTCATTTACACCCCTCTAAGTGACTTTAAATGTGATGTGGTCCCTAAAAAAATGGTTTTGTAAATTTTGTTGTAAAAATGAGAAATCGCTGGTCAACTTTTAAGCCTTATAACTTCCTAAAAAAAAATTTTGGTTCCAAAATTGTGCTGATGTAAAGTAGATATGTGGAATATGTTATTTATTAAGTATTTTGTGTGACATATCTCTCTGATTTAAGGGCGTAAGAATTAAATTCTGAAAATTGCAAAATTTTCAAAATTTTCACCATATTTCCATTTTTTTTTATAAATAAACGCAAGTCATATTGAAGAAATTTTACAACTATCATGAAGTACAGTATGACACGATAAAACAATCTCAGAATCAGCAGGATCCGTTAAAGCGTCCTAGAGTTATAACCTCATAAAGTGACAGTGGTCAGAATTGTAAAAATTGGCCTGGTCATTAAGCTGTAAATTGGCTCTGTCACTAAGGGGTTAAGGAACATTTGCAAACTGATTTTGATGCTTACATTTTTACATATTGTGCAGCTACTTCAAAAGCAAAAGAATAGCAGTCGGCACTTCCCACACAATATTATACTGCAAATCCAAGAAAAGAGAAAACCTTAATTTCCCTTTACATGGGTGGTGCTCAGTGCAGCAAATCGAAATGCACTTAAAAGTGTTATTAGACGAGAAAATTCACATGAATCACCAAATTATGAAAATTAAATCTATAAGTTTACTGACAAAAGAACTTAGCAGAAATGGGGAATGGATACGAGCAGTCAATCAAACTATTTGCACCTGTTCCCCAACTGTGCTGACATGTTTTCACTCTCCGATAAAGTTATGGATTGTATTTGCAACAATTGTTGTGGATTTTCTTTTCTGATTAATTTAAAATGAATTAATAATTTATTAACTGTTTGAATTAAGACAGAAGTGGGTAAATGCAAAGCCATAGTGAGAAGACATTATTTCTATGCAAAATAAAGACTTTATCTTATATAAAATGACTGATTCATTACTCCCTCCCTGGCAAATTCTTCATTATTTTTCTTCTTTTAGTTTTGGATTATAACCTAAGCCTGAATAACTTTAGCACATTATCAACCCAATGTCATTCCTTGCTTTATTAGATAGAACTAAATAAAGCAAAAAAGCCTATATTTGATAGTAAACAACATTCTTGGATCTTTAGATCCTGCTATAAAGTGTGATTCTACAGAAATGTACCGGTAACTCTAAAGATACTGAAAAGCTGAATACAATAAAAGACACATCATAAAATTCTAGTATTAGAAAAAATGTTCACATTCTTATTTTTCATCAACAATTTTTGTAGTTTATATATGACAACTAAAGACTTCAGCATATGAAATTTTAAGAACATAACAAGGACCAGAATTAGACATGATAAACATTCTCAAAAGGAATGGGATACTCTCCATATAATATGCAAAGCATGAGGGCACAATTGGGAGCTAAAAATCCCTAAGCATCAAATAACAAGTGATAGTGCTAAATAAGAGTCAGAAAAAATAATAATCCGAAAGATAAAAAAAACACTTTATTTCAATATACAAAAACACAGTACTAAATAAGCACCACACAAGGTAAATAAGTTAAAAAACCAGTGAAGAAAATGACATGACCATGGTGTGACTGCTGTGGACCATAGGTAATTAGAACATCTAAATGATGAGAGTGGTGGAACCGGGTGTAAATAGATCACCAATGACCCAAATCAGACCATATCAGTATATCAAGTGTACCAGTGTACAGAAAATGGGGAAAGTCTCCCTGGTGAACGCTGCTGTATGAGTAAATGATGACCTGGGCTTACAAGGAGGAGTGCAGTGCCATCCGATCAAATCAAAATACAGAACTGAATAAAGCAAAAAAGCCTATATTTGATAGTAAACAACATTCTTGGATCTTTAGATCCTGCTATAAAGTGTGATTCTACAGAAATGTACCGGTTTCCCCATTTTCTGTACACTGGTACACTTGATATACCGATATGGTCTGATTTGGGTCATTGGTGATCTATTTACACTCGGTTCCACCACTCTCATCATTTAGATGTTCTAATTACCTATGGTCCACAGCAGTCACACCATGGTCATGTCATTTTCTTCACTGGTTTTTTAACTTATTTACCTTGTGTGGTGCTTATTTAGTACTGTGTTTTTGTATATTGAAATAAAGTGTTTTTTTATCTTTTGGATTATTATTTTTTCTGACTCTTATTTAGCACTAACACTTGTTATTTGATGCTTAGGGATTTTTAGCTCCCAATTGTGCCCTCATGCTTAGCATATGAAATTTATAGGTGGGTCATAATGAAGCTTCTCGATATTCGAAAGGAGCATTTTGGTGTCCTTTATGTTCTTGATTCTTAGGGTAGCATACCAATTGCAAAAACAAGAAGTCCCTTTATATTTTTTCATCATTACCTTTAAATTGTGGTGAATTAATGCCAGAAGTACTATAGTTGTCTCTACTGCAGTAATACTGTATAATATTTATAGTCATAGGTAACATTTGTGACCTAGAGTTCTCTGCAGTTTATTACTCTTGCAGAAGGGACAGAAATTTACATCAAAGTAATTAATAGCAAATTATAGTAATTGTAGGTGCAGGCTTGGATGGGATATTGATTAGATAATTCATCCACAGTTCTAGAAACCAGCTTACATTAAATCAGAAAGAAATTATGGTCCATGATCTGAAGTTCTCCTGCCATTTGTGCATGCATTGAAAATGATAATATTGTGTACTACATTGATGCTTATAAGACAAGGCAGTGATTTATTTAATCACATTATTGGAGAAATTATAATAAAATTGTAATGTATATTTTAGGCAGTTCACAGCAAATTAAATTTAACACTCACGTAATTATTATTTGGCAGTTAGAATGTCTATAACATTATTAATATCCGGTTTAATTATAGGAAAAAAAACTTGAAAAAGCAGAACAACCATATTGAGTTTGAGTGATATACAGGTATACTGTAAAAATGGTTACTTATTGCCCAATGTAGTTACTGCTAATGTTTATACCAGAAGTCCAGCATACTGCCTGGGAATAGAGAATGTGAAATGCTGCCAAGTGGTGCTGTGAAGGATGCCAATGACACAATAATACTATAAACCTGTGAATCAAGAACTCAGAACTGTAATAGCGAGGCAGACAGGTTTGTTAGTCAATGTTTGGGAACCACTATTTTAGAGTCATCTGCGACAATGAATCCAAAACAAAGTAATGTTTTTGGTTTGCCCTTACTAAATCCTGCAAATTCGGTAGATCATTTGCCACACACTGTCACTCATAACCCTATTGTAGTACTTGGGGCTTTATTCTGTCAGGTCTTATGTTCTGTGTAAGTTGAGATTTGTATATATTTTCTGATATTAAATGTCATATGGTGGCATCCTTAATATTATATAAGAAGGTTAAAAGAAAAATAAGTAAAAAGAAAAAATAAGTAACACTGCAAAATAAAAAATAAAAGCTCTGACCTGATTGGATTGTCACCAGATTGGATGTCATAACCTCTCACATTTCCTTGTTCATAGATAATTGTAGCCTAATAATATAAATGTAAAAAAAGCATGCAGCACACTTTAGGGATATCAAAAAAGTGAACAAACTTTTAATTTGTCATCTGTGCAAAAGAGCAACGTTTTGGCTCCAAATAGCCTTTGTCAAACAGTTCGTAGAGCGCAGCAGTCACAGATATAGGTGTGTTCATTTACAATTACATCACAGTATGATCAGTCAAAAAAAGTGCAATTTCCATATTTCCCAAAAAGAAGGCAGCAATACAAAACACAAATAGATACATGTGAAAAAATCCATATAGTGGTATACTGTCAATAATATCAAAGAAATCTGTATCAGTCTACAAATAAACCAAAATAATTGTTTGCTTAAGCATAGGGCTGATGTGCATTGGTGATTCATAATTAGTGTTGGGACTCACCCATGATCTGCCTTGCCCTGTGTCCTACCTTGTTATGTCCTCGCCCCACGCTGTACCTAAGTGTTGGTAATGATGATCCTCTTTTTATAACTGTATTATATAAGTTATACAGGGGGTTCAGAAGCATTGATACAGGATAAATAATAGTTGAATTATAATCATTTTTTCAACTGTGCATGGTTTTCTTGAATATACCTAATCTTTGATAACGCCACGAAAGAAAGAGCTCATCTGGGTTAGGTCTGTTGACCATTGTGGTCATTCATCAAGGCCTTGTCTTCCTATTCACTTATCATAATAGAAAAGATTGTATGAACATTCACTGTAGGCCTACATATGCACGGCAGTATTTTCATAACTATATTGATCCTCTGGTGAAAGCTTTTTTATTTTTTTATACAAAACCAAAAAAATCTCATTTTTGATTAACTGAAAACAAATGAGATTATTGGATAGAAACGAGAAATAGACCTGTTTCACCAATCATCCACATTTTAATTCCTTTGCATGTTAAAAAACCTCTTGCTAGGCATCAGTAAAGCTGCAGTGAGAGGTGTTTGTGAAAAATAATACTTTTTTATCCAGAAAAAATCATACAATGTTCATTCTTATTGTCCTCCATAATCCATCCATATGTCATCCATGTGTCCATCTTTTACATCCTTATGTCATCCAAGTGTCCATCTTCTTCATCCTTATGTCATCCATATGTCCATCTTCTACATCCTTATGTCATCCATGTGTCCATCTTCTACATCCTTATGTCATCCATGTGTCCATCTTCTACATCCTTATACCATCCATGTGTCCATCTTCTACATCCTTATGCCATCCATGTGTCCATCTTCTACATCCTTATGTCATCCATGTGTCCATCTTCCACATCCTTATGTCATCCATGTGTCCATCTTCTACATCCTTATGTCATCCATGTGTCCATCTTCTACATCCTTATGTCATCCATGTGTCCATCTTCTACATCCTTACGACATCCAAGTGTCCATCTTCTACATCCTTATGCCATCCATGTGTCCATCTTCTACATTGTTATGCCATCCATGTGTCTATCTTCTACATCCTTATGTCATCCATGTGTCCATCTTTTACATTCTTATGTCATCCATGTGTCCATCTTCTACATCCTTATGTCATCCATGTGTCCATCTTCTACATCCTTATGTCATCCATGTGTCCATCTTGTACATCCTTATGCCATCCATGTGTCCATCTTTTACATCCTTATGTCATCCATGAGTCCATCTTTTACATCCTTATGTCATCCATGTGTCCATCTTCTACATCCTTATGTCATCATGTGTCCATATTTTACATCCTTATGCCATACATGTGTCCATCTTCTACATCCTTATGTCATCCATGTGTCCATATTTTACATCCTTATGCCATCCATGTGTCAATCTTCTATATCCATATGACATCCATGTGTAAATCTTCTACATCCTTATGTCATCCATGTGTCCATCTTCTACATCCTTATGCCATCCATGTGTCATCTTCTACATCCTTTTGTCATCCATGTGTTCATCTTCTACATCCCTATGTCATCCATGTGTCCATCTTTTACATCCTTATGTCATCCATGTGTCCATCTTCTACATCCTTATGTCATCCATGTGTCCATCTTCTACATCCTTATGCCATCCATGTGTCCATCTTTTACATCCACATTACATCTATTTTTTTACAATTTTTTTTATAAACGTTATTAAACCAAATACAGTTTCCTATGTCAATAATCAGATGAAATCTAGATGGATCTATATGAGATCAATGTTTTATTGTGCACTCATAGACTTTTGCAACTTTTAACCCCTTCACCCCAAGGGTGGTTTGCACGTTAATGACCGGGCCAATTTTTACAATTCTGACCACTGTCTCTTTGCGAGGTAATGACTCTGGAACGCTTCAACAGATCTTCACGATTCTGAGACTGTTTTCTCGTAACATATTGTACTTCACGATAGTGGTAAAATTTCTTCGATATAACTTGCGTTTATTTTTGAAAAAAACGCAAATATGGCGAAAATTTTGAAAATTTTGCAATTTTCAAACTTTGAATTTTTATTCCCTTAAAACAGAAAAATTTCATACAAAATAGTTAAGAAATAACATTTTCCACATATCTACTTTACATCAGCACAATTTTGGTACCAAAATTTTTTTTGGTTAGGAAATTATAAGGGTTAAAATTGACCAGCGATTTCTCATTTTTACAACAAAATTTACAAAGCCATTTTTTTTAGGGACCACCTCACATTTGAAGTCACTTTGAGGGGTCTATATGGCAGAAAATACCCAAAAGTGACACCATTCTAAAAACTGCGCCCCACAAGGTACTTAAAACCACATTCAAGAAGTTTATTAACCTTTCAGATGCTTCACAGGAGCTGAAGCAACGTGGAAGGAAAAAATAAATATTTAACTTTTTAGTCACATAAATGATCTTTTACAAACTTTTTTTTATTTTCACAAGGGTAAAAGGAGAAAATGGACAAATAAAGTTGTTGTGAAATTTCTCCTGAGTAAGCCAATACCCCATATGTGGGGGAAAACTACTGTTTGGGCACACGGCAGAGCTCGTAAGGGAAGGAGCGCCGTTTGATTTTTTCAAACCAAAATTGGCTGGAGTTGAGATTGGACGCCATGTCGCGTTTGGATAGCCTCTGATGCGCCTAAACAGTGGAAACCCCCCACAAGTGACAACATTTTGTAAACTAGACCCCTATGGAACTTATCTAGATCTGTTGTGAGCACTTTGAACCCCCAAGTTTTTCACAAACGTTTATAATGCCTGGGTGTGAAAAAAAAAACAATTTTCCACAAAAATGATTTTTTTAGTCCCAAATGTTTGATTTTTCCCAAGGAAATTGGCCCCAAAAGTTGTTGTCCAATTTGTCCTGAGTACGCTGATACCCCATATGTGGGGGGGGGAACTGTTTGGGCGCAGGGCTTGAAAAGGAAGTAATAACATTTTGGAATGCAGACATTGATGGGGGTCATGTTCCGTTTGCAGTGCCCCAGATGAGCCTAAACAGTGGAAACCCCCCACAAGTGACCCCATTTTGGAAACTAGACCCCCTAAGGAACTTATCTAGATCTGTGTTGAGTACTTTGAACCCCCAAGTGCTTCACACAAGTTTTTAATGCCAGGCATGAAAATAAAAAATCCTGTTTTTTCCCACAAAAATTATCTTTTCGTCACCAATTATTTATTTTCCCAAGGGTAAAAGGAGAAATTGGACCACAAAATTGTTGTCCAATTTGTCCTGAGTACGCTGATACCCCATATGTGGGGGGGAACCACTGTTTGGGCGCACGGCAGAGCTCGGAATGGAAGGAGCACCATTTGACTTTTTCCAACCAAAATTGGCTGGAATTGAGATTTGACGCCATGTTGCATTTGGAGAGCCCCTGATGTGCCTAAATAGTGGAAACCTCCCACAAGTGACCCCATTTTTGAAACTAGACCCCGTAAAGAACTTATCTAGATCTGTGGTGAGCAATCTGAACCCCCAAGTGCTTCACACAAGTTTATAACGTAGAGCCGTAAAATTAAAAAATCATATTTTTTCCACAAAAATGATCTTTTCACCCCAATTTTTATTTTCCCAAGGGTAACAAGGCTCCAAAAGCTATTGAGCAATTGTCCTGAATATGCTGATACCCCATATGTGGGGGTAAACCACTGTTTGGGTGCATGGCAGAGCTTGGAAGGGAAGGAGCGCCGTTTGACATTTTCAACGCAGAATTGGCTGGACGCCATGTCGTGTTCGGAGAGCTCCTAATCTGCCTAAACAGTGAAAACCCCCAACAAATGACACCATTTTGGAAACTAGACCCCTCAAGTAACTTATCTAGACGTGTGGTGAGAACTTTGAACCCCCAGGTGTTTCACTAAAGTTTATAACGCCCGAACATGAAAATAAAAAAATCATATTTTTTCCACAAACATGATCTTTTAGTCCCCAACTTTTTATTTTCCCAAGGGTAACAGGAGAAATTGGACCCCAAAAGTTGTCCAATTTGTTCTGAGTACGCTGATGCCCAATATGTTGGAGAAAACTACTGTATGGGCACACATCGGGGCTCGGAAGGGAAGTAGTGACGTTTTGGATTGCAGACTTTGATGGAATGGTCTGCGGGCGTCATGTCGTATTTGGAGAGCCCCTGATGTGCCCAAACAGTGGAAACCCCCCACAAGTGACCACATTTTGGAAACTAGACCCCACAAGGAACTAATCTAGATGTGTGGTAAGCGCTATGAAGCCCCAAGTGCTTCACAGAAGTTTATAACGTACAGCCATAAAAATAAAAAATTTTTTTTTTTACAAAAATTATTTTTTCGCCCTCAATATTTTATTTTCACAAGCGTAACAGGAGAAATTGGACCCCAAAAGTTGTTGTCCAATTTATCCTGAGTACGCTGATACCCCATATGTGGGGGTAAACTACTGTTTGGGTGCATGGCAGAGCTCAGAAGTGAAGGCGCACCGTTTGACTTTTTCAACGCAGAATTGGCTGGAATTGAGATCAGACGCCATGTCACATTTGGAGAGCCCCTGATGTGCCTAAAAAGTGGAAACCCCCAATTCTAATTCCAACCATAACCCCAACCCACCCCTAACCCTAGTCCCAACCCTAACCATAACCCTAACCACAAACCTAACTCTAATACACTCCTAACCCTTATCCCAACTATAACCCTAACCCTAATGGGAAAATGGAAATAAATACATTTTTTTAATTTTATTATTTTTCCCTAACTAAGGGGGTGATAAAGGAGGGCTTGATTTACTATTTATAGCGGGTTTTTATGATTGGCGGCTGTCACGCTAAAAAACGCTTTTTATTGCAAAAAATAGTTTTTTGCATCACCACATTTTGAGAGCTATAATTTTTGCATATTTTGGCCCACAGAGTCATGTGAGGTCTATTTTTTTGCGGTACAAGTTGACGTTTTTATTGGTGCCATTTTTGAGCACGTGACTTTTTTTATCGCTTTTTATTTCGATTTTTGGGAGGTTAGAATGAACAAAAATCAGCAATTCATGAATTTCTTTTGGGGGGGCGTTTATACTGTTCCGCTTGTGGTAAAATTGATAAAGCAGTTTTTTTCTTCGGGTCAGTACGATTACGGCGATACCTCATGTATATAATTTTTTTTATGTTTTGGTGCTTTTATAAAATAAAACAATTTTATATAAAAATAATTATTTTTGCATCGCTTTATTCTGCGAGCTATAACTTTTTCATTTTTTTGCTGATGATGCTGTGTCATGGCTCGTTTTTTTGTGGGATAAGATGACGTTTTTAACGGTGCCAAGTTTATTTATATCGGTCTTTTTGATCGCATTTTATTCCACTTTTTGTTCGGCGGTATGATGATAAAGCATTGATTTTTTTCTTTTTTCTTTTTTAAGGGATTCACTAAAGGGGTTAACTAGTGGGACAGTTTTATAGGGGGGGTTGTTATGGACGTAGGGACACCAAATATGTGTACTTTTATTGTTTTGTTTTTTTTATTTACAGGAAGAAATGAATTTATTGGGGAATATTTTTTTTTTCTTCATTTTGGATTTTTTTTTTACACTTGTGATTTTCATTTTTTTAACTTTTTTACTTTGTCCCAGGGTGGGACAGCACTGTATTTTATCAGATCGCTGGTCTGACAGTGTGCACAGCACTCTGTGAGACCAGCGATCTCACAGGCACTGCTGCAGGCTTCAAAGACCCGGCGGCCATCTTGGATCCGGGGTCCTGCAGGGAAGAGGCTTTCAGAACAGCGTGGTCACATGGCGCTGTTCTGAGGGTCTCGGGAGCTTGCATGGAGCCCCCTCCCTGCGCGATGCTTCCCTGTGCCCCCGGTACACCGCGATCATGTTTGATTGCGGTGTGGCAGGGGTTAATGTGCCAGGAGCGGTCCATGACAATCAGCTGACACCCAGCCGCGATCGGCCGTGCTCCCCCCAGGAGCGCGTCCGATCGCTTCGAGATACTATCCCGTCCATGGTCAGATTGTCCCAGGTTTCATGGACGGGATAGTACGTCGGATGGCAGAGAGGGGTTAAGGATCAACAAATCTCATTTACAATTTTGATAATGGAGAAACATTTCTCTTTGTAAAGTAACACAGGTTTACAAGTATTGAAGTAAAACATCCAGAATGGGAGCCTAATGAGTAAAGCTCTTCTCAGATCATCTCCACATTTAGTAACCTTTTCAAAGGCATACATTTTAAAGCTGTTAATTCTTCCTTGATATGTCTTGCTGCGTTCCAAATATTTAGGATACATAGGTAATAAATCTCACTAAAATGCTCCAAAATGCAATTTTTTATTAACAATCTTTACATCTGAAATAGATCAAAAGGCACTGGGGAAGCTCAATGATACCACATTGTTGAAATTACAATTAATATAATGTTGAATAGGGTAATTATATTGTAGAATGATTTGTATAGTTATATGAATAGGATCCATTGTTATCTGGCTTCATTTTGGGAGCAACAGGCTAAATCTATATACCGTATATACTCATGTATAAACCGAGATTTTCAGCACCTTTTTTTGTGCTGAAAATGCCCCCTCAGCTTATACATGAGTCATAGGGCAGAAACCAGCGGGTGAGGGGATGCGGCGGCAGTAGCCGGTGGCTGGGACATCATACTCACCCTCCCCGTGGCATCGCTGAACGTCCCTGCAATCCTGCGTTCTCCCTGGCTTCCTGCAGCTCTCCCCGGCTTCCTGCAGCTCCCCAGCGCTGAGCGGTGACGTAATACCCGCTCATTAAGGTCATGTAATATGGACGCAACGCCACTCCCATGGGCGTGGCCTCCATATTCATGGCCTTAATGAGCGGTATTACGTCACCGCTCAGCGCTGGAGAGCTGCAGGAAGCCGGGGAGAACGCAGGATTGCCGGCCGGGACGTTCAGCGATGGCACGGGGAGGGTGAGTATGATGGAGGAGGATGGAGGGAGCATGGAGGAGGACAAGGAGCATGGAGCAGGATGGGGGGGAGGACGGAGAGCACGGAGCAGAACGGGGGGTGGACGGAGAGCACGGAGCAGAACTGGGGAGGACGGAGAGCACAGAGCAGGACGGGGGGAGGACGGAGAGCACGGAAGAGAATGGGGGAGGACGGAGAGCACTGAGCAGGACGGGGGTGGGCACAGAGGAGAATGGGGGAGTGCAGAGCTGGATGGGGGAGCACGGAGCAGGACGGGGAGGATGGAAAGCACGAGCAGGAGGAGGGGAGCACAGAGGAGAATGGGGGCGCACAGAGCTGGATGGGGAAGCACAGAGCAGGACGGCAACTTATACACCCAGCTTATAGGCGAGTCAATAAGTTTTCCAAGTTTTTTGTGGCAAAATTAGGGGGTCGGCTTATACACGGGTCGGCTTATACATGAGTATATACGGTATATAAAAATGTGTGTAGACATCCCATTAACGTCACGTTTCATTCTATTTAATCTGGATCCTTCAAATTTACACTTTAAAAAAGGCTCACTGATACCTCACCTGCTCAATGCAGCTAAAATAACTATTGCAAGACACTGGAAAGATGTAGAGACCCCTACCTGCAAAGAATGGATAAAAGAATCCAACCAAATCGGTATATACGAGAAAATTAGACTTTCAGGATCTAAAAACCTAAAGACTCTAAACGCATGGATAGCCTGGTTGAGGATCACCAAATAAGCACAACCGGTAACTGTAATCCTTAATTTCTGTCTCCCTATAAGTTTCTTTTGTTATTCCTTTTTTTTACATTTAGCCTGTTCTGTAATATTCATGCCTTGATTTGAGTTTGATCTCCCAAATCGCTTAGTTAATCTCTTTAAGCAGGACTTTCTGACTCCCTACCCTCCCCTTTCCTTCCTGTGTCCCTCCCCACCACTGCCCCTTGTTTTTTAAACTCTTCTTACAACCCTTTTGGTTTGCAAAACCGCAGCCTTGTAGTGTTATCGTTGTGATTTATTACGAATATTTTTTCTTTTTTTTCTTCTTTTACTACTTCTGGAAAAAAATACCCTTTTTTCCTTTCCTGTTATATTATTGAAATTTTCTAAATAAAGAATATATACAAAAAAAAAAGTGTGTATGTGTGTGTGTGTATCAGCCACGCCCACTTCACATAGCCCCACCCAATCACTAAGCATCTTTCATGTGATTGGTTGCTTTGAGAAACAGTTTTCCTTGTAGACATTTAACCAAAAAGAGGCCAAATTATAAACGCTCATCCATATATGAACAATCAAAATACCCCAAAAAAATATATGAACGAAGGAGCCAAATATAGAAAAATGCAAATGCAATTTTTATTAATGAATCACAAAACAGTTTTTTAAAAGAAGTACACAAACATAATACAAAATATCAATGACAAGAGAGAAGGCAAAAAAACCTAGATACCGCCATTCAGTAAATTGAATGTCTAAAGTCATATAGCACAGAATGCTACGTATGGTATTAGAGCACATATATATCAGGACACTGTGATGTGATTATTCAAAGCTGTCCATCAAAGGTAAATGAAGTGCACAGTGCACCAGTCAGTAAAGAATCATCGAGATAAACAATTTAATGGCAAAACTGCATTGAGTATAAGAGACATAATCATATAGATGGACAGTGTTGAAAAACCACCACAGTATCCTAAAGTAGTACATCCAAGATAGACATGCATAAGAGAGGCCACAAACCCTATAGCAGCATACAAAATTCATAAAGTACAAATACACATGAATATGTGCATAAATATATATCTTAGAACCAGGCAGAAGCCTATAAATCAAATCAATATATATATATATATATATATATATAAAAAATATAAGATATATATAAGAAAAAGTGCACCTGCAAATGCTGCTCTGATGATTATAAAGAACTATAGCATACACGTGTATATCAGTGAGCCAGATAAATATATCAATCAGCAGGGCATGTGCAAGTGCTACTTATTGCTAAAGGTTATATTTAAATGAGATTCATCTAACCAGGCCATATACAAATATATATCACAGAGAACTGTACATGTAAAATGCTGCTATTGTCATATTATATATATACACACACAGGCATTAGTCCATAATTCTATAGTGAGTCAGATGAATATGTCAATCAGCAAGGCATGTGCAAGTGCTACTCATTGCTATAGGTTATATATTTAAATGGAATTTATCTAATTAGGCCATATACAAATATATATCACAAAGAACTGTATATGTAAAATGCTGCTATTGTCATATATATATATATATATATATATATATATATATATATATATATACACACACAGGTATTAGTCCGTAATCCTAATGAGTATGACAGTTAGCAGGGGGTAAGCAAATACTACTATCATTATTGAAGGTTAAACCCCAAATATATTGCAAAACGTTCCTCCCATATGGTAATATATGCCTTAAAGGTGTGTTAAATCGATAGCCAGCATAAACAGTTAATCAAAGACATGTGTAATAGGGCATCCAAACTTACTGAACAGCGGGCAGTAAGTTTGGATGCCCTATTACACATGTCTTTAATAAAAAAGAAGTTTATTTAATGAAATAATCACACAGTTTTTGACAATATTTTATTTTCCTGCTAAAACCATTTCCTGTAATAAAAATAAATAAAAAAGCAAAATTATTCTTACCAATCCGATGTACAGTCAGGTCCCACGCTGTAATCCATCAGAAAGGGTTAACAGGTTACAGGTCGCAGAGAGCTAATAATGCTGTCTCAGACCTGTATTCCCCTGAATGAATAAGTTACTCTCCCAGCGAAAGGAGAGGAATAGATTCATGAATGAAGCTTAATTGATTTATTGCAACTTTCACTTGAGTGACCTGACCTAACGTGAAAGTGGACACAATCAATTAAGCTTCATTCATGAATCACATCCTCTCCTGTCGGCAGGAGATAAGCTCATTCATTCAGGAGCTATCAGATGAGCACGCAGGATTACTTGCGCTGCTTATCTGACCCTTTGTGAAGGATTACATCGTGGGACGTGACAGATTGCCAGATAGGTAAGAATAATGTTGTTTTATTATTTTATATTTATTTTAGAAGAACAAGGGCTTCGAACGGATTAAGACTTAAATAAAAGATGGTCAAAAATATGTTTTTATTTCATTAAAATTATTTATTCTTAAAGTGTGTGTGTGTTTTTTTTATTTACTTCAATAGGATTAATAATTGATATTTGTCTAATTGACAGCTCTCAATTATTAACCTGCCTTAAGGTCACCTTTCAATACTAAGGTGACATTAAGGTGAGATTATTAACCCATTCGCCACCGCTACAGGGCAATGGGAATAGACGGGCAAAGTGCCAGAAAGGGCGAATCTAATTATAGATTTGCCCTTTCTGGGGTGTCTGGGGGCAGATGTTAGTAGCCAGGGGGGGCACAAAAAAAAAGTACCCTCCCTAGGCTATTATTATCTGCCCCCACTCGCTTGCTTTGTCTGTCTGGTGGAGAAAATACAGCAGGAGCCCACGCATTTTTTTGTCAACGAATTTACACCTTTAATTAACCCCTACATGTCTGAAATTTAGCACAAATACACTCATGTAATTGTAAGTTCTAAACAAATATCAAAATACAGGAAATTACATGGTTAACTGTGTGGAAACAATGTATCATTTCATGTCGGCTTCTGTGATTTCACAAAAGCCGGCAATTGAATTTGCGGCTATTACAGTATGTAGAAGTCTAGGAAATATAAATATATATATATATATACATGTCACAATGACATATATATATATATATAATATATATATATATATGTTCTATGTGTGTATATCTATTCTTTCTATTCTTTATTAAAGCTGTCAGTGTGATTTTACAGTATAGTCAGGATGAATTGCCGGCTTTTCTAAAGGACACCGATGCGATTTCATCGCAAGTCACACGTGCGGTCCGTTTGTAATCCGACTTGCATTGGCGATAGTCGACCCACAATCGGTGACAATCGCAGCATGCTGCGATTGCACACGGACGTTTAAAACGGACCACAAAAAATCTGATACTGGGAGCTGCTCCATAGATTAACATAGGGCAGACTGCAATACGATTTTTCATCGTATTGCAGTCGTCCGATTCTGTCGCCAGTGTGACGCCGGCCTTATACTCAATGCAGTTTTGCCATTAAATTGTTTATCTCGATGATTCTTTACTGACTGGTGCACTGTGCACTTCATTTACCTTTGATGGACAGCTTTGAATAATCACATCACAGTAGCATTCTGTGCTATATGACTTTAGACATTCAATTTACTGAATGGTGGTATCTAGGTTTTTTTGCCTTCTCTCTTGTCATTGATATTTTGTATTATGTTTGTGTACTTCTTTTAAAAAAACTGTTTTGTGATTCATTAATAAAAATTGCATTTGCATTTTTCTATATTTGGCTCCTTCGTTCATATATTTTTTTGGGGAATTTTTTTTTTTTTTTTTCCTTGTAGACAGTTGTGGTAACTGAGGCCTATTATTCTTATCATTTCTATGGTATTATCGTCCTTCTGTAGAGTTGGAAATAACACAATTTATTACCGCGCCGACACAGATCACCCCTCACACAGACTGCAGGGGGAGCCCAGTATCACACTGGAGTGGATTAGATACACGGCTCAGCAGACAGTATCACACAGGATAGGATTAGATACACAGCTCAGCAGACAGTAACACACAGGATAGGATTAGATATATGGCTCAGCAGACAGTACCACACGGGATAGGATTAGATATATGGCTCAGCAGATAGTATCACACAGGATAGAATTAGATACACAGCTCAGCATACAGTATCAATCAGGAAAGGATAAGATACATAGCTCAGCAGGCAGTATCACACAGGATAGGATTAGATACAGGGTTTAGCAGACTGTATCACACAGGATAAGATTAGATACATGGCTCAGCAGACAGTAATACGCAGGATAGGATAAGATACACGGATCAGCAGACTGTATCACACAAAATAAGATTAGATACATGGCTCAGCAAACAGTAACACACAGGATAGGATTAGATACACAGCTCAGCAAACAGTAACACACAGGATAGGATTAGATACATGGCTGAGCAGACAGTAACACACAGGATAGGATTAGATACACGGCTCAGCAGACTATCACACAGGATAGGATTAGATACATGGCTCAGCAGACAGTATCACACAAGATAGGATTAGATACATGGCTCAGCAGACAGTATCAGACAGGATAGAATTAGATACACGGCTCAGCAGACAGTATCATACAGGATAGGATTAGATACATGACTCAGCAGACAGTAACACACAGGACAGGATTAGATACACGGCTCAGCAGATTGCATCACACATGATAGGATTAGATACACGGCTCAGCAAACAGTAACACACAGGATAGGATTAGATACACGGCTCAGCAGACTGTATCACACAGGATAGGATTAGATACAAGGCTCAGCAACAGTATCAAAGGGATAGGTTTAATCAGCTCAGCGACATATCACACAGGATGGGATTAGATACAGGGCTCGCGCAGTATACACAGGATGGGATTAATGCACGGCTCAGCGACTGTACACACGGGATAAATTAATACAAGGCTCGCAGACAGTATCACACAGGATAGAATTAGATACACAGCCAGCAACATATCACCAAAATTATGCTGATTAAAGAGAATGTGGATATGTTATTTATTAAGTAACTTGTGTGACTTTTTCCCCTGATTAGGGGCATAAAAGTTTAAAGTTTTAAAATTGAAAAATTTTTTAAAACTTTTCACCAATTTTTCTGTTTTTTTTCAAAAACTAACATATCTAAAAAATTTTTGCCACTAGCATGAAGTCATATGTCATAAAAACTTTGAGAATCAGCGGGATCCATTTAGCATTCCGAGTCAACCCTTAAAAGAGCCCTGGTCAGAATTGAAAAAAAGCCCTGATCATTGAGCGAAAAGGGCTCTGTCACAAAAGGGGGTTAAGTCTATACTGCGGTTATTGCCGTTTTTAATGGTGACAAAATTGCCTTTAAATTAAGCTTAGTTATTTTCTAAATCAGGGAGATCAGTTTTTTAAGGCATTGTGGAGGGAAATTTAATGGTTGTAAAAATTTTAGAAATCTTCTTATGGAAGGGGGAAAAAAGTTTTTTAAAAGTAAGTCAAGATGGACCAGTTTTTCCCCAGTTAAATTTTGTTTTAAATTGATTAAGAATGGGGCGTGGCCTGTCTGGCATGTAAAGTCGCAGGAGCTTTGGAGCTCTGCTAAATTTCCCCCTTTAAAACAACAAAAAAAACTTAAATTGAGGGGATAAGAACAAGTTTTGCAGACTCAGATGCAGACTTAGCTTATAACTTTAAAACAAGACCAGGTTTAGTCCCTAGCTGACGGAAACAGAATATCAAGGGAAAAAGGGTTTCCCGCCTGCCTTTTGTACCATATTGGTTCCCATCTTGTTTCGAGGGCCCCAGAAATAGACCCTTTTCCTTAATAAGGCCTAAAATCAACAACACCTAGGGGCCCGCAATATTTCTCAAGAAGAAGACGGACCTTAGAAGTCCAGAGTACACTAAAGCATGGACAATTAAGCACAGGGCCCGCCATCTTTTTACTGCTTTTGAAGAAAAGTAAATGCACCCTTCCGGAAAAAAACAGAAATTTCAGCACTGCCCCGTTTCCCGGCCGGTGTCCACACGGGAAACGGGGAGTTAAAAATCCCTCGTGGAATTCCCCGTCACACAAAGGGCG
>JARQOD010000002.1:305161771-305178559 GCA_033576555.1 Oophaga sylvatica | reverse complement strand
GGAAAATATGATTAAGTAAGCATTCTTTCAATGAGCGGTAATTGACATGACATTTTTCTAGTTCAATCCAAGCTGGAAGCGTGTTCTCCTTTACCCAATATATGCTTTGTTTTATTAGATTTGACCAAAAGTATGCCTGAATGTTTGGTAATCCAAGTCCCCCATTGGATTTGCTCTTAAAGAGAACATCCCTGGCCACCCTTGCTTTTTTCCCGTTCCAGACGAAAGAGAACACAGAGGATTGAAATTTGTTTAAATAAGAGGTCGGAAAGTTTAAAGGTAGTGCTCTAAAGACGTAAAGGATTTTAGGGAGTACAATTGATTTGACTGCTAGTATTTTGCCTGTCCATGTGAGACCAATTTTGCTCCAGGATTGGAAATCTTTTGAAATAGTGTCTAAGATGGCATCGCAATTTGCTTTTATAGTAGAGTGTGATTTTTAGTGAAAAGAATTCCAAGGTAAGAAATCCCTTCATCCTCCCAGGTGAAGTTTGTTAATCTTTTCAAAATTTTGTTAATACGGTCACTTACGTTGAGTTGTAGCAGTTTTGATTTCTTTCTGTTTATTTTAAAAAAAGAAATTGAAGAGAACAAATCTATTATTTTTAGAAGAGAAGCGGTGGAATTAATGGGGTCTGATAGGGTTAGTATCATATCATCGGCAAACAAACTTATCTTGTATTGTCTTGTGGGTGTATCGATACCTGAGATTGATGTATCTTCTCGTATCATTTCTGCCAGAGGCTCGATGGCGAGGGCAAAGAGAAGTGGTGATAAGGGGCATCCCTGTCTGGTCCCGTTGCTAATGGGGAAGGATTTAGAAAGATTATTATTGATGTAGATCCTAGCACTAGGGGAGGAGTAGAGTGCAAACACCGATGACAGCCAATCTTTGTTAAAGCCGAAATGGAATAAAACTGATTTGAGATATTCCCAGTTGATTCTGTCGAAGGCTTTTTCAGCGTCTAAAGATAAGATAATTGCTGGGCATTTGGTGGTGTTAATCCTGTTAATAATATTTAGCAGTCTCCTGGTGCCATCTGATGTTTGCCTCCCCTCTATGAATCCCAACTGATCTCTATTTATTAGTTTAGGAAGAATTTTTTTCAGTCTGTTTGCTAGGATCTTGGAGTAGATTTTTAGATCAGAATTAATAAGTGATATGGGCCTATAATTTTGAACTTCTTCGGGATCACTTTGGGGTTTGGGAATCATTATAATAATAGCCTCCAACATTTCTTTGGGAAAGTGTCCGCTAAGGGAAGCCTGATTGAAAATCTGTTCTAAGTGTGGGGCTAAAATTTCTACATAAGTTTTATAATACTCGTTCACAAATCCATCGGGACCTGGAGATTTTTGTGACTTAAGACTATGTATAGTTTCAGATATTTCAGAAGAGGTAATGTGTGATGTTAAAGAACTCAGATCTAATGGACTTATTTTTGGAAGTTGTAGGTTTTTGAAAAAGTTTTGAATATTTTTGGTATCTGGTAGGGGAGACGATGGATCAAGATTGAGATTGTATAAGTTATAATAGTAGTCTGCAAACGTGTCTGCTATGTCTTTGGGATGTTGTTTGGTGATACCTAAGTTATTTTTAATTTTGTTGATTCTATTTCGAATCCTATCTAGCTTTAGTTTTTGCATCATGAATTTTGTGGGCTTGTTTAGTTCTGAGTAAACTTTAAATTTTGATGCTTTAATTACTACATCATAATCATCTAGAATGGCTTCTTTCAAATTTTGTCTTAGTTTTAGTAATTCTAAGTGGATTTCTGGGGATGGATGTGCTCGACTATTTTGGAGGTTTTCCTTTAGTTTAATTTGAGATTGGATATTCTTTATTTTATCTCTTTGTTTACGGATGTGTCTGGAAGAGATCTGTATCAGTTTACCTCTGATGACCGCTTGTGTGCACACCAAATGATAAAGGGGTCTATCTTATCTGATTTGTTCTCATCGAAATAAAGTTTTAGAGTTTCCTCAACCTCTTTTTTATATTCAGGGAATTTTAATAGTATGGAGTTACACCTCCAGAGGAAGGTATTTTTGGAAAAAGGGCCTAGAGTTAATTCTATTAGGACCGGAGAATGATCCGAAATTGATTTATTTAGGATAGATACTTTTCTAACTTTGGGGAGAGAAAAGATGTCTGTTAATAAAAGGTCAATTCTTGATGATGTTTTATGAACATTGGAGTAATGAGAATACTCCCTTGAGGAAGAATTTAAACATCTAAATGTGTCATATAGTTCGTTATTAATAAGCAATTTATTGAGTGAGGGTGCTAAATGACGTGTAGTTGAGGTGGAATTAATGTTCCCGTCGGGGATAATGTTGAAGTCACCCAGTAGATACAGTTCTCCCTTTCTGTGAATCTGGATTTTTTTTTATTAATTTGTTAAGAAAATTCAACTGTTTTTTATTAGGTGCATAGATGTTTACTATGGTACAAGTTATGGAACTTAGTTGGCAAACCAAGATGTGAAATCTTCCGTTAGGGTCGTCTATCTCCTCAATCAACTGGAACGGGGTTGTATTTTTAATTATAGTCATAACACCGGCTTTCTTTTTCGGGCCAAGAGATGAAAAGATATGTGGGTAGTTTCTGTGAGAGAAAGAGGGATGTTTACCTTTGATGAGTTTTGTTTCCTGCAGACAAATGATATCCGCTTGGGAAAGTCTGATCTCCTTCCACAGGGCAAATCGCTTCCAGGGACTGTTGAGCCCTCTGACGTTGTACGACATTATTTTTATGTGCATAATGAGAATCAAAAGGCTGAAAACACACTCAGGATAATATTAATGAAACAGTAAAAAAAGAAAGTAAGGTAAAAATAAATAAATAAAATAATCCAATTAAGAAAACTTAGCAGTAAAATACAATAATAGAACAATTGTAACGAAATCAAGTCCCAGTAGAGAGTTCTCTTAAAGGATCCACACTCTCGATGGGAACTCTTTTGAAGTGGGGAAAAGTTTGTGTGGTGATTGTTCACCAAGATTCCCCTAATTGAAATGAGGCATTATAAGAGTTAAGTGGTCTTTCAATTACTCGTTTCTTTTGGAGTATAAATGAAGCTAATCAGTAACTTAACGTGGAATATACCACTATTCAAGAAGAGATGTTCAGGTGGGAGATTTGAAGAACTCCATGCCTTCTTCTGGAGAATTTATTGCAACAGTCTTCCCCTTGTAGTGAAACAGCAATTTGGTAGGGAAGCCCCATCTGTATTGTATATTTCTTTCTCTCAAAAGGTTGGTGATTTCTTTAAAGGACTTACGCATGTCCAATGTATGTTTAGACAAATCTGTGTAGATTTTTATTTGGTTATATGGATCGGGAAGAGAGCCATTATCTTTAATACATTTTTGAATCCTCTCTTTTGTACCAAAAAAATGCATTCGAAGGATTGTGTCTCTTGGCTTTTCGTTAGGTATGTTATTAGGTCGCGGCAACCTATGTATTCTGTCAATGCATAGATCTAGATTTGAAAGAGACGGGATAGCTTTTTTGAATATCGTCTTTACGAAATCTGAGAGATCTTGCTGTTTAACTTCTTCAGGAATGCCGCGGAGTTTCAGGTTGTTCCTTCTGTTCCTGTCCTCCAAATCAGCCATTTTTATTTTTAGATTGTTAATTTCTTTTTTTAGTTCCATGTTTTGGTTTGTTAGAGTCTCCATTTTGTTTTCCACTTCAACAATTTTTTTCTCATTTTTTTCAAGCCTTTGGGTGATGCCTCGGCAGACACCGTCGAATGAGGTCTGGTATTTCTCAAAACCAAGTCTGAGTCTTTCATCTATAAGATTTGTGATCTTTTGGAAAAACTCTTCTTCATGACTCAGTTTGGATGTCTGTTGTTGAGGATTAGGGCGATCTTTCTTATTCCTGTGAAATACTTGTCCTTCATTTGGAGAGGCGTCCTCCGAGAATGAGTCCAAATCAGTGCCATCAAAGATGTCCATTTCCTCAGGGGCTCTTCTTTTTGCAGAAACAGAAGTATCCATGTTGTCTGTAGAAGTGGACTTAAAGGATGTTGGAAGTATTGGGTTCTTGTCTTTTGGGTCTGGTTGGGATAAATTAGTTTTGTTTTTGGGCAGTTGTGGTAGCATGCTTCTTTGTGAATTTGGTTTAATAAAGCTGCTATATTGATGTGCCGTTTTATTAGGTATGAAGTCATCCCCTTTTTGCGGAGATCTTGATTTTGTCGGACTTAGTGGGTTTGGGGAGTCTTCAGGTGGTCTGGCAAAAGATTGTGATGGGAGCTGTTTGTTTTTCTGAGATTTTTTAGATTCGCTCCTTTGTTCCATTGTTTCGGCAAGACGTAAGTCTCTCTTTTGGATTAATACTATAAATTTAGTTGATTTTTTTTTATTATCCCTCAAAGTAGTCAGATAAAGGGGCAATAATAGCAGAGCAGTGAAATTTGTTTGGAAAGACTTATAGGACGTCTTTCTTGATATTTGCTGTGAGTTTGGTTATGTTAACAACAACCCCTTTAAATTGTCAATCAAAGGGGCAGTATATGTATATCTCAAAATGACGTCAAAATCCTCTATATGCTGGGAAATTACAGATTCAGTGAATTATGTTGAGGACAAGACTTGCAAGAATTTGTAGCCTCATAAAATTAATATTATACAGTTGTGTGAAACAAATTCTCCACCCCTTTAAATAAACTAGACTTCGTTGTGAGTGATAATGAGATTTCTGCTTAATAGCACAGCAGAATCCTTTAAATATCCAGAAAATCTGTAAGGGTTATATAACAAGAATTCAATGGTAATCACCCAACCAGATTTAGGTAGTATTGTAAATTTTAGAATATTGTAAATTAACCTCTTTAATTCTTATAGGGAACAATAAATAAGTAATTTTAGCACTGGGAGAGAATAAGCCGTGGTTTTGATTCTCTCTGATATCAGCTTTTATCACTCAGCTGATTCGCTGCCAGTACTGTGTTTTATGTTTATAGAGTTAAAACAAAACTCATATAATGACTCTATACCTTCAAGTTTGTGTAAAAATAGTAGCTGGTATGTAATTAATAAACTATTCCTGCGAGCTGTTGCTCAGGCTGCCGCTGTTGTATGCCTGAATAATTGCCAGTATAAGTAAAACAGACAGGATAGGATAGAATTAAATCTCCACAGTAATTGTCCGAGTTAACTTTAGATTATGGTATGAAGAATAGTAAATTTGAGCTGTTGGTGGTTTTTTTTTTGTGGGTTTGACTGTTTTCCTGTCACTCCAGAGCTCCTAGAACTCCGTATGTTTAATGGCCGGCTTCTTCTCCCCACACGCTCAGGTTTTCCGCCCCAAAGTCAGTGAGCTGTGAAACCTTATATGGCGCCTCTTGTCAGTGACTGGGAATTCCCACTGAGGTGATATTTAACTCACCGCTTTCCAGTGTAGAGACACCAGGACCGGAACGGAGGCAGCTGCGTGTAATTCTGTCTTTGTTCCTGGAAGGTGCAGTTACTTTTCTGTCACAAGCAGTAACAAGATGGCGGGTCCTGTGCTTAAGATAGTCCTATGTCTTTAGTAGTACTCTGTGACTTCTAAGGTCCCGTCTTCTTCTTGTAGAAATATTGCTGGCTCCTAGGTGTTGTTGATTTTAGAGTCCTCTATTAAGGAGAATGAGCTCTATTTCTGGGGCCTCAGCAACAAGATGGCGAATCCAATATGGTGACTAAAGGCAGGCAGGGAAGACACCTTCTTTACAACTTGATATCTCCTGATTCCTGTCAGCTAGGGACTAAATCCTGGTCTTGTTTTAAAGCTTATAAGCTAAGTCTGCGATCTGAGTCTGCAAAACTTGTTCTTATACCTCAATTTAAGCTTTTTTGTTGCTTTAAGGGGAATCTTAGTCAGAGCTCCAAGCTCCTGCGACTTTACATGCCCAGAGCTAGGCCACGCCCCATTCTTAATCAATTTAAACGAAAATTTCCAACTGTGGGAAACTGGTCCTATCTTGACTTACTCTTAAAAACTTCTTTCCCCTTCCATAAGAAGATTTCTACAATTTACAACCACTTAATCTCCTCCACAATGCCTTACAAACTGATCTACCTGATCTCCTAGGAAAAATAACTAAGCATTAATTTAAAGGCAATCTGTCACCATTAAAAACGGCAATAACCTGCAGATATAGACTTAACCCCTTAGTGACAGAGCCATTTTGCAGCTCAATGATCAGGTCAATTTTTACAATTCTGACCACTGTCTCTTTATAAGGCTATGACTCTGGAATGCTATAATGGATCCTGCTGATTCTCAGAATCGTTTTTCATGACATATAGTACTTCATGCTAGTGGCAAAATTTCTTAGATATGACTTATGTTTATGAAAAAAACAGAAATATGGTGAAAAGTTTTAAAATTTTGCAATTTTAAAACTTTAAACTTTTATGCCCGTAAATCAGAGGGATATGTCACACAAGTTACTTAATAAATAACATATCCACATGTCTACTTTACATCAGCATAATTTTGTGTGATACTGTCTGCTGAGCTGTGTATCTAATTCTATCCTGTGTGATACTGTCTGCTGAGCCTTGTATCTAATTCTATCCTGTGTGATACAGTCTGCTGAGCCGTGCATCTAATCCTATCCTGTGTGATACTGTCTGCTGAGCCGTGTATCTAATCCTATCCTGTGTGATACTGTCTGCTGAGCCGTGTATCTAATCCTATCCTGTGTGATACTGTCTGCTGAGCCTTGTATCTAATCCTATCCTGTGTGATACAGTCTGCTGAGCCGTGTATCTAATCCTATCCTGTGTGTTACTGTTTGCTGAGCCGTGTATCTAATCCTATCATGTGTGATGCAATCTGCTGAGCCGTGTATCTAATCCTGTCCTGTGTGTTACTGTCTGCTGAGTCATGTATCTAATCCTATCCTGTATGATACTGTCTGCTGAGCCGTGTATCTAATTCTATCCTGTCTGATACTGTCTGCTGAGCCATGTATCTAATCCTATCTTGTGTGATACTGTCTGCTGAGCCATGTATCTAATCCTATCCTGTGTGATAGTCTGCTGAGCCGTGTATCTAATCCTATCCTGTGTGTTACTGTCTGCTCAGCCATGTATCTAATCCTATCCTGTGTGTTACTGTTTGCTGAGCTGTGTATCTAATCCTATCCTGTGTGTTACTGTTTGCTGAGCCATGTATCTAATCTTATTTTGTGTGATACAGTCTGCTGATCCGTGTATCTTATCCTATCCTGCGTATTACTGTCTGCTGAGCCATGTATCTAATCTTATCCTGTGTGATACAGTCTGCTAAACCCTGTATCTAATCCTATCCTGTGTGATACTGCCTGCTGAGCTATGTATCTTATCCTTTCCTGATTGATACTGTATGCTGAGCTGTGTATCTAATTCTATCCTGTGTGATACTATCTGCTGAGCCATATATCTAATCCTATCCCGTGTGGTACTGTCTGCTGAGCCATATATCTAATCCTATCCTGTGTGTTACTGTCTGCTGAGCTGTGTATCTAATCCTATCCTGTGTGATACTGTCTGCTGAGCCGTGTATCTAATCCACTCCAGTGTGATACTGGGCTCCCCCTGCAGTCTGTGTGAGGGGTGATCTGTGTCGGCGCGGTAATAAATTGTGTTATTTCCAACTCTACAGAAGGACGATAATACCATAGAAATGATAAGAATAATAGGCCTCAGTTACCACAACTGTCTACAAGGAAAAAAAAAAAAAAAATTCCCCAAAAAAATATATGAACGAAGGAGCCAAATATAGAAAAATGCAAATGCAATTTTTATTAATGAATCACAAAACAGTTTTTTAAAAGAAGTACACAAACATAATACAAAATATCAATGACAAGAGAGAAGGCAAAAAAACCTAGATACCACCATTCAGTAAATTGAATGTCTAAAGTCATATAGCACAGAATGCTACTGTGATGTGATTATTCAAAGCTGTCCATCAAAGGTAAATGAAGTGCACAGTGCACCAGTCAGTAAAGAATCATCGAGATAAACAATTTAATGGCAAAACTGCATTGAGTATAAGGCCGGCGTCACACTGGCGACAGAATCGGACGACTGCAATACGATGAAAAATCGTATTGCAGTCTGCCCTATGTTAATCTATGGAGCAGCTCCCAGTATCAGATTTTTTGTGGTCCGTTTTAAACGTCCGTGTGCAATCGCAGCATGCTGCGATTGTCACCGATTGTGGGTCGACTATCGCCAATGCAAGTCTATGGGAGCGATGAAAAATCGGATTACAAACGGACCGCACGTGTGACTTGCGATGAAATCGCATCGGTGTCCTTTAGAAAAGCCGGCAATTCATCCCTGACTATACTGTAAAATCACACTGACAGCTTTAATAAAGAATAGAAAGAATAGATATACACACATAGAACATATATATATATATATATATATATATATATGTCATTGTGACATGTTATATATATATATATTTATATTTCCTAGACTTCTACATACTGTAATAGCCGCAAATTCAATTGCCGGCTTTTGTGAAATCACAGAAGCCGACATGAAATGATACATTGTTTCCACACAGTTAACCATGTAATTTCCTGTATTTTGATATTTGTTTAGAACTTACAATTACATGAGTGTATTTGTGCTAAATTTCAGACATGTAGGGGTTAATTAAAGGTGTAAATTCGTTGACAAAAAAATGCGTGGGCTCCTGCTGTATTTTCTCCACCAGACAGACAAAGCAAGCGAGTGGGGGCAGATAATAATAGCCTAGGGAGGGTACTTTTTTTTTGTGCCCCCCCTGGCTACTAACATCTGCCCCCAGACACCCAGAAAGGGCAAATCTATAATTAGATTCGCCCTTTCTGGCACTTTGCCCGTCTATTCCCATTGCCCTGTAGCGGTGGCGAATGGGTTAATAATCTCACCTTAATGTCACCTTAGTATTGAAAGGTGACCTTAAGGCAGGTTAATAATTGAGAGCTGTCAATTAGACAAATATCAATTATTAATCCTATTGAAGTAAATAAAAAAACACACACACACTTTAAGAATAAATAATTTTAATGAAATAAAAACATATTTTTGACCATCTTTTATTTAAGTCTTAATCCGTTCGAAGCCCTTGTTCTTCTAAAATAAATATAAAATAATAAAACAACATTATTCTTACCTATCTGGCAATCTGTCACGTCCCACGATGTAATCCTTCACAAAGGGTCAGATAAGCAGCGCAAGTAATCCTGCGTGCTCATCTGATAGCTCCTGAATGAATGAGCTTATCTCCTGCCGACAGGAGAGGATGTGATTCATGAATGAAGCTTAATTGATTGTGTCCACTTTCACGTTAGGTCAGGTCACTCAAGTGAAAGTTGCAATAAATCAATTAAGCTTCATTCATGAATCTATTCCTCTCCTTTCGCTGGGAGAGTAACTTATTCATTCAGGGGAATACAGGTCTGAGACAGCATTGTTAGCTCTCTGCGACCTGTAACCTGTTAACCCTTTCTGATGGATTACAGCGTGGGACCTGACTGTACATCGGATTGGTAAGAATAATTTTGCTTTTTTATTTTATTTTTATTACAGGAAATGGTTTTAGCAGGAAAATAAAATATTGTCAAAAACTGTGTGATTATTTCATTAAATAAACTTCTTTTTTATTAAACTGTGTGTGTTTGATTTTTCTATCATACAATAGGATTAATAATTGATAGTTGTCTAATTGACAGCTCTCAATTATTAACCTGCCTTAAGGTCACCTTTCAATACTAAGGTGACATTAAGGTGAGATTATTAACCCATTCGCCACCGCTACAGGGCAATGGGAATAGACGGGCAAAGTGCCAGAAAGGGCGAATCTAATTATAGATTTGCCCTTTCTGGGGTGTCTGGGGGCAGATGTTAGTAGCCAGGGGGGGCACCAAAAAAATGTACCCTCCCTAGGCTGTTATTATCTGCCCCCACTCGCTTGCTTTGTCTGTCTGGTGGAGAAAATACAGCGGGAGCCCACGCATTTTTTTTTCAACGAATTTACACCTTTAATTAACCCCTACATGTCTGAAATTTTGCACAATACACTCATGTAATTGTAAGTTCTAAACAAATATCAAAATACAGGAAATGACATGGTTAACTGTGTGGAAACAATGTATCATTTCATGTCGGCTTCTGTGATTTCACAAAAGCCGGCAATTGAATTAGTGGCTATAACAGTATGTAGAAGTCTAGGAACTATAAATAATATATATATATACATGTCACAATGACATGTATATATATATATATATATATATGTGTTCTATGTGTATATATCTATTCTTTTTTTTGTGATTGAAATACTATTCTTTTGGATCCATTATATGTCAGTTTTGCAAGCCTGCGAGAAATTCTCGCAAGTCGGATGAAAATCGGATGTTACAAGGTACACACACATGCGACTAAATCGCATCTTTGAAGGAAAATCGGATGCCAGAAGGATGTGTGATGTTTGCATTTTGATCCGACAATCGACCGTCTAAAACGGACCGATTTTTTGTCGTTGTGTGTGACGCCGGCCTAAGAGACATAATCATATAGATGGACAGTGTTGAAAAACCACCACAATATCCTAAAGTAGTACATCCAAGATAGACATGCATAAGAGAGGCCACAAACCCTATAGCAGCATACAAAATTCATAAAGTACAAATACACATGAATATGTGCATAAATATATATCTTAGAACCAGGCAGAAGCCTATAAATCAAATCAATATATATATATATATATATATAAAAAATATAAGATATATATAAGAAAAAGTGCACCTGCAAATGCTGCTCTGATGATTATAAAGAACTATAGCATACACGTGTATATCAGTGAGCCAGATAAATATATCAATCAGCAGGGCATGTGCAAGTGCTACTTATTGCTATCTAATATATAAAGCTGAATGTATGTATGTGTGTGTATGTATTTGGGTATGTTTGTCCGGGATTGGAATCCGCACCGTCGCACTTATGGGCATGAAATTTTGCACGCCCGCACGTCTCGACCCCGAAAGAGTCCTAGGCTATGTTTTGAATCGAATTTTTAACCCCGCGCGTTCCAAATCGCCAAACAATTTTGGCCCTATCTACATAATGGGGAGAAAGCTGAATGCTTGTGTGTATGTCCGGCATAGGAATCTGCATTTACGGGCATGAAATTTTGCACACCCGCACGTCTTGACCCCGGGAGCGTCATAGGCTAGGTTTTTAGTCGAAATTTTAACCCCGCGCATTCCAAATCGGCAAATAATTTTGGCCCGGGATAGGAATCTGCACCGTTGTACTTACGGGCATGAAATTTTGCATGCCCGCACATCTCAACCCCAGGAGCATCATAGGCTATGTGTTGAATGGAAATTTTAACCCCCGCATGTTCCAAATCGCCAAACAATTTTGGCCCTATCTACATAATGGGGAGAAAGCTGAATGCTTGTGTGTATGTCCGGCATAGGAATCTGCATTTACGGGCATGAAATTTTGCACACCCGCACGTCTCAACCCGGGAGCGTCATAGGCTAGGTTTTGAGTCAAAATTTTAACCCCGCGCATTCCAAATCGGCAAATAATTTTGGCCCGGGATAGGAATCTGCACCGTTGTACTTACGGGCATGAAATTTTGCATGCCCGCACATCTCAACCCAGGAGCATCATAGGCTATGTGTTGAATGGAAATTTTAACCCCCGCACGTTCCAAATCGCCAAACTATTTTGGCCCTATATACATAATGGGGAGAAAGCTGAATACTTGTATATAGATATAATCATTACAATTTGTTATAACTAACCGTAGTTAGGTACTATGCCCGGGCAGCGCCGGGCTCTTCAGCTAGTAGGTTATATATTTAAATGGGATTTATCTAATTAGGCCATATACAAATATATATCACAAAGAACTGTATATGTAAAATGCTGCTATTGTCATATATATATATATACACACAGGTATTAGTCAGTAATCCTAATGAGTATGACAGTTAGCAGGGGGTATGCAAATACTACTATCATTATTGAAGGTTAAACCCCAAATATATTGCAAAACGTTCCTCCCATATGGTAATATATGCCTTAAAGGTGTGTTAAATCGATAGCCAGCATAAACAGTTAATCAAAGACATGTGTAATAGGGCATCCAAACTTACTGCCCGCTGTTCAGTAAGTTTGGATGCCCTATTACACATGTCTTTGATTAACTGTTTATGCTGGCTATCGATTTAACACACCTTTAAGGCATATATTACCATATGGGAGGAACGTTTTGCAATATATTTGGGGGTTTAACCTTCAATAATGATAGTAGTATTTGCTTACCCCCTGCTAACTGTCATACTCATTAGGATTACGGACTAATACCTGTGTGTGTGTATATATATATATATATATATATATATATATATATATATATTATATGACAATAGCAGCATTTTACATATACAGTTCTTTGTGATATATATTTGTATATGGCCTAATTAGATAAATTCCATTTAAATATATAACCTATAGCAATGAGTAGCACTTGCACATGCCTTGCTGATTGACATATTCATCTGACTCACTATAGAATTATGGACTAATGCCTGTGTGTGTATATATATATATGACAATAGCAGCATTTTACATGTACAGTTCTCTGTGATATATATTTGTATATGGCCTGGTTAGATGAATCTCATTTAATATATAACCTTTAGCAATAAGTAGCACTTGCACATGCCCTGTGATTGATATATTTATCTGGCTCACTGATATACACGTGTATGCTATAGTTCTTTATAATCATCAGAGCAGCATTTGCAGGTGCACTTTTTCTTATATATATCTTATATTTTTTTATATATATATATATATATATATATATATTGATTTGATTTATAGGCTTCTGCCTGGTTCTAAGATATATATTTATGCACATATTCATGTGTATTTGTACTTTATGAATTTTGTATGCTGCTATAGGGTTTGTGGCCTCTCTTATGCATGTCTATCTTGGATGTACTACTTTAGGATACTGTGGTGGTTTTTCAACACTGTCCATCTATATGATTATGTCTCTTATACTCAATGCAGTTTTGCCATTAAATTGTTTATCTCGATGATTCTTTACTGACTGGTGCACTGTGCACTTCATTTACCTTTGATGGACAGCTTTGAATAATCACATCACAGTGTCCTGATATATATGTGCTCTAATACCATACGTAGCATTCTGTGCTATATGACTTTAGACATTCAATTTACTGAATGGCGGTATCTAGGTTTTTTTGCCTTCTCTCTTGTCATTGATATTTTGTATTATGTTTGTGTACTTCTTTTAAAAAACTGTTTTGTGATTCATTAATAAAATTGCATTTGCATTTTTCTATATTTGGCTCCTTCGTTCATATATTTTTTTGGGGTATTTTGATTGTTCATATATGGATGAGCGTTTATAATTTGGCCTCTTTTTGGTTAAATGTCTACAAGGAAAACTGTTTCTCAAAGCAACCAATCACATGAAAGATGCTTAGTGATTGGGTGGGGCTATGTGAAGTGGGCGTGGCTGATACACACACACACACATACACACTTTTTTTTTTGTATATATTCTTTATTTAGAAAATTTCAATAATATAACAGGAAAGGAAAAAAGGGTATTTTTTTCCAGAAGTAGTAAAAGAGAAAAAAAATAAAAAATATTCGTAATAAATCACAACGATAACACTACAAGGCTGCGGTTTTGCAAACCAAAAGGGTTGTAAGAAGAGTTTAAAAAACAAGGGGCAGTGGTGGGGAGGGACACAGGAAGGAAAGGGGAGGGTAGGGAGTCAGAAAGTCCTGCTTAAAGAGATTAACTAAGCGATTTGGGAGATCAAACTCAAATCAAGGCATGAATATTACAGAACAGGCTAAATGTAAAAAAAAGGAATAACAAAAGAAACTTATAGGGAGACAGAAATTAAGGATTACAGTTACCGGTTGTGCTTATTTGGTGATCCTCAACCAGGCTATCCATGCGTTTAGAGTCTTTAGGTTTTTAGATCCTGAAAGTCTAATTTTCTCGTATATACCGATTTGGTTGGATTCTTTTATCCATTCTTTGCAGGTAGGGGTCTCTACATCTTTCCAGTGTCTTGCAATAGTTATTTTAGCTGCATTGAGCAGGTGAGGTATCAGTGAGCCTTTTTTAAAGTGTAAATTTGAAGGATCCAGATTAAATAGAATGAAACGTGACGTTAATGGGATGTCTACACACATTTTTATATACCGTATATAACATGTATAAGCCGACCCGTGTATAAGCCGACCCCCCTAATTTTGCCACAAAAAACTTGGAAAACTTATTGACTCGCCTATAAGCTGGGTGTATAAGTTGCCGTCCTGCTCTGTGCTTCCCCATCCAGCTCTGTGCGCCCCCATTCTCCTCTGTGCTCCCCTCCTCCTGCTCGTGCTTTCCATCCTCCCCGTCCTGCTCCGTGCTCCCCCATCCAGCTCTGCACTCCCCCTTCTCCTCTGTGCCCACCCCCGTCCTGCTCAGTGCTCTCCGTCCTCCCCCCATTCTCTTCCGTGCTCTCCGTCCTCCCCCGTCCTGCTCTGTGCTCTCCGTCCTCCCCAGTTCTGCTCCGTGCTCTCCGTCCACCCCCCGTTCTGCTCCGTGCTCTCCGTCCTCCCCCCATCCTGCTCCATGCTCCTTGTCCTCCTCCATGCTCCCTCCATCCTCCTCCATCATACTCACCCTCCCCGTGCCATCGCTGAACGTCCCGGCCGGCAATCCTGCGTTCTCCCGGCTTCCTGCAGCTCTCCAGCGCTGAGCGGTGACGTAATACCGCTCATTAAGGCCATGAATATGGAGGCCACGCCCATGGGAGTGGCGTTGCGTCCATATTACATGACCTTAATGAGCGGGTATTACGTCACCGCTCAGCGCTGGGGAGCTGCAGGAAGCCGGGGAGAGCTGCAGGAAGCCAGGGAGAACGCAGGATTGCAGGGACGTTCAGCGATGCCACGGGGAGGGTGAGTATGATGTCCCAGCCACCGGCTACTGCCGCCGCATCCCTCACCCGCTGGTTTCTGCCCTATGACTCATGTATAAGCTGAGGGGGCATTTTCAGCACAAAAAAAGGTGCTGAAAATCTCGGTTTATACATGAGTATATACGGTATATAGATTTAGCCTGTTGCTCCAAAATGAAGCCAGATAACAATGGATCCTATTCATATAACTATACAAATCATTCTACAATATAATTACCCTATTCAACATTATATTAATTGTAATTTCAACAATGTGGTATCATTGAGCTTCCCAGTGCCTTTTGATCTATTTCAGATGTAAAGATTGTTAATAAAAAATTGCATTTTGGAGCATTTTAGTGAGATTTATTACCTATGTATCCTAAATATTTGGAACGCAGCAAGACATATCAAGGAAGAATTAACAGCTTTAAAATGTATGCCTTTGAAAAGGTTACTAAATGTGGAGATGATCTGAGAAGAGCTTTACTCATTAGGCTCCCATTCTGGATGTTTTACTTCAATACTTGTAAACCTGTGTTACTTTACAAAGAGAAATGTTTCTCCATTATCAAAATTGTAAATGAGATTTGTTGATCCTTAACCCCTCTCTGCCATCCGACGTACTATCCGTCCATGAAACCTGGGACAATCTGACCATGGACGGGATAGTATCTCGAAGCGATCGGACGCGCTCCTGGGGGGAGCACGGCCGATCGCGGCTGGGTGTCAGCTGATTGTCATGGACGCTCCTGGCACATTAACCCCTGCCACACCGCAATCAAACATGATCGCGGTGTACCGGGGGCACAGGGAAGCATCGCGCAGGGAGGGGGCTCCATGCAAGCTCCGAGACCCTCAGAACAGCGCCATGTGACCACGCTTTCTGAAAGCCTCTTCCCTGCAGGACCCGGATCCAAGATGGCCGCCGGGTCCTGCAGGAAGCCTGCAGCAGTGCCTGTGAGATCGCTGGTCTCACAGAGTGCTGTGCACACTGTCAGACCAGCGATTGATAAAATACAGTGCTGTCCCACCCTGGGACAAAGTAAAAAAGTTAAAAAAATGAAAATCACAAGTGTAAAAAAAAAATCCAAAATGAAGAAAAAAAAAATATTCCCCAAATAAATTCATTTCTTCCTGTAAATAAAAAAAACAAACAATAAAAGTACACATATTTTGGTGTCCCTACGTCCATAACAACCCCCCTATAAAACTGTCCCACTAGTTAACCCCTTTAGTGAATCCCTTAAAAAGAAAAAAGAAAAAAATCAATGCTTTATCATCATACCGCCGAACAAAAGTGGAATAAAATGCGATCAAAAGACCGATATAAATAAACTTGGCACCGTTAAAAACGTCATCTTATCCACAATAAAACGAGCCATGACACAGCATCATCAGCAAAAAAATGAAAAAGTTATAGCTCGCAGAATAAAGCGATGCAAAATAATTATTTTTTATATAAATTGTTTTATTTATAAAAGCACCAAAACATAAAAAAAATTATATACATGAGGTATCGCCGTAATCGTACTGACCGAAGAAAAAAACTGCTTTATCAATTTTACCACAAGCGGAACAGTATAAACGCCCCCCCAAAAGAAATTCATGAATTGCTGATTTTTGTTCATTCTAACCTCCCAAAAATCGAAATAAAAAGCGATAAAAAAAGTCACGTGCTCAAAAATGGCACCAATAAAAACGTCAACTTGTACCGCAAAAAATAAGACCTCACATGACTCTGTGGGCCAAAATATGCAAAAATTATAGCTCTCAAAATGTG
>JARQOD010000002.1:305111970-305161671 GCA_033576555.1 Oophaga sylvatica | reverse complement strand
GTGAATTTATTTACTATTTTTATTTTTTATCACTTCATAGTAAAAATAGATCTGATTCAATTGGGGGGGGGGGGGAAACCATGACATACCCCATAGAAGTCGACGGGCTCGGTGCCGAGTACCCCCAAAACCTCTGGCTCTGGGGACTCAACTTGGGCTTTCACGAACAGGATTCTGTAGCTACTATAAGCGAGTCCTGTGTGCCGGGAATTGAACGGGGTTTGTGCTTGAGAATTGCTAAATCTCAGAGAATGTTTTTTGCCTTTTTTTCCGCCATATCTGCGTCACGACGAGGCACTGGTGAAAGAAGAAGGGCGAGCTCTTCGTGGGTGTACACTCACTCAGTGGCGCGAAAAAACGATGGCGACCACTCAAAATGGTACTGCAATGTAAGATCGTGCCCCACACCCTTTGGGGTTTCCCGCCTCCTCATCCTCCTCAGTGTGCGAAAAACTAACACGAAGTCCCGCCTCACTGCAAAAGAGGGGCCCTTTCCAGATGCTAATGACACATGTGACTTGGCAGAGATGGCTAATGGACACGAGCAGAAGTGTGAAGGATGGAGCAGTCAGAGCTCTCCCCCACGGAAGCGACCGATCGCCACGGACCACCGTTGGGCACCGGCCTGGAAACCCTCCTACGCTGCAAGAAGCGGGGATACCCTAAGAGCCTGGCCCGGCACCGGGAGGAGGTCGCCAGGATGGAACCCAGCGGGGCGTGCCCTAAAACTAAACTTGGAGCGGCGCCAACCCCTCTTCCCTGAAGTGTCTGTACGGAGGTGAGGCCCGTTCTAGTAGAGGAGTCCGTGCGGGCATCCCAGCCCTTGCAATGTGATCCGGTTGACGTTGTCGCAGTGGAGGCACCCGTTCCTGCAAAAACCGCTGCACCGGCAGCACCCCAGATCCCGCTGTCTGCCCCCGTCGCTGAGACAGAAGAAGCGACACCCGTCCTCATGGAGGAGGCCGCGCAGGCACCAGAGGTCTACCTGTCTGTACCGGAGCCCAGACTGTCATCTGTTCCAGAGCCGGCTGCTTCCTCCGCAGGTGAGCGCCGCCAGGACTGTCGGGCGCCAGGAGAGCTGCCGCAAACCGGACATCGTAAGCTGCAGTTTGATGGTGGAGACATGGAGATGCTGGTGGAGGAAGAGTGGAGATGTTGGGAGAGAGAAGCCGAGCGACAAAGGGAGCAGCGCGAATCCCAGAAGCTTCGCCAACGTCACATCGAGAAGGACCGGGCAGATAAGGACCGGATGAGAAAAGATAAAGGAACCCTGATGGAGCCGCGGCGTAAGGGTGCAGTACGGAGCTTTAAATTGAAAGCTGGTTGGGGCTTTATCCAGGAGCCTGGACTTTATTTAGAAGTGTTTGTGACCCGGCGGGACGTGGAGACTCACCTCCCAGAAGGACACCCGGGGAGGGACCTGTTGCCAGGAGACTTGGTAACTTACACCCGACACTGGGGTTACAATGGATGGTATGCCCTAAATGTCACCAGGTGCGACCCCTGGTCCCCAGAGTGTCAGGAACCTGTGAGACCCTCGGAGCCTTCAGCCTCCCACATCCAGGCCTCTGCACAAGTGCCCACCCCACGCCGTAAATCTCCCCAGCCTCCCTCAGTGGTCTCCTCAGCAGCCCCAGCTATGGACATGATAATGATAGCTGGCCCGTACCCGGCGCCTGTTAGGCCCCCTGGGGTTCGTTCATAGGGCTCCAGACCCGGAGGGAGATGAAAGAGGTGGCCACACAGACACAGATAGCGGGTCACGACTTGACTGTACAGGCCACACGACGTCATCAGGTCCTGGTGGTCCTTGGTGTCTCGGATGTTTGGCAAGCATCAGAAGAGTACCAGGTGGTACCTGGAACACCCCTGCCAAAGAATTATAAATAACCCGGACAGGGTAACTGTATGTAAATAGTTAAATTGTTCATGTACCGGACGGGTGAATGTTCATAAAAAAGTTTTTTAATTTAATAAAGAAAACAACACAGTTTTCATTACTTTTATTACAGTCTCATCCTGCGACGCCATCGATCTCCTGTAAAAAAATGAAAAAAAAAATATATATACCACCTGTCTGACGCAGTCCATAGTAACGAGTGTCCCACGACGATCCAGCTCTGCTACATCAGAATGACATCAGAGGCAGGCAGGCAGAGGCTGTCATCCCGGCGCAGCACAGCTGATTACCTGCTTCCCCGGCGGTGACGTCATCGGACTGACTGCTTTACGGCCGGGATTACCCAGCAGTCACTGCAGTTATCGCGAAAAACTGCATGTGACCGCCAGGGAGAAGATAATGGCGGCCATCAAGCAGTCCAGGACGTGACCGCCGGAGATCTTCTGCCAGGTAAGTGCCGCTGACTCCTGACAGACCCGACCGACGGACACTCACAGTGACAGTGACAAATCCGATTCCGGTATCCGATATGACGAAAATATCGGTACTCGGAATCGAAAGCCCGATACAGCTAATATCGGCCGATACCCGATATTTGCAGTATCGTATCGCTCAACACTATTAAATACTACTTCGCGAGGACGTTCTCTGTGAGCTTTTGTCCACAGGCTATCCCCGTAGAAGGAGTAGAGTCTACCTGGTGAGACTCTTTCCGGAGTATTTCTCCCTTTTCTCATATATTATTGAGCTCGGTGTTTGTTTTTTCGTATTCTGTATTAATAAGCACCTTATTATATGGCTGTTTTATTTCCTTGTTTTTGTGACAAGTTCATTTTTTCCATCCATATTCCATACTAAATTGGACTAACTTTTTGTTTGTAATGAAGTTAAAGTTGGTTACCTACAATGTTAGAGGACTCAACAGTCCAAGAAAGAGGTTCACTATCAGTTCAGAAATTAACCGGCTACACCCTGATATTGTATGCTTGCAGGAGACCAAATTTAAAGAAAGTAATCATCCCCCTTTTTCTGATAAAAATTATCCAAATATTTTTGAATCCTCTAACCCCAAAAAGAAAGCAGGAGTGGCTACTATGATTCATAGCTACCTTTCTTTTGAATTGCTAAATGTATATAAGGATGATAGAGGTAATTACCACATCCTGGTCTGCAACTTAAATTTTCACACTTATACCATCGTAAATGTCTATGTCCCCAACACAGGGCAAATTAAATTTTTAAACAAAAATTAAACAAAAATTACACTCTATCAAGAGAGGCTCTTTGTTGATTTTGGGCGATTTTAATGTGGTCCCGGATGCAACAATGGATTCTACTGCTGTAAACAGACACAAGTATATTACCCTTAGCAATTGGATATTTAAATCAGAATTCTTTGATGTGTTTGATGTTTAAACACGACCTCCAGAGAGTATAGTCACTTTTCTGCTCCCCACCAATCGGCCTCTAGAATAGATCTAATCTTAACAGATGTATTTTCTTTGCATAAGTTCGTCTCGGTTGAGATTCTTCCCAAAACTGTTTCTGACCATGCCCCAATTGTGGGGGAAATGTTAGTTGGAGCACCAATTAATACCCAGTCTTTATGGAAATGTAACTCCTCCCTTTTCCAGTATCCCAATATAAAATCAGAAATTAATACTGCCCTAGTTAACTATTTCAAAGAAAACGACACGCCTCTCCTTAAACCGTTCTCTCTCTGGAACGCTCATAAAGTGGTTCTGAGAGGAGTTCTCAGCAGGTATATGACTAATCGTTTAAATAAAATTAGAATCCGAAACAAAATAGACAAAATTGTGACCCATACACAAACTACCCTTACCCATCCCAAAGATATTGCCAACTCATTTGCAGAATACTTCAATAATTTATGCAACCTCCAACAAACCCATCCGCTGGCTCAACCAACTAAAGCAGATATTGACTCCTTTCTTTCATCAATAGACTTGCCTAAATTAAGTGCCTAGGATCTGAATTTTCTTTCTTTGCCTTTTAATAAAAGCGAAATACTGGAGGTGATTAAATCCTTAAAATCTTTTAAGTCCCAGGGCCTGATGCTTCTCCAACGACTATTACAAGGCCTTTGGTGATCTTCTAGCCCTCTATTAGAAAAAGTCTTTAATGTAGCTTCTAAGCTTGGTCATTTCCCTGATGAGATGTTGGAAGCCTCCATAATCCTTATACCCAAACCCAATTCTGATCCTCATAATGTTGCCAGTTATCGTCCAATATCCCTTATAAACACAGACGTAAAGATCTATGCAAAAATACTGGCTAATCGGCTGAGTCAGTTCCTTCCTAAATTGATTTCTAACGATCAGCTTGGTTTTCTTAAAAACAGGCAGTCAACAGATGGGACAAGAAGGCTCATTAATTTGATGAAAATAATTTCTTCCCAAAAACTCAGTGCCACAGTCATATCTCTTGATGCCGAAAAGGCGTTTGATCGTCTTAACTGGACGTATCTACGTGCCGTTCTCCAGAAGTTTGGGATACATTTTCATTTTCTTTCTAACATCTTAGCCCTATACGCCAAATCCACAGCAAAAATTTACTTAAATAACTGCCTTTCATCTCCTTTTAGCATTACAAACGGCACTAGGCAAGGCTGCCCGTTATCGCCCCTACTGTTTGTCATGGCAATAGAGCCATTGGCACAACTTATTAGAAATGACCAAAATATCTCAGGAATTCAATCATCTACCAGAGAGTATAAAATTGGGCTTTTTGCCGACGATATTATTCTCACTCTGACCAAGCCAAGTGACTCAATTTCAGCCCTTCAAACTCAACTCCATCTTTTTTCCAAAATTTCTTTCTTTAAAGTTAACAATTCAAAGTCTAAAATCCTCAGTTTTAACTTAACCACTGCTCAACTGACAGATTTAGCATCGATCTCCCCTTGGAACTTAACTGATGACCACTTAACATACTTAGGCTTGCGGTTTACCAAAAATATTAAATCTCTGATTCCCACAATTTAGAAATCCTTTCTACTACCATAAAGTCTTAAATGCCCTGAAAGATAGAGACTTATCATGGTGGGGAAGGATCGTGACTGTAAAATCATATATTCTACCAAAAATCTTATATGTATTCAGGTCGCTCCCTCTGAAAATCTCCTCCTCATTCCTTACCAGTTTACAAAGCTCACTTAATCATTTTATTTGGGGTAGGAAGAAAGCCAGAGTGGCTCAAAATGTTCTTTATAATCAAAAACTTTGTGGTGGAGCTGGACTACCGAACATTTCGGCTTATTACTCTGCTAATCTGATCAAACAGAGCTGTTTTTGGTGGCCTCATAAAGACCCTCCAGCCTGGTATGATTTAGAACTCTTTTTAAACAACAACAAACCTCCCCATTTGTTAGTATTAGGTTTTCTCTTAAACAAGCAAATTCCTTATAGTTCCCACGCCACTCTCCAGCCCTCCATTGAGGCCTGGAAAAGGCTTGCTAAACCAAAAAAGGGTTGTGATAAAATCCATATGCTCAAGAATATTCAATTATCTCTTATCCATGAATCTAGGGGATTGGTCTTGGACCCTCTCTGGCTCAAATTGGGTATTAAGAAACTGGGAGATATCTACTATGGTTCTAAATTCTATCCTTATTCTTTTATTAAAGAACTTTTCCATTCATCCTCCCTATCATTTTTTCACTACATTATTCTCAAAGAACAAATTAATGTCTTCCTGCAAGTGCGCCCTCGGATTTCTGAACCTGTTTTAAATTTACTTTGCAACTTAGATAAAAATTTTTGGAGTCTTAACTACGTTTACCAATGGTTTAACCACAGCACGCAGTTGGTCAAAACACAAAACATGGTTAAATGGGAGTCGAAACTTCATTTCACGTTTGACCACTCTGAATGGGAATATGCATGTATGCTTTCCTATGCATCTTCTCTCTCTATGGCCCCTCAAGAATCATACCACAAATTCCTCACAAGGTGGTATTTTACTCCTGCTAGATTATCTAAAATTAACAAAATGCATTCACCTAATTGCTGGAGAAACTGAGGTCTTTATGGTAATCTCCTACACATTTTCTGGCAATGCCCGAAAATCCATCCCTTCTGGAAGAAAGTTTCGGGTCTTATTAATGCCATCTCTTCTAAACAAATTCTACTAACACCTCAATTGGCCCTTCTCACACTAAATACTGAAAAAATTGACCCAAATTTGAGATTATTAATAGTCCACATCCTACTGGTAACCAAAAACAGCATTGCTTTCTACTGGAAAAAATCAAGAGTCACCCTCTTTTCAAGACATTGTTGATAAAATCACACTTCATAAATCGTTTGAATATAAACTAGCATTGATTAATAACCACTGCGATAAATTCTTCAAAAAATGGTCCAAATGGATGGAATTGTTTCCCTAATATACGAAATGTACTTGTCTGTTTTCTTTCTTATTAGTTCATTTTATGTTATAAACTTTGTCACTAATGTACTATAGTTACAATTTCATATTGTTTCCTCCACTGCCTTTCCTGCTTTTTCCTTTCCCTTTCCTTCTATCTCCCTCTTTCCCTTCCTTATTCCCTATTGTTTCCCTTCCCGTCCTTGAAAATTTTAATAAAATTATTGAAAAAGAATGTGAATAATGTGGATTTGTTGCAGGAAGTAGTAGGGTGTTTCTTGGCTTTCTTTGGCCATGAGTTTTCCATCCTGACTTTGTTAGGTAAGAATTGGGAAATGGTATATATGGGCAAATAAGACCACAGGTTGTATATATTCACATAGTTTGGGTCTAGAAGGTATGGTATGGTGCAATTGGGAGCCAAGGATGATGGAATATTTGAAGGAGATAGGGCCTTAACTAGGGCCCTCTTAAATTTTAAGGTTGTGGTAGTGATGTCATCTGATTTAGTATCTGTTGGGGGAGAGTTATTAATCCAGATATATTGATATGATTGCCTGCCAAGTAGAAGAAGTTCAATGTCACATTTATTAGCTTGTTTTGGGAATGAACCAGTGGATTGTTTTGCAATAGGAATGGATATATTGCAGTCCTAGGCCTCCTAATGATTTAGGATGGGTAAGAAGCTTATATGGTAATCTTGCTTTCTAATATTTCCATGTATAAAGGGAGATAAGTTGTTTTTGCAATGCAGATTCTACACCCAACCCATATACTCTTTCATTGGTTTCAAAATATCTCATTTGACTGCATTTGAGGTTACTGTGCAGTCTATATACTGTAACTTCTGTAAGAAATGAATTACCACTTGTTTATTGCTACCCTAATGAAAAGGGAATTGAAAATACAAGACAATCTTCTCGCTATATAACAATTTAGCTTGAACGTAAAACTTCACAATTTTAATTGCAAACCTTATGTCTGATTTGGTTAGGTATAAACAGAAAAGTTTGCAACTAAAAATAAATTCTAATTTTTTAGCTAAGTAGTGCCATTCAGAAGCTTGTTTCACATTATATTGTACAATACATGTCACTAAATATATTTAGTGTGATGATCCATTCCAGGGTTTAGTCCTGTCTGCCCTTGGTCCGGGCGGATCATGTCAAGGGTTAACATTGCGCTGCCTCATTCTGTGTTCAGGTTGGCTATTTAGCTCTCACACATCCTGCTAGCGGTGTGAGCTATACTGCTACCTTCGGCTTGTAAACCTGACTGGTAACCCTTGATTTGTCCTGCTGTTATCCCTGACTTGTCCCGTGTCTGTTGTTCCTCCCTGTCTGCCCTGTTCCCTGCATTTCCCTGTTTGTCTATTTGATTCTCTGTTTTTTGACTCGGCCTGTATTCAGACTCGCTTCTGCTTTCTGTCTTTGTCTTATCTGCTTCTGACCATTGATGACCTCCTGGCTTTCTCCTGACCACGTGTATTGCTTATTCCTTTTGTCCTCCTGCCTCCGTACGGTTTTGACTTGGCTTGCCTGACCACGCTCCCGCCACTTAGTGGCGCCTGTGTTTCTGCTCTGTAGAGTGCTTGCTGAGACCTCTGGTACTTCAGGTGACTGATTATTCCTGACTCAGTCTTGGACATTTTTGCTGCTACCTGGTGGTGGTTTTGGCTGCTGCAGTGCAGGCCTACTCTGGAAGTGTGTAATCCCTTCTCCCCTCTGTAACCTACATGTGGAGCACACACCAGCCTGCATTACAGCTGCATGACATTATAGCTCACCCCTACATTTAAAGGGATTTCTGCATTTTTTTTCTCTCTGCTCTGTTTCCTATGGATCCGCTACATACCTTGGCGGATCACGTAAATAGCTTGGCAGTGATGATGCAAGAACTATTTGTGCAACAGAGGGAGCTTTCTAACACAATAATATCATTGCAGACTGACTGTAAGCACTCTAACACTGTCGATGTTTCTTTGCACTCTCATGAACCTACAGTAAAGCTCCCAGATACCTTCTCCGAGGAGAGGGAGAAATTCAGTACTTTCAGAGAGAGTTGCAAACTATTGTTTTCACTTAGACCCCTATCTTCTGGTGATGAGAGTCAGCGGGTGGGGATAATCATTTCCTTACTGCGGGAGGGACCTCAGTCGTGGGCTTTCTCTCTACCTGCTTCTGCCCCTGAACGTGTGTCTGTGGACAGATTCTTTGAGGCTTTGGGACTGATTTATGATGAACCAGACCAGGTCAGGGTAGCAGAGAACATGATCATGGGTCTCTCTCAGAATAAACTCACTGCTGAACAGTATTGTTCTGAGTTCAGGAGGTGGTCTGTTAAGGTGTCCTGGAATGATTCTGCTCTAAGACGCCTGTTTGAGAGAGGATTATCGGATCATCTCAAGGACGCGCTGGCCCTTCATATGCCGCCCAGTTCCCTGGAAGAGGCCATGACCCAGGCCATTCATATGGACCGGAGGTTACGGGAGAGAGGAATTATCCAGCATGAGATTCTCGTATTGCCTGCCAAGTCTGAGGTGGTGTCATTCAAGGAGACTATGGAAGTTGGTACCATTAATTTCAAGGAGAAAGAGAGGAGACGGCGACGAGATGAGAAATTATGTTTTTATTGTTGAGATCCGGGACATTGGAAGACGGACTGCCCCTCTTGTCCATCAAATAAAGAGCTGCCGAGTCTGGGTGATGGTCTACGAGGTCATCCAGACTCTCAGGTACCATTTTCATCTTTCAGAAAATTTTGTTAGAGGTGGAACTGTGTTATGGAGGTGGTAGTGCTTCCACTTCAGCATTTGTGGACTGTGGATCTTCCATGAATTTCATTAATTCTAGTATGGTGTCCAAGTTAAAGTTAGGGACAATCAGGCTAGAGACTCCCATCTATATCGTTGCAATTGATAAGACACCGTTGGCTCAAAATGTCATTAAGTTTGTCTGTGAGGAATTCCTCCTCAAAGTGGGTTCCTTACATCAGGAACGAATTTCATGTTATGTTATGAATAATCTTCCTGCAGGACTGGTGTTGGGGTTCCCCTAGTTGCAGAGGCATAATCCTGTTATTGACTGGGGATCTCGTGATATTGTTAAATGGGGTCCTAATTGTTCCAATGGTTGTTTTTCTACTGTTTTTGTGTCTGCCATTAGTCCGGAGGGTATTCCGGAGTACCTGAAGGACTTTGGGGACGTGTTCTCCGAAAAAGAGGCTGAGGTTTTGCCACCCCACCGTCCTTATGATTGTACCATTAATCTTATTCCTGGTTCTAAATTGCCCAAAGCCCGTTTGTACAATCTTTCTGGCCCGGAACGTACTGCTATGAAAAACTATATCTCTGATAGCCTACGTGTGAGGAACTAAGCCGACCGCCACACGGTAGCCCGGGTATCACAGCTTCTGATCCCACCGCCGCTACCAAATGTGAAGGACGACCCCTTTCCTCCCACGTCACCAATGGGACGTAACTCCACAGGTACAGCTCTCCGGCGCCCCCTTTGTCTCTCAGGTCAGTAAGGGAACTGCACCTAGAGCAAATGGCCGCCGGGAAGGTTGTCCTGTTACCCTCTGGGTATTCTAAGATTCGTGATCAGAGTAAAAGCATCAGCCCAAGATTAATTTTATGGTTTAATTGCCTTAAGGGCGCACTAGATAATTACAGAAATATACAGTAAAGCTATACAACGTAATTACAATGGATTTGCAGTCAGAATAAAATACCACAATAATGTACAAGGCTTAAAGGTATTAGCTATAGATCAATATTACCGGGTTGTAGGAGACATGGGGAGGCAGGGAGCTCTGCGATCCCCAGGTAACAGTCTTTAGTTGCTGGACAGTCTCCAAAGCATGTGCTGCTGCTCTCTTGGCAGGTCTGTCCCTTGTGCTTCTTGCTGCTGTGAGAAAATGGATTGAGAACAGCCTGTTCATGGCTACAGTTCTTAAACCTGCTAGGCCCCTCCCCTTTGCTTTGAAGCCCGCATATTAACCGGCCTGCAATTCATATGGAGCAGGAAATACTGGCTTGAGTCTGAGCTATTTAGCATACTAATGATCATCTTATTCAGACACAGACCTAAACTAATTAGCATACTAAAGCCATTTTGATTCATAGTGGACATCAAAACCGGTCTACTGGTTATGCTAACAGGCCCTGTGTAGTTAGCAGTCTGTGGCTCTGTGAACTGACAAAATGGAGGCTGGTATAGGCCCTATACAAAATGGCGGCGTCCCTTTCCTTACACCTCCCTGCTTTTGAGGGCGCTAGGGGGTATCACATTCCTGTGTTCCCCCGTGCGCCCTACCGCACCCTCTCCTTGCCGGGACAACCCATCAGCATTACCATTGTCCCTGCCTCTTTTGTGGCGAATGGTGAAGTGGTACTGTTGGATGGCGAGGCTCCAGCGTAGCAACCTCCCATTCGTCCCAGAGACCGTGTGTAACCAGCTGAGGGGGTTGTGGTCTGTTTCCACGGTGAATTGGCGTCCATACAAGTATGGCTGCAGACGCTGGACGGCCCACACAATTGCCAGACATTCCTTCTCCATCGTGGAATAGGCCACTTCCTCGGCAGGAGCTTCCTGCTCAGGTACAAAACGGGGTGTTCATGGCCCGTAGTGTCAACCTGGCTGAGCACAGCACCGAGGCCAAAGTCGCTGGCGTCGGTCTGCACTAAGAACGGCCGCGTGAAGTCGGCTGCCTGTAGTACAGGAAAACTAGAAAGGGCGATCTTGAGCGCCTGGAAAGCTGTCTCGTCGGCGACTGTCCAGTCGACTGCGACGGGCAGCCTTTTCTTGGTGAGGTCCGTCAGGGGCTTGGCCAGGGCACTATAGTGTGAAACAAACCTCCTATAGTACCCAGCAGTACCCAAAAAGGACATCACCTGCTTCTTGGTCCTGGGGGTGGGCCAGGATGCGATGGCATCCACCTTCCCGGGCTCTGGCTTCAGAGCTCCCCACCTACCCGGTGTCCCAGGTAGTGGACCTCACTCATACCCTGCTGGCATTTTTCTGGCTTAATGGTCAAGCCTGCTCGCTGGATCCGCCCGAGCACCTGCGCCAGGTGCTCTAGGTGATCCTCCCAGGTGGGACTGAAGATGGCAATGTCATCCAGGTACGCGGTCGCATACCCTTCCAGTCCCTCGAGCAGCGTGTTGACCATCCGCTGAAAAGTGGCAGGGGCATACTTCATGCCGAAGGGCATCACAGTGTACTCGTACAGTCCGAATGGGGTGATAAAGGCAGAGCGTTCCCATGCCCTAGGGGTCAGGGGAATCTGCCAATACCCCCTGCTCAGATCCATGATGGTCAGGTACTTGGCCCCGGCCAGCTGGTCGAGCAGGTCATCGATGCGCGGCATTGGGTACGCATCGGTGACCGACACAGCGTTGAGCCCCCTGTAGTCCACGCAAAACCGCGTAGTTGGGTCCTTTTTAGGGACGAGGACTACAGACGAAGCCCACGCGCTGTTGGACGCTTGGATCACCCCCAGCCTCAGCATCTCGTCTATCTCTTGGCGCATCTGCTGCTGCACCTCAAGGAGACCCGATATGCTGAACGCCGGATTGGGGGGTGGTTGCCAGTGTCCACGTCATGGACTGCTGCCTCAGTCCTTCCGGGCAGGCTGCTGAACAGCTCCCGAAAGGGGTGTAGGGTGGCCCCCAGCTGGGAACGTTGGTCCTCCGAGAGCTGGTGGCCAACCCCCACATCCTCGATGGATCCACCCGCCTTGGCTTGGGTGAGCAGATCAAGGAGGGTTTCTGCCTCTCCTCCCGCTCATGATGGGCCTTCATCATGTTCACATGGAAGGCCTTCCTCCTTCCACGGGCGTGGTCCAGGGTGACCAGGTAGGTGACGGCATTGAGCTGCTCGTGCATGAGGTATGGACCCTCCAAGGCCGCCTGAAGCTTGTTTTGGGGTACGGGGACCAGTACCCACACCTTTTGACCCACCTGGTAGGTCCGCTCACAAGCATTCTGGTCGTACCATCGCTTCTGGTCAGCCTGAGCTTGGGCCATATTGTCATGCACCAGCTGTGTCAGAGCCATCATTCGGTCCCGGAAGCGCATGACATACTCAATGACCGACACTCCAGGGGTGGCTAAATCCCCTTCCCATGCTTCCTTCACCAAAGCAAGGGGCCCCAGTACACGTCGCCCGTACAGGAGCTCAAAGGGGGAGAACCCCGTTGAGGCCTGTGGGACCTCCCGGTAGGCAAACAGCAGGTGTGGGAGATACCGCTCCCAGTCTCTCCGTGGGAGTCGACCAACATCTTCAGCATCTGCTTTAACCCCTTCCCGACCTTTGACACAGCGTATGCGTCATGAAAGTCGGTGCCAATCCGACCTATGACGCATACCCTGTGTCATGAAAGGATCCCGTTCCTGCGGGCCGGGAGACCGGGGTCACTCAAAGGTCACCCGACCCGCAGTTACAGGACCCTTTGTGCTTCACCACAGGGGGGTTGGCTTAACCCCTCCGTGGCCACGATCGCTCTGGTTGGCTGTTAAAAGTGAAACAGCCAATCAGAGCAATCTGTAATATTTCACCAATTTAATTGGTGAAATATTACAATCCAGCCATGGCCGATGCTGCAATAGCATCTGCCATGGCTGGACACCGAGACCTGACCCCCCCACACGTAGTCACGGCGGCAATCGGCCGCCGCCACCAAAAGATGGCAGCGATCGGTCCCCGCCGTCACTAACAGCTCCCCTCCTCCTTTGCTCCGCTGCCCCCACCTTCCGATCCCCCCCGTAACCTTCCGACCACCCTACTCACCTCTCCCGATCCACCGATGTCCCTGGATCAGTCCTGGCGTCCGCCCGGGCCTCTTCATGGGCGCCGCCATCTTGGAAAATGGCGGGCGCATGCGCAGTGCGCCCGCCGGCCGGCTGTCACGCTGTATAGCAGATATATATATATGTGATGTCAGTAATCTATATCAAAAGGGCAACATACTATATAACATGCGCATAGATATATGATAACATAGAATTACCTGACAGAATGTCCAGTGGGTCAATACGGAATCCGTTATACGCTGTCTCCGGCTAGAGGGTGACCAGGGTCTAAGCTGACCCTAAACTGGGGTCCTAACTAATCCCTCAACCTGGAGGTACTGTTAAAGGTACAGAGGTCCAGGCCACCAGCGTAAACCCTGTCTCCTATCAATCCCTGCCAACTATATTCTAGTCCTAAGAAGGACCCTGAATACCACCAAAGGGAATGAACAGGTAACGGTTAATGAACAGAAAGACATACAAGAAAGACAAGAAATAAAGTAAATAAAGTCTTACATACAACACTCACACACAGTAGGAACACCTAAGGTCTCAGAGAAAAACTATAAGCTGTAAGAGTAAAAAACAACTAAGGAGCTCTTAGCTTAAGTATTCTCAAAACCGCTCCAGTCTGCTAGACTACATGAATGCTTTCACCGGCGTCTAACACCCAGACTGGCAGGAATATAAAGGAAACTAATTAGAACATAATCAAAAGCAGCCGGGCGAGGCTGGACCTAGTCTTAGCAAAGAGCTAGGTAAAATTAACTCTCTCATTACCAAACACAAAGAAACAGCAGCTCAGCTGTGAGAAGTCAGAATGTGCAATCGCGACGATCTTCGTGGCGATGCACCCATGACAGTACCCCCCCTTCTACGAGGGGCCTCCGGACCCTCATGACCAGGTCTGTCCGGGTAAGTTGTGTGAAAGGTCCGAACCAATCGATCTGCGTTAGCATCAGACGCAGGGACCCACGTCCTCTCCTCAGGACCATACCCCCTCCAATGAACTAAGTACTGAGGGGATCGGCGACTGAGACGTGAGTCAATGATTTTCGACCCATGAAATTCCACGTTATCATTGACCACCACTGAAGGAGGTAGAGGTGACGGTATGACTGGTGCCACATACTTTTTAAGTAATGACTTGTGAAACACATTATGATTTTTAAACGTAGGAGGGAGGTCCAGACGAAATGCCACAGGATTAATTATGGAACTGATCCTGTACGGCCCGATGAATCTGGGACCCAACCTCCAGGAGGGAACTTTAAGTTTTATATTCCTGGTAGACAACCACACCAGATCGTTCACCTTCAGATCTCGACCAGAAACTCTCCTCCTATCAGCCATCTGTTTGTAACGGTTCTCCGTAACCTTCAGTCTTAACCGATCTGGAACTATCAGTCTCCCTGGAAGTCCCACAGGGGCGTCCCCCTGAGCCCCCAATACCTCCCCCTCAAGCTCAGAGCATACAGCTGACACTACAACTCCCTCCTGAGGAATAGGAACCGGATCATCCATCCTCCCGGTCCCTGGGAAAGTACGAGATAAGGCATCAGGAAGCAACTTTATTGAGCAGTCATATGCGCGATGAGGAGGTAACTCTTTACACCCCTCCTCTGAGAACATCTCCCCAAAGTCCTCCAGAAAAGGAGGCAAAGTCCTAGGCACAACCGCACCGATGACCGTGCTCATGCAGTTATTCTTGCAAAATTCACCCCACTGGCTTATCTTTTTGGATTGCCAATCAATCACTGGGTTATGTTTAGCCAACCAAGGAAGTCCCAACACAATAGGAGTAGGTAGACCCTCCAACACATAACAAGACAATTGCTCTTTATGTATTGCCCCTACTCGAAGATCTATGTTATGAACAGCTTGTACCAAGCTACCTTGACCAAGAGGTCTAGAATCAATAGAGAGTATAGGGACCGGTTTGGCCAATACACTCAGTTGCATACCATGCACCTGGGCAAACGAGCGTCCACCAGATTAGCCCCGGACCCACTATCAAGAAAAACAGAAATCCTCTCAGTTCTAGTACCAATCACCACCTCCGCAGGCACGAGAAACTGAGAGGGATTTGGGGACGAAATACACACTCCCAGGTTAACTCCTTGGCTCAAAGAGGTCCGGGATGGACACCCCCCAACAAAATGTCCCTCTCTCCCGCAAAAGAAACACCTTCTAGTCTTGCGGCGCACCGCCGATTCCCTCCTACAAAATGATGTCCCTCCCAACTGCATGGGTTCCTCAGAACAGACCAGGGGAACCTCAGTATAAGGGACTTTAGTAGTAGGTGGAGTCATCACGGGGGGCGGAGTTACCTCGCGTCTTCCCCGAAGTCGTCTATCAATGCGAATAGCGAGGGCCATAGCAGCCTCCAGTGATGGAGGAGAATCATACTGAGCCAACACATCTTTTAATTTGTCAGCAACCTTGACAAAACTGGCTCCTAAGAGCTGGGTCATTCCACTGAGTATCTGTTGCCCATCTACGGAACTCAGAAGAATATTCCTCCGCTGGACGATTTCCTTGCCGTATTTTACGTAACCTTGTTTCAGCAAGGGAGACTCGATCCGGATCATCATATACCAGACCCAGGGCAGTAAAAAATCGATCCACTGACTGGAGATCTGGGGAGCCTGGAGGAATAGAGAACGCCCAAGATTGAGGGTCCCCTTGTAAGAGTGAGATAACAATTCCCACCCTCTGCTCTTCACTCCCAGATGACCGAGGCCGCAGCCGAAAGTACAATTTACATGCCTCCCGGAAAGTAAAAAATTTGTCCCGCCCACCAGTGAACCTGTCCGGGAGAGCAACCTTAGGTTCAGATCTGGTTTGCTCCGGGGGGGACAAAACCTTGGACTTAATGTCTGCAAATTCCATGGACAACCCCTGCAACTGCCGGGCCAGCTGGGCTACTGGATCCATGACAGCTGGGGAGAATCTTTAGTATGGGCCGGTGAAAATGTCACGCTGTATAGCAGATATATATATATGTGATGTCAGTAATCTATATCAAAAGGGCAACATACTATATAACATGCGCATAGATATATGATAACATAGAATTACCTGACAGAATGTCCAGTGGGTCAATACGGAATCCGTTATACGCTGTCTCCGGCTAGAGGGTGACCAGGGTCTAAGCTGACCCTAAACTGGGGTCCTAACTAATCCCTCAACCTGGAGGTACTGTTAAAGGTACAGAGGTCCAGGCCACCAGCGTAAACCCTGTCTCCTATCAATCCCTGCCAACTGTATTCTAGTCCTAAGAAGGACCCTGAATACCACCAAAGGGAATGAACAGGTAACGGTTAATGAACAGAAAGACATACAAGAAAGACAAGAAATAAAGTAAATAAAGTCTTACATACAACACCACACACAGTAGGAACACCTAAGGTCTCAGAGAAAAACTATAAGCTGTAAGAGTAAAAAACAACTAAGGAGCTCTTAGCTTAAGTATTCTCAAAACCGCTCCAGTCTGCTAGACTACATGAATGCTTTCACCGGCGTCTAACACCCAGACTGGCAGGAATATAAAGGAAACTAATTAGAACATAATCAAAAGCAGCCGGGCGAGGCTGGACCTAGCTTAGCAAAGAGCTAGGTAAAATTAACTCTCTCATTACCAAACACAAAGAAACAGCAGCTCAGCTGTGAGAAGTCAGAATGTGCAATCGCGACGATCTTCGTGGCGATGCACCCATGACACCCGCGCATGCGCAGTGCGCCCCCCTGTGTGCAAAATTATTTTGATCACTGTGATAAACTGCACAGTGATCAAAATAAAAAAAAGTAAATGAACCCCCCCTTTACATAGGTAGGGACAAATAAAAAAAAATAAAGATTTTTTTTTCCTATTAGGCCCTGTGCACTCCTTGCGGATTTTGCTGCAGATCCGCGGCGTATCACGCAGCGAATCAGCCGCGGATGCGCAGCGATTCCGCAGATCAGCAGCGAAATCCGCCGGATCCGCAGGCAAAATACCGCCTGCAGGATCGCTAGCAGAAATCGCGATTTTGTGCTGATCCGCGGATTTGTGTCCGCGATTGCGGATCCGCGGCGGATTTTCGCTGCGATCCGCGGCGGATTTCGCGTGCTGGGATCCGCGGCTGATTTGCTGCGATCCCGGCGGATTTCGCTGCTGATCCGCGCGATTTGCTGCGGATCCCGGCGGATTTTCGCTGCGGATCCGCGACGATTTTGCTGCGGATCCGCGCTGATTTCGCTGCTGATCCGCGGCGGATTTGCTGCTGATCCGCGGCGGATTTCGCTGCGGGTCCACGGCGGATTTGCTGCGGATCCGCGCGGATTTTGCTGCGATCCGCGAGATTTGCTGCGGATCCACGCGGATTTCGCTGCTGATCCTACGGCTGATTTCGCTGCTGGATCTGCGGCGGATTTCGCTGCTGATTCGCTGCTGGATCCGCGCTGATTTTGCTGCTGATCCGCGGCGGATTTCGCTGCTGATCCGCGATTATTTTCGCTGCGGATCCGCACTGATTCGCTGCGATCCACGACTGATTTCGCTGCGGATCCGCGACTGATTTCGCTGCGGATCCGCGACTGATTTCGCTGCGGATCCCGCGCGGATTTACGCTGCTGATTCCACGTGCGATTTCGCTGCGGACCCGGCGGATTTGGCTGCGGTCCGCGGCTGATTATCTGCTGATTCATCTGCTTTAGCGGGTATAGCATAACGCGATCGCGTTATGCTATACCGTTACCAGCCGGTCAACGCTACGTGTTGAACGGGCTGGTAAAACGCAATATGAACTCAGCCTTAGGTTAGAACTAGGGTTAGGGTTAGCATTAGGGTTAAGGTTAGAATTACGGTTAGGGTTGAATTTGGGTTAGGGTTGGAATTGGGTTAGGGTTGGAATTAGGGTTAGGCTTGTAGTTAGATTTATGGTTAGAGTTGGGATTAGGGTTAGGGGTGTGTTGGGGTTAGGGTTATGATTAGGGTTTGTATTAGGGTTAGGTGTGTGTAGGGGTTAGGGTTGGGGTTAGGAGTGTGTTGGGGTTAGGGTTGGAGTTAGAATTGAGGGGTTTCCACTATTTAGGCACATCAGGGGGTCTCCATACGCGACATGGCGCCACCATTGATTCCTGCAAATTTTGCATTCAAAAAGTCAAACAGTGCTCCCTTTATTCCAAGCCCCGACGTATGCCCAAACAGTGGTTTATCCCCACATATGAGGTATCAGCGTACTCGGGAAAAATTTCACAACAACTTTGGGGGTTCTAATTTCTCCTGTTAACATTGGGAAAAAAAATTGGGGACTAAAAATTATTTTTGTGGAAAAAAAATGATTTTATATTTTCACGGCTCTGCGTTATAAACTTCTGTGAAGGACTTGGAGATTCAAAGTGCTTATCACACATCTATAGGAGTTCCTTGGGGGATCTAGTTTCCAAAATGGGGTCACTTGTGGGGAGTTTCTACTGTTTAGGCACATCAGGGACTCTGCAAACGTAACATGACGCCCGAAGACCATTCCATCAAGTGGGCATTTCAAAACGTCACTACTTCCCATCCGAGCCCCGACGTGTGCCCATACAGTAGTTTTCTCCCACATATGGGATATCAGCATAATCAGGACAAATTGGACAACAACTTTTGGGTCTAATTTCTCATGTTACCCTTGGGAAAATAAAAAAATTGGGGACTAAAAGATCCTGATTGTGGAAAAAATATGATTTTTTTATTTTCATGCCCGGGCGTTATAAACTTCTGTGTAGCCCTTGGGGGTTCAAAGTGCTCACCACACATCTAGATAAGTTCTTTGCTGGGTCTAGTTTCCAAAATGGGGTCACTTGTGGGGAGTTTCTACTGTTTAGGCACATCAGGGGCTCTGCAAACGTAACAAGATGCCCTCAGACCATTCCATCAAGTCGGCATTTCAAAGCGTCACTACATCCCTTCCGAACCCTGACGTGTGCCCAAACAGTGGTTCCCCCCATCATATGGGGTACTAGCGTACTCAGGAGAAACTGGACAACAACTTTTGGGGTCCAATTTCTCCTGTAACCATTGTGAAAATAAAAAACAGTGGGCTAAAAAATCATTTTTTGAGAAAAAAAAATGATTTTTTATTTTCACGGCTCTGCGTTATAAACTTCTGTGAAACACCTGGGGGTTCAAAGTGCTCACTATGCATCTAGATAAGTTCCTTAGGGCGTCTAGTTTCCAAAATGGGGTCACTTGTGGGGGAGCTCCAATGTTTAGGCACACAGGAACTCTCCAAATGCGACATGGCAACCGCTAAATATTCCAGCATATTTTCCATTCAAAAAGTCAAATGGCGCTCCTTCCCTTCTGAGCCCTGCAGTGCGCCCAAACAGTGGTTTATGACCACATATGAGGTATCTTTGTACTCAGGAGAAATTGCCCAACAAATTTTAGGATCCAATTTATACTGTTGCCCATGTGAAAATGAAAAAAACTGAGGCTAAAGAAAATTTTTGTGAAAAAAAAGTACTTTCTTTTTTTTACGGATCAATTTGTGAAGCACCTGGGGTTCAAAGTGCTCACTATGCATCTAGATAAGTTCCTTAGGGGGTCTAGTTTCCAAAATGGGGTCACTTGTGGGGGAGCTCCAATGTTTAGGCACACAGGGACTCTCCAAATGCGACATAGCAACCGCTAAATATTCCAGCATATTTTCCATTCAAAAAGTCAAATGGCGCTCCTTCCCTTCTGAGCCCTGCCGTGCGCCCAAACAGTGGTTTATTACCACATATGAGGTATCTGTGTACTCAGGAGAAATTGCCCAACAAATTTTAGGATCCAATTTATACTGTTGCCCATGTGAAAATGAAAATAACTGAGGCTAAAAGAAAATTTTTGTGAAAAAAAAGTACTTTCTTTTATTTACGGATCAATTTGTGAAGCACCTGGGGGTTCAAAGTGCTCACTATGCATCTAGATAAGTTCCTTAGGGGGTCTAGTATCCAAAATGGGGTCACTTGTGAGGGAGCTCCAATGTTTAGGCACACAGGGACTCTCCAAATGCGACATAGCAACCGCTAAATATTCCAGCATATTTTCCATTCAAAAAGTCAAATGGCGCTCCTTCCCTTCTGAGCCCTGCCGTGCGCCCAAACAGTGGTTTATGACCACATATGAGGTATCTGTGTACTCAGGAGAAATTACCCAACAAATTTTAGGATCCAATTTATACTGTTGCCCATGTGAAAATGAAAAAACTGAGGCTAAAAGAAAATTTTTGTGAAAAAAAAGTACTTTTTTTTTTACAGATCAATTTGTGAAGCACCTTGGGGTTCAAAGTGATCACTATGCATCTAGATAAGTTCCTTAGGGGGTCTACTTTCCAAAATGGGGTCACTTGTGGGGGAGCTCCAATGTTTAGGCACACAGGAACTCTCCAAATGCGACATGGCAACCGCTAAATATTCCAGCATATTTTCCATTCAAAAAGTCAAATGGTGCTCCTTCCCTTCTGAGCCCTGTCGTGCGCCCATACAGTGGTTTATGACCACACCAGGGGCTTCAAAAATTGATCCGTAAATAAAAGAAAGTACTTTTTTTTCACAAAAATTTTCTTTTAGGATCCATTTTATCCTGATGCCCATGTAAAAATGAAAAAATTGATGCTAAAATAAAATTTTTGTTGGAAAAATTAAAATGTCCATTTTTTCCTTCCACGTTGCTTTAGTTCCTGTGAAGCACCTGAAGGGTTAATAATCTTCTTGAATGTAGTTTTGAGTAGCTTGAGGGGTGCAGTTTTTATAAAGGTGTCACTTTTGGGTATTTTCTGCCATATAGACCCCTCAAAGTGACTTCAAATGTGAGGTGGTCCCTAAAAAAAATGGTTTTGTAAATTTTGCTGTAAAAATGAGAAATCGCTGGTCAATAGTGTTGAGCGATACGATACTGCAAATATCGGGTATCGGCCGATATTAGCTGTATCGGGCTTTCGATTCCGAGTACCGATATTTTCGTCATATCGGATACCGGAATCGGATTTGTCACTGTCACTGTGAGTGTCCGTCGGTCGGGTCTGTCAGGAGTCAGCGGCACTTACCTGGCAGAAGATCTCCGGCGGTCACAGGCTGGACTGCTTCATGGCCGCCATCATCTTTCCCCGGCGGTCACGGGCTGGACTGCTTCATGGCCGCCATCATCTTTCACCGGCGGTCACATGCAGTTTCTCGCGATAACTGCAGTGACTGCTGGGTAATCCCGGCCGTAAAGCAGTCAGTCCGATGACGTCACCGCCTGGGAAGCAGGTAATCAGCTGTGCTGCGTTGCGATGACAGGCTCTGCCTGTCATTGCGATGTAGCAGAGCTGGATCGTCGTGGGACTGTCGTTACTATGGACTGCGTCGGACAGGTGGTATACTGTTGGTTTGTTTTTTTTCTTTTTTTACAGGAAATCGATGGCGTCGCAAGAATGAGTGTATAATAAAATTAATGAAAACTGTGTTGTCTCTTTTATTTCATTAAAAGACTTTTTTCTTGCTTTGTCTTTTTTTTATACATTTAATAACTTTGGGATTAATAATGGATCGGTGTCTTATTGACACCTCTCCATTATTAACCGGGCTTATTGTCACCGTGCAATCAACGGTGACATTAACTCCTTATTACCCCACTTGCCACCGCTACAGGGCAGTGGGAAAGCCGGGTAAAGTGCCACAATTGGCACATCTTTTGATGCGCCAAATGTGGGGCTGCTGTAGCCTGGTATTATCAGGCTGTTGAGGGCCAAAATCCATGGGCCTTGACAGTCTTTTAATACCAGGCCGCAGCAGTCTGCATTTTACTTGGCTGGTTAACAAAAATAGGGGGACCCTTACGCCGTTTTTTTTTTCGAGAGGATCCCAATTTTTGTTAACGCCAAGCTAAGCAGGCTGCTGTAGCCTGGTATTATCAGGCTTGCAAGGTCCAGGATATTCATCCTTACAGCCTAAAAACCAGGCCTCAGCGGTCTGCTTATCTGGCTGGTTAACAAAAATAGGGGGACCCCACGCCATTTTTTTTCGAGGGATCCCCTATTTTTGTTAATCAGCCAAGAATGCAGACTGCTGTGGCCTGGTATTATCAGGCTGGCAAGGTCCATGGATTTGGTCCTTAACAGCCTGAAAAATCCAGGCCTCAGCGGTCTGCTTCATCTGGCTGGTTAACAAAAATAGGGGGGGACCCCACGCCAATTTTTTTCGAGGGGATCCCCTATTTTTGTTAATCAGCCAAGATATGCAGACTGCTGTGGCCTGGTATTATCAGGCTGGCAAGGTCCATGGATCTTGGCTCCTTAACAGCCTGAAAATCCAGGCCTCAGCGGTCTGCTTCATCTGGCTGGTTAACAAAAATAGGGGGGACCCCACGCCAATTTTTTTCGAGGGGATCCCCTATTTTTGTTAATCAGCCAAGATATGCAGACTGCTGTGGCCTGGTATTATCAGGCTGGCAAGGTCCATGGATCTTGGCTCCTTAACAGCCTGAAAATCCAGGCCTCAGCGGTCTGCTTCATCTGGCTGGTTAACAAAAATAGGGGGGACCCACGCCATTTTTTATTCGAAGGGAACCCCTATTTTTGTTAATCAGTTCCCTCTGACGTCACTGATTGTGTCCCTGGCTGACCTGAAGTGAAAGTGGAAAGCAATCAATTAAGCTTTCCACTTCCTCTCCTGTCAGCCAGGAGAGGAACTCATTCATTTGGGGGTTTACTGTGAGGCTGCAGCATTAGCTGCGGTCCCTGCAGTAAACATTAACCCTTTCTGAAGGATTACACCGTGGGACCTGACTGTGCATGGGATAGGTAAGAATAATTTTGCTTTTTTATTTTATTTTATTACAGGAAATGGTTTTTGCAGTCAAATAAAAGATGGTCAAAAACATGTGTCTTTATTTCATTAAAATGATTTTTAATTAAAGTGTGTGTGTTTTATTTTTATTTCATGCAATAGGATTAATAATTGATAGTTGTCTAATTGACAGCTCTCAATTATTAACCTGGCTTAAGGTCACCTTTCAATTGCAATGTGGCTTTAACCCCATATTAACCCATTCGCCACCGCTACAGGGCAATGGGAATAGACGGGCAAAGTGCCAGAAAGGGCGAATCTAATTATAGATTTGTCTTTTCTGGGGTGTCTGGGGGCAGATGTTAGTAGCCAGGGGGGGCCAAAAATAATGGTCCCTCTCTGGGCTATTATTATCTGCCCCCATTCGCTGGCTTTGTCTGTCTGGTTGCGAAAATAGGGCGGGAGCCCACGCATTTTTTTTAAACAATTTTACACCTCATATTATATATATATATATATATATATATTATATATATATATATATATACATGTCATTGAATTTGTGACACATATATATATATATTTATATTTATAGTTCATACACTTCTACATAGTATAATAGCCGCTAATTCAATTGCCGGCTTTTGTGAAAATGCAGAACCCGACATGAAATGACACTTGGTGTACATAGGGTTAACCATGTTTTTCATGTCCTTTGCTATCTGATTTGCACAAACAATTACATCAGTCTATGTGTGCAAAATTTCACACCTGTAGGGGTTAATTAAATGTGTAAATTCGTAGCAAAAAAGTCCGTTTTTTTACAACGAATTTACACCTTTAATGAACCCCTACAGGTGTGAAATTTTGCACACATAGACTGATGTAATTGTTTGTGCAAATCAGATTGCAAACGACATGAAAAGACATGGTTAACCCTATGTACACCAAGTGTCATTTCATGTCGGGTGCTTCTGTCTTTTCACAGAAGCCGGCTTTACCCGGCAATTGAATCAGAGGATATTTTACTATGTAGAAGTGTATAAACTATACATATATGTATATATATATGTCACAATGACATGTATATATATATATATGTATTCTATGTGTGTATATTTAGTGTTTACAAGGAAATAAAGGTTTTAGTTGCGATATTTTGTTCCCATAGACTTACATGGGACTTCCGGTATCGGAATCGGATATCGCCGATATTTAGTGATATCGGCGATACCATTCCGATCCGATATTTTTAGATATCGAGCAGTATCGCTCAACACTACTGGTCAACTTTTAACCCTTATAACTTCCTAACAAAAAAAAATGTTGTTCCCAAAATTGTGCTGATGGAAAGTAGACATGTGGGAAATGTTATTTATTAACTATTTTGTGCCACATAACTCTCTGGTTTAACAGAATAAAAATTAAAAATTTGAAAATTACAAAATTTTCAGAATTTTCGCCAAATTTCCATTTTTTTCACAAATAAACGCAAAAATTATCGACCTAAATTTACCACTAACATGAAGCCCAATATGTCACGAAAAAACAATCTCAGAATCGCTAGGATCCGTTGAAGCGTTCCTGAGTTATTACCTCATAAAGGGACACTGGTCAGAATTGCAAAAAATGGCAAGGTCTTTAAGGTCAAAATAGGCTGGGTCTTGAAGGGGTTAAGGTGCCATTGAACCGCTCACACAAGCCATTGGTCTGTGGGTGATACGGGCTGGCCACCAGATGTTGCACCTGTACCTGCTTACAGAGAGACTCCATCAGCTGCGACATGAACTGGGTCCCTCGGTCGGTGAGCATTTCCTTGGGAAACCCCACTCTGGAGAAAATCTCCAGTAAGGCAGTGGCCACTTTGTCAGCTCGAATGGATGACAAAGCTACCGCCTCCGGGTACCGGGTGGCATAGTCCACTACCGTTAGTATGAAGCATTTCCCGGAGCGGCTGGGAGTGGACAGAGGTCCAATGATATCCACAGCCACCCTCGAGAAAGGCTCTTCGATGATGGACAGAGTTAACAGTGGGGCTTTGGGGCGCCGCCCCGCCTTCCCCACCCTCTGACAGGTGTCACACGAACGGCAGTAGGCTATCACCTCGGTCCTCATTCCAGGCCAGTAGAAATGCTGAGCTAGCCTGGCCCTGGTTTTAGTGATCCCTAGGTGTCCGGCCATTGGAATCTCGTGTGCGATCCGCAACAATTCCGCCCTGAACGGATGGGGTACCACTAACTGTCGGTCACTGGGCCACGCCTCCGTTGAACCCTGCTGGACCGTTACCCGGTACAGCCGTCCCTGGTCCCAGACCACTCGCTCGCGGTCGGACTCCAGGGGAGGCTGTGCCGCCTGCTCCTTGAGAGTCTTCAGGCTAGGGTCAGCTTCCAACGCTGCCTGAAATCCCTGACTTGATGTGGCAAGATTTGATGAAACTGCCATATCCTCTGTCGGTTCCCCGGGATCTGTCTCCTGGATACTGTCTGACTCGGCAGCCACTTGGTCGGAGAGGGGGAAACCGTCGGACCTCCGCGAGGCTCCTTGGCCTTCAGTGCTCCCACTCCAGGTAACAGCGCCCATGACCGCTGAGACCACGGATAGCGCCTGCTTTCCCTCATCCCCTGACCAAGTCGCCGGGTCAGGCAGACTTCCCTGACTTCCTGACATCCCGGATGTAGGGAACTCCTGCCCTGGGGTCTTACCTGGTGGCTCCTCTCCCGGGACGCCCCCTCCCCCATGGCCTGTTCCTCTTCCTGCAGGGGCCCTAGACTCAGCAGGCTGGGTTCACTTAGGGGCCCTACACTGCCCATAGCAGCCCCTCCCTCCACCTCTGAGCTCTCCCCTACAGCCTCCTCACCTGTCCTCCCTATGAGCCCTATGTGTGTAGTGTCAGTTCATGGCTTACCATCAGGTTTCACTCCCTCCTCCACTGTTGGAGGCACATTCAATACATTAACATTAGCATTCACAGTAGAGTCATGACATTCTTGGGGAGCCGAACTTGGGGGTTCAGTGGCCACATACTGGGACACTAGCCGCCCCAAATCAGTCCCAAGCAACACATTTGCAGGAATATTTGGCGTTACTCCCACCTCCCGCATCCCCTCCCGGTGCCCCAGTCCAAATACACCTTGGCAACGGGCAGCGCCGGTTCAACGCCTCCAATTCTGGAGATGGAAAGGGTTTTCCCAGGTACCAAGTCTTGAGGGGACACCACCTCAGGATGTACCAGGGTTCGTTCAGCGCCTGTGTCCCGCAGTCCCATGACCGCTGAGCGGCCGATGGTGACGGGTTGGTAATTGTCTAGGGACCTCCCATCACCCCCACCCACACACAAAACAGTGGTCGGTTTCTGGGACAGGGATGGGGCCTTCTGGCGCTGGGGACACGCAGCCTTAAAGTGTCCTGCTGATTGCAATTATGACAACATCTGGATTCTGTTCCTGGCCTGGAGAGGGCAGCCGGGGGGTACACCCCTTGCACTCTGGGGGCTGGATATGGGGCCGGGGCAGGATTGGGCTTACCCCCTCTCCAGGTGCTGCTGGCAGGCTTCTTTGGCTCCGGCGCCCTGTTGTTGGCATACTCGTCTGCCAGGGCGGCTGTAGCAGAAGCCCCCTTTGGTTTCCGGTCACGGAGGAACTGCTGGAGGTCCTCTGGGCAGTTCCACAAGAATTGCTCCATGACAAACAGTTCCTGGACCTCCTGGCGGGTAGTGAGCTCTAGACCCGAGGTCCAGTGCTCCGCAGCGCTCAGCAGGGCCCGCATGTGGTCGGTCCAGGTGTCCTTTGAACCCCGCGGCAGGCTCCTGAACTTCCTGCGGTTCGACTCCGGGGTGAGGTTGTAGTGCTGGATCAGGGCCCGCTTGATGCTGTTGTAGTCCTGTTCCTCCCCGGCAGGTAAGTCCCCCAAAACTTTCAGGGACTTACCCCTCAAATGGGGGGTCAGGTACCTTGCCCACTGCTCCGGGGCAGATGATGTTGGAGGCAGGTCCTCTCAAAGGCCAGCAGAAAGGAATCCAGGTCTCCATCCTTTTCCAGTAAGGGAAAGTCCTCCGCCCGGACCTTGGAAGCCCTTGTCTCCGGTGGGCCTGGTGTGTCCAGCGGGGGCTCGTGCTGAGCCATCTCCAGTCGGTGCCGGCGCTCCGCAGCTTCACGGCGTTCTGTATGCTCCCGCTCCACTGCTCTCTCTGCCGCTGCTTGCTCACGCTCTGCTGCTTTCTCTGCCGCCGCTTGCTCACGCTCTGCTGCTTTCTCTGCCACCACCAGGAGTCTGTCATAGGCGGCGTCATTACCAGCCTCGAGCTGTGCCATAGCCGCTTGGAAAAGGGCCTCCGATCTGGACAGGCTGGGACGGGCAGGGGGTGGACAGTCCACTGTGAGACTAAGCACGGGGTCGGGCTCCTTGGGGAGCCCTGGCTGAGCTCCCCCTCTTCTTTGTCGGCATCGAACCCCACATAGACCATAGCATTGGCCTCCCCCTTTGCCTTACTCCTGGTGCCTTCCGCCATCCTGGGAACCTTTGGTTACTGACACAGCTGCAACCCTGACCTTGCACACAACTTATTATATTTACACTCTGACCATCTAGTGCTGGGCTGACCTTAAAACCCCAGCAGTGAAAGTACCGCTGGTAGTCTCTAGTGTCTGGGAGTAGGGGTCCCACGCACACTATTACTCTGATCCCACCGCTGCCACCAATTGTGAGGAACTAAGCCGACCGCCACACGGTAGCCCGGGTATCACAGCTTCTGATCCCACCGCCGCTACCAAATGTGAAGGACGACCCCTTTCCTCCCACGTCACCAATAGGACGTAACTCCACAGGTACAGCTCTCCGGCGCCCCCTTTGTCTCTCAGGTCAGTAAGGGAACTGCACCTAGAGCAAATGGCCGCCGGGGAGGTTGTCCTGTTACCCACTGGGTATTCTATGATTCGTGATCAGAGTAAAAGCATCAGCCCAAGATTAATTTTATGGTTTAATTGCCTTAAGTGCGCACTAGATAATTACAGAAATATACAGTAAAGCTATACAACGTAATTACAATGGATTTGCAGTCAGAATAAAATACCACAATAATGTACAAGGCTTAAAGGTATTAGCTATAGATCAATATTACCGGGTTGTAGGAGACATGGGGAGGCAGGGAGCTCTGCGATCCCCAGGTAACAGTCTTTAGTTTCTGGACAGTCTCCAAAGCATATGCTGCTGCTCTCTTGGCAGGTCTGTCCCTTGTGCTTCTTGCTGCTGTGAGAAAATGGATTGAGAACAGCCTGTTCATGGCTACAGTTCTTAAACCTGCTAGGCCCCTCCCCTTTGCTTTGAAGCCCGCATATTAACCGGCCTGCAATTCATATGGAGCAGGAAATACTGGCTTGAGTCTGAGCTATTTAGCATACTAATGATCATCTTATTCAGACACGGACCTAAACTAATTAGCATACTAAAGCCTTTTGATTCATAGTGGACATCAAAACCGGTCGTACTGGTTATGCTAACAGGCCCTGTGTAGTTAGCAGTCTGTGGCTCTGTGAACTGACAAAATGGAGGCTGGTATAGGCCCTATACAAAATGGCGGCGTCCCTTTCCTTACACTACGCAAAGGTCACATCCGTCCCTCTGTCTCACCTGTGGCCACGGGATTCTTTTTTGTTAAGAAAAAAGATGGTGGTTTACGCCCGTGCCTCGATTTCCGAGAACTAAATAAAATTACGGTGAGAAATACCTACCATCTCCCACTCATTCCTGATCTTTATAATCAAGTGTCTGGGGCTAAGTGGTTTTCCAAACTTGATCTCAGGGGAGCATATAACCTTATCCGTATTCAGGAAGGGGATGAGTGGAAAACGGCATTTCTCACCTCTGAAGGTCTGTTTGAAAATTTGGTCATGCCCTTTGGTCTCACGAATGTGCCCGCTGTATTTCAGAACTTCATGAATGATGTTTTCTCTGATTTTATCGGGCTCTTTATGGTTGTATACTTGGATGATATCCTTGTTTTCTCACCTGACAAGTAGAGTTGAGCGATACTTTCCGATATCCTAAAGTATCGGAATCGGAATGGTATCGCCGATATCACTAAAATATCGGCGATACCCGATACCGATACCGGAAGTCCATGTAAGTCTATGGGAACAAAATATCGCAACTAAAAAAACCCCATTCTTTCCTTGTAAACACTAAATATACACACATAGAATACATATATATATATATACATGTCATTGTGACATATATATATATATACATATATGTATAGTTTATACACTTCTACATAGTAAAATATCCTCTGATTCAATTGCCGGGTAAAGCCGGCTTCAGTGAAAAGACAGAAGCACCCGACATGAAATGACACTTGGTGTACATAGGGTTAACCATGTCTTTTCATGTCGTTTGCTATCTGATTTGCACAAACAATTAAATCAGTCTATGTGTGCAAAATTTCACACCTGTAGGGGTTAATTAAAGGTGTAAATTCGTTGTAAAAAAAACGGACTTTTTTGCTACGAATTTACACCTTTAATTAACCCCTACAGGTGTGAAATTTTGCACACATAGACTGATTTAATTGTTTGTGCAAATTAGATAGCAAAGGACATGAAAAGACATGGTTAACCCTATGTACACCAAGTGTCATTTCATGTCGGGTTCTGCATTTTCACAAAAGCCGGCAATTGAATTAGCGGCTATTATACTATGTAGAAGTGTATGAACTACAAATATATATATATATATGTGTCACAAATTCAATGACATGTATATATATATATGAGGTGTAAAACTGCTGAAAAAAAATGCGTGGGCTCCCGCCCTATTTTCGCAACCAGACAGACAAAGCCAGTGAGTGGGGGCAGATAATAATAGCCCAGAGAGGGACCATTATTTTTGCCCCCCCCCCCGGCTACCAACATCTGCCCCAGACACCCCAGGAAAGACAAATCTATAATTAGATTCGCCCTTTCTGGCACTTTGCCCGTCTATTCCCATTGCCCTGTAGCGGTGGCGAATGGGTTAATATGGGGTTAAAGCCACCTTGCTATTGAAAGGTGACCTTAAGCCAGGTTAATAATTGAGAGCTGTCAATTAGACAACTATCAATTATTAATCCTATTGCATGAAATAAAAATAAAACACACACGCTTTAATTAAAAATCATTTTAATGAAATAAGGACACATGTTTTTGACCATCTTTTATTTTACTGCAAAAACCATTTCCTGTAATAAAAATAAAATAAAAAAGCAAAATTATTCTTACCTATCCCATGCACAGTCAGGTCCCACGGTGTAATCCTTCAGAAAGGGTTAATGTTTACTGCAGGGACCGCAGCTAATGCTGCAGCCTCACAGTAAACCCCAAATGAATGAGTTCCTCTCCTGCCTGACAGGAGAGTAAAGGCTGGGTGTCACATAACGATACACCAGCGATCCCGTCAACGATATGCACTTGTCAGGATCGCTGGTGTATCGCTACATGATCGCTGCTGAGCTGCCAAACAGGCAGCTCAGGCAGCGATCTGGGACAGCGACACTGCGGGTAACATCGCTTAAGGGCCCGTCTCACATAGCGATATCGCTACCGAGATCGCTGCTGAGTCACTAGTTTTGTGACGCAGCAGCGAGCTCACCAGCGATATCGCTGTGTGTGACATTCAGCGACGATCAGCCCCCCTGCCGGGTATCGCTGATCGTCGCAGAAATGTCAGGACCTTTTTTTGATCGCTGGTTTCCCTCTGACAGGCACGCATCGCTGCGTGTGACAGGCGGGAGACCAGCGATCCGCTGGTAACCAAGGTACACAGCGGGTTTCCAGGCACCGCGCAGCGCTTGGAAACCCGCTGTGTACCTTGGATACCAGCTCCCTGCATCAGGGCGCTGGTATCCAAGGTACACAGCGGGTTTCTAGGCACAGCCCCGCGCCTGGAAACCCGCTGTGTACCTTGGTTACCAGCGGATCGCTGGTCTCCCGCCTGTCACACGCAGCGATGTGTGCCTGTCAGCGGGAAACCAGCGATCAAAAAAAGGTCCTGACATTTCAGCGACGATCAGCGATACCCGGCAGGGGGGCTGATCGTCGCTGAATGTCACACACAGCGATATCGCTGGTGAGCTCGCTGCTGCGTCACAAAACTAGTGACTCAGCAGCGATCTCGGTAGCGATATCGCTATGTGAGACGGGCCCTTAAGTGGAAAGCTTAATTGATTGCTTTCCACTTTCACTTCAGGTCAGCCAGGGACACAATCAGTGACGTCAGAGGGAACTGATTACAAAAATAGGGGTTCCCTTCAAAAAAAAATGGCGTGGGGTCCCCCCTATTTTTGTTAACCAGCCAGATGAAGCAGACCGCTGAGGCCTGGATTTTCAGGCTGTTAAGGAGCCAAGATCCATGGACCTTGCCAGCCTGATAATACTAGGCCACAGCAGTCTGCATATCTTGGCTGATTAACAAAAATAGGGGATCCCCTCAAAAAAAATTGGCGTGGGGTCCCCCCTATTTTTGTTAACCAGCCAGATGAAGCAGACCGCTGAGGCCTGGATTTTCAGGCTGTTAAGGAGCCAAGATCCATGGACCTTGCCAGCCTGATAATACCAGGCCACAGCAGTCTGCATATCTTGGCTGATTAACAAAAATAGGGGATCCCCTCGAAAAAAATTGGCGTGGGGTCCCCCCTATTTTTGTTAACCAGCCAGATGAAGCAGACCGCTGAGGCCTGGTTTTTCAGGCTGGTAAGGATCCAATATCCATGGACCTTGCCAGCCTGATAATACCAGGCCACAGCAGTCTGCTTAGCTTGGCTGGTTAACAAAAATAGGGGATCCCCTCGAAAAAAAAACGGCGTGGGGATCCCCCCTATTTTTGTTAACCAGCCAAGTAAAATGCAGACTGCTGCGGCCTGGTATTAAAAGACTGTCAAGGCCCATGGATTTTGGCCCTCAACAGCCTGATAATACCAGGCTACAGCAGCCCCACATTTGGCGCATCAAAAGATGTGCCAATTGTGGCACTTTACCCGGCTCTTCCCACTTGCCCTGTAGCGGTGGCAAGCGGGGTAATAAGGGGTTAATGTCACCGTTGATTGCACGGTGACAATAAGCCCGGTTAATAATGGAGAGGCGTCAATAAGACACCGATCCATTATTAATCCCAAAGTTATTAAATGTATAAAAAAAAGACAAAGCAAGAAAAAAGTCTTTTAATGAAATAAAAGAGACAACACAGTTTTCATTAATTTTATTGTACTCTCATTCCTGCGACGCCATCGATCTCCTGTAAAAAAAGAAAAAAAAAACAAACCAACAGTATACCACCTGTCCGACGCAGTCCATAACGACAGTCCCACGACGATCCAACTCTGCTACATCGCAATGACAGGCAGAGCCTGTCATCGCGACGCAGCACAGCTGATTACCTGCTTCCCCGGCGGTGACATCATCGGACTGACTGCTTTACGGCCGGGATTACCCAGCAGTCACTGCAGTTATCGCGAGAAACTGCATGTGACCGCCGGGGAAAGAAGATTGCGGCCATCAAGCAGTCCAGGACGTGACCGCCGGAGATCTTCTGCCAGGTAAGTGCCGCTGACTCCTGACAGACCCGACCGACGGACACTGACAGTGACAGTGACAATCCCGATTCCGGTATCCGATATGACGAAAATATCGGAACTCGGAATCGGAATTCCGATACAGCCAATATCGGCCGATACCCGATATTTGCAGTATCGGAATGCTCAACCCTACTGACAAGGAATCCCACATTGGTCATCTACGTGCTGTTCTTCACAGGTTACGGGGTAATTCTCTGTTTGCTAAACCCGAGAAATGTTTGTTTTGTGTCCAGGAGCTTTCCTTTCTGGGGATCATCCTTTCGGCCAATGGGTTTCGGATGGATCCCTGAAAGGTACAGGCCATTGTTGATTGGGTGCAACCCAGAGACCTCAAGGGATTGCAGCGTTTTCTGGGTTTCGCCAATTATTATCGAAAATTCATCAAGGGGTTTTCTCAAGTGGTCAAACCACTCACCGATCTCACTCGCAAGGGGGCTGATCTCAAAGTTTGGTCAACCTTAGCAGTTGAAGCATTTGTTACACTAAAGAAATGTTTTATGTCTGCTCCTGTATTGGTTCAGCCTGATCCATCTGAACCGTTCATTGTAGAGGTGGACGCATCTGAGGTGGGAGTGGGGGCTGTGTTGTCACAGGGACCCGTTACCATGACTAATTTAAGACCATGTGCTTTTTTCTCCCGTAAGTTCTCTTCTGCGGCGAGGAACTATGACGTGGGTAACCGGGAGTTATTGGCCATAAAATTGGCTTTTGAAGAATGGAGGCATTTTTTGGAGGGAGAGGTTCATCGGATCACGGTTATCACGGATCACAAAAACTTGTCTTATCTTGAATCTGCTAAACGATTGACTCCTAGACAGGCTAGGTGGTCTCTTTTTTTTTCTCGTTTTCATTTTTCAATCACTTTTCGGCCTGGTTCCAAGAATGTCAAGGCTGATGCCTTATCTCACAGTTTTGATTCGATATCACCCCTGAACCTCCTTCCTCCATTCTTCAGCACGGGGTGGTTGTTGCGGGGATATCCTCTGAATTGGAACAGGAAATTCAGAAGGCTCAGTCTCTTGCTCCTTCCTCTTTGCCTGATAATAAACTCTTTTTTCCCGTTCAATACAGGTTGAGGGTTCTCCGGGAATTCTATGATTCTGCTCTCAGTGGACACCTGGGGATCTCAGCCACTCGGAAAGCCATTGCTAGGCTATTTTGGTGGTCCTCCATGAACTCTGATATCACTATGTTTGTGTCTGCTTGTGATACCTGTGCCCGTGCTAAGAGCTCACATAACCGGCCGGCCGGGGAATTGATGCCATTGCCAATTCCAGATAGACCTTGGACTCATTTGTCCATGGACTTCATCACTGATCTCCCTCCTTCTAATGGCAAAACTGCAATCTGGGTAGTGGTTGACAGATTCAGTAAAAAGTACATTTTGTACCTCTGGCAGGATTGCCTAATGCTGAGACACTATCTAGGTTGTTTGTTGAGCACGTTGTATGACTGCATGGCGTGCCTTTGAGTGTGGTTTCTGATAGAGGGGTACAATTTGTGTCCAAATTTTGGAGGGCATTTTGTAAAAGACTGGGTATTTGCTTAACCTTCTCCTCTGCTTTCCATCCTGAGACCAATGGGCAGACGGAGAGGACCAATCAGTCACTCGAACAAATTTTGAGGTGTCTTGCTACGTCTCAGCAGGATGATTGGTGTTCTTCATTGCCCATGGCTGAATTTGCATTCAATAATCGGATTAACCAGTCCACTGGCACCTCTCCATTCTTCTGTAACTATGGTTTTCAACCCCATTTTGGTGAATTTTCTAGGCTGGATTCAGGATGTCCAGGGCTGATACGGCAGTACAAAGATTTGGAGAGGTGTGGAGGGAGGTCCAAAAGAACATTGGGGAGGCTCAGGGCAAACATAAACTTTTTGCGGATAAGCAACGGTCTGTAGGACCTATGTTCCTGGTGGGAGATAAAGTATGGTTGTCCACCAAGAACATTCGTCTAAAGGTTCCCTCTGCTAAGTTAGGTCCCAGATTTATTGGTCCTTACGAGATCATTGAGGTGGTCAATCCTGTTGCCTTTCGGTTACACCTTCCTCCGTCACTCCCGATCTCCAATGTGTTTCATAAATCCCTTCTTAAGTCATTTGTACCATCTACCACAGGGCCTCCATCCCCTCCGCCTCCTGTCTCTGTGGATGGTCAGACCGAGTTTGAAGTTGAACGGATTGTGGATTCACGTAGGGTCCGTAGTTCACTTCAGTATTTGGTACATTGGAAGGGTTATGGTCCTGAGGATCGATTTTGGGTCCCGACATGATCGGTCCATGCTGATCTATTGGTTCAGGCATTTCACGCACGTTATCCTGGGAAGTCTGGGGGTCCGGTGGCCCCCCCTTGAGAAGAGGGTACTGTCATGATCCGTTCCAGGGTTAAGTCCTGTCTGCCCTTGGTCCGGGCGGATCATGTCAAGGGTTAACATTGCTCTGCCTCATTCTGGGTTCAGGTTGGCTATTTAGCTCTCACACATCCTGCTAGCGGTGTGAGCTATACTGCTACCTTCGGCTTGTGAACCTGACTGGTAACCCTTGATTTGTCTTGCTGTTTTCCCTGACTTGTCCCATGTCTGTTGTTCCCCTCTGTCTGCCCTGTTCCCTGCATTTCCCTGTTTGTCTGATTCTCTGTTTTTTGACCTGTTTTCGGACTCGCTTCTGCTTTATGTCTTTGTCTTATCTGCTTCTGACCGTTGATGACCTCCTGGCTTTCTCCTAACCACGTGTATTGCTTATTCCTTTTGTCCTGCTGCCTCCGTGCAGTTTTGACTTGGCTTGCCTGACCACGCTCCCGCCACTTGGTGGCGCCTGTGTTTCTGCTCTGTAGAGGGCTTGCTGAGACCTCTGGTACTTCAGGTGACTGATTATTCCTGACTCAGTCTTGGACGTTTTTGCTGCCACCTGGTGGTGGTTTTGGCTGCTGCAGTGCAGGCCTACTCTGGAAGTGTGTAATCCCTTCTCCCCTCTGTAACCTACATGTGGAGCACACACCAGACTGCATTGCAGCTGCATGACATTTAGCCTTTTATATGTGATCTTTAAACAGGCATTTTAAATATTTTTTTTTTATAAATCAATAGTATAAGTGAAATTAAGGGACTTTGCAATATCATATCAATCTGCCATTCCTTCTCCTGGACTGATCTTTCACTCTTAATTCATTGGTAAAATCTTTCTTCAAAGATGGGAGACGCTGTTCATAAAATTCTCTAGAGAGGTGACTTGGGGAGCAGGTGGAAGAGTAGCCAGAGGAGGCAAGCACTGACATTCTGCTACATGGGCAGCTGAAATGATACTTTAATAAATAGTTTAGCCTATTTTTTTTTATAAATAAAATGATATGAGGACAAATATCATCTTTCCTTCATTTCATTTTATTCTTGATGAAATTCTCGTCTGAAAACACTTTCTAAAGGCCTTATTTAGACATGCGTCTTACATATACAGTTTACGTGTTTTATCTATATATATAAAAATGAGTGTGTGTGTGTGTGTATCAAGCCACGCCCACTCCACATACCAACCAATCACTAAGCATCTTTCATTTCACCAGAGCTGTTTAAAAGATGAAAGCTGAGCTGTGATTGGTTGCTGTGTGCAACAGTTTTCCCACTCCACAACATCTCAGCAGACACTGACCGGCTGGGAGAAATTTAACATCCCCGGGAACATAAGCTCCCAGCCATTGTCTTCCCTCCAGAAAGAAGCAGAGAGCACATGACAGAAATGAATCACCCCCTCCTCTATTACTGCTGGGCTCTATTGTTACCGGCGTAGAAAATCGCATCATCAGTGGCCGCACACAGAGCTGCACACAGAGCCTCAAAGCCACACTGCCAGGTTACATAACAGTGTAAATGTAGGAAGGTGGGCACCACAATAAATATCTTTTAATAAAACTGACCAGGTGCTACAAAGCGCCTAAATATGAATAGCAAACAAAAGAAGGATAGAAAGAAGTGCAAAAACCAGTGCACACATAAGCCTACATGTGGTGTCATAAAGGCTTTATTAGACAAAAAAGCCAGACAGACGAAAACATGCAATAAAAACACAATTAAAATCAAGGACAGATCAGAGCTGACGTATTGAGGACTAACACATCACAATGTGAATGATAAGCAATAACAAGATGGAATGGTAATAAATAAACCACAGGGTAAATCACATGAGGCAGTAATAATGAATACAAATTTAAATAAGCATCAATATGAATAATCAAGGCTTAAAGATAATAATATAAATGATGTTATCTAAACAATGGTCACAATAAATCACAAAAATCATATAAGTCTCATGAGGATAACACTCTGTGGTGTATCAATTACAAGGCACATGAAACCTTTTAAAGACTCCCCATGCAAACAGCCAATTGCATAAGCACCAAAAAGTTGAATAGCCCAAATGTGGTCATAATTACCAAGTAAGGAAAGTCGTTCCGTCAGGTCAGTCCAGTCAGGAAAGCTGACTAAGCTGTCTGTGGACAGCGACACGCGTCTCTTCATCTAGTTTATGATATTCATGGGTAGAACACATACCCGCTATAATCTATGGGTCTGGTCACATGTCTGTGTTATTTTGTGTATTGTGTGTACATGCAAAAATCATGGAGACATGTCAGTTTTTACTGGCATCATGGATAAAAAGTACAAAATACAAGTCTATGCATCCATGAAAATCTGCTGTCCATAATTAGCACTGCAGTTAATAGGAGAAGCTTTGTCATTTATTTATCCAAGCGTGAAAAACAGTGATGTAACACTGATGACACTCAGACCCAAAACACTGATGACACTCAGATCCAAAACACTGATGACACTCGTACCATATTTTTGCAAATGTGAAATACACTGACTAGCATCCACAAAATATTCTGCGGTGTAAGCAACATTGAGAGACGTTTTCATTGTTTGACAATATACAGTGAAATCAAGCAAAGTAATTCTAATTGAAAATCAAAATGAAAAAATTAAATCTGGCTCTGTACTGTGATGCTGCATACTTTGCAAGGCAAAACTAAGCCGACAGCTCTAAACCAACTGCCTTAAGTAAAAAAAAAAATGTACTAGGGAGTGTAGCAAAAGAAGTATTATTGAATGATAGAAATTTATATAACATAAACAAACATGATAGAAAAAGGACAATATTCTATATATTTCACAGAGCAAAGTAACATTGTTTCAGTTCAGTCTGGTTAAATACCTATCTTTTTAATGCATAGAAAGTTCAACAGCAAAAAATTGGTTTGCTGACGGGATACAGTTACTGTATATGTGTCGGTGATACTGAAATGTCATCTGCAATATGCTACTGTATAACTGATCAGGTTAGATAGTGATAGGACTGATCCTTTATAATTTCATGGTGATTTGGGAGCATTTTCTTTGAGATACACCAAATAACTAGAGATGAGCAGATCAAACAACTTTCTAATTTTCCTTATTCAATTCACAAAAATGTTACTTTCTTCAAATTTATTGTCCCTTTTTGTTTTCTGGGGTTTCTCCTGGCCCCAGAGGATAATAAACGTGTTACGCTTCCCACGGTTTCGGGGCATCGGGACATGGCATAGCTTGCCTAGCTAACCAATGCTCCCACGCCGCCAGACCACGACGACGTGGGTCATGTGTCCCATATGCTAAGGGAATGTGGACCCACTAGACCACAGAGGGGGACCCGGGCCTGCCTGGACTAAGGGAGGGCAGTGACCGGGATCTGTGGCAGCTGAGCATGTGGGCAAGATGGCGACCTGCAGGACTAAACAACACTGCACAACTTCAGGTATGAAGAAACAAAGTTTACTTGAAGACAAACAATACATAAACAGAACATAATGCCAGACTCCCGATTCCGCACATCAGGGAAGGGTCTCAGGATAACAGATGAAGGCAGGAGGACATCACGGGTTGATGCAGTCCAGAGTTATCTGGCACGGGTATACTAGGGCGGCCTCTCTCTCAGGCCTGAGGAGCAGCACAGGCTCAGCAGAAGAACATCAGACACCGACCCAGGACAGACGTCATCACAGGGTAGACCACGGGGGAACCGGAAGGACCATCAGGACATAGGCTGGACATCAGGACCAGGACACAGGCAGGACATCGGAACACGGGCATCGGACCTCAGGAACACGTACTGGACCTCAGGAACACGGACTCAGGAACACGGACTCAGGACATCAGGGCACAAGCCGGACATCAGGTAGGACGTAAGTACATCAGGACTCAGAACTCAGGTAGAACATCAGAACACTGGCATCGGACTCCGGACATCTGGCAACGATCGACAGGTTCCGGACATCAGGCTGCGGACATCAGGCTCCGGACATGAGGCCACAGTCATCAGGCTCAGGACATCTGGCAACAATCGGCAGGCTCCGGGCATCAGGCAGGGAAGGATAGGATCCAGACATCTGGAAGTGGTCATCAGACATCGGACATCAGTCCGTGGTCATCAGGCTCCGGGCAAAAGGCCACGGTCATCAGACTCCGGACATCTGGCAGCGACCTAAAAAGGAACCCAAGCGGTCTGGTGCAAGCCCCGCCAGGTTGAACTGGAGCCGGCCGGGGATAGCACCGAATATCAAGCTGAGCACAGAGTAACAGAAACTCAGCAGACACACCGGACTCCTACTTCCAAGATGAACCCAGGTTATATCACAGAAAGTCAGTTAGCAAAGAGTTAAAGTCACTGGGCATAGGGTTCAGGACACAGATGGACTTCAGGAACATAACAGAGCAGACACAGTTCAGACAGAGTCAGGTACAGGAACAGATCCAGGATCAAGGATTCAGGAAACAAGACACAACAGGAACAGGCCTGGATATGCAGCCTCCAGGAAAGGAGATCTGGGCATTCTGCCCCCAGAGCAGGCGGTAAAACAGGACACAAACGGATCTGGGTATTCTGCCCCCAGAGCAGGCGGAAAAACAAGACACAAACGGATCTGGTATTCTGCCCCCAGAGCAGGCGGAAAACACAAGACAGGACTAAGGGCATCAGCTCTCCCAGAACTGATCGCAATCAGAGCAGGAGCTGAACACACAAACACACATGGCTAGGTTCAGGAACTCAATGCGAAACTCTGGCTATGCCCCACAGGGCAAGGGAACTTTATATAGGAGCTGCCTCACAGCGATAGGCTGGAGTAGCAATTCTAGCACACACCCATTCCTCATAAAAGCAGGGGAGGTGCGGCCTACGCATCCTATGCACAGCCAGACACAAATCAGCACAGCGAAGGACACCTGGCAACGGCTGCAGCCTAAAAATACGTAGTAAGTCATGCACCACTGCAGAGGACCTTGCAACCTAGGGGTAGGTTCCACAGCGGTAGCCAGGGACCGCACATGTGGGTGGTCATGCAGCGGAGACACTCACGCATGTACGGCTACGCAGCGTAGCAGCATCCATACAGTTAACAGATAACAGTATCCAAGCTGGTTGGGGGAAAGGAGCAAAGGGTTAAAGCAAAGACATGCAAAGTAATGCCGGGAAAACAAGGTACAGAGATACCGGCGTTACAAAACGTAAGATGTAAAAAATGTAAAACATACTAAGGCTGGGGTCACACTTGTGAGTGCAATGCGAGAAACTCGCTTGAGTCTCTCGCATCAATACCCCCACTGCCGCCGCACTTGGGCCTGGAGTGTGCGGCTACATGTTTTTCTATGCAGCTGAATGCTTCAGTCCAAGTGCCAGCGGCAGTGCCGGGTATTGATGTTGGAGACTCACGCGAGTTTCTCGCATTGCACTCGCAAGTGTGACCCCGGCCTTATACTCACCGTACTGCTCCCCTCTCTGGCTTCTCCCCTCCTCACTGTCACTCTTCTGGTCTCATTGCATCTTCTGATTGCCTCTGCAAGTGTTAAAATTCCCAGGCTCTCACAGTAGGTCATGACATCTCTGCACATAACATGTCTTGGAAACCCTTCAGAGTGCTTACCCCCAGTGGAGACTAATTTCACAAACCTCCAGATGAGCTAATCTACCTGTGCTAAAAGCAGGTAAGTTTTAGATGGTGTTGCTTCTAAAAGGTTTATCCCAATTTGGGTATGCTCACACTAGCATATAAAAAATTGATCCCAGGAGAGTGTGGCATTTTTTTCCCACTTGTCATCCCTGTGCTGTCTGTATACAATCTGTTTTTTTTACTCAGTAGCTATTAACCTTGTACCATTTACACTTTCATATGCTACAGAATTGTAATGTATCCATACAAATCGGATGTCATACTGATGGTCTGTACAGCATGTGATTTTTTTCTCGCACCCATCATATTTCGGAGTGAAATCGAAGCATGCGAAGATTTTTTTTCTCACTCCAAACACAGCTGAGAAAAAATACACAGCTTTGCACTACCTTATCAAATAACATTGATCAGTGTGCAATCTGATTTACTATAGAAACGCACCCATTAATACGTTAGTGTGAGCGAGCCCTTATACTGTATAAATTATATTATATGCAGTTATGAGAAACTAAATACACCTTATTAAAATTCTATTGTATTACAAATAAAAAAAATCCAGTCCTTACAAGGTCTTAAGAATAGATAAATACTACTATAATTGCACAACGCCACGTGACAAATTGCATTGCGTCATTATTTACGCACAAAAACAAAGCCAGAATGAAGCTGAGTGTGAAAAATTAACCCTGTATTTTATGCTTGGCAAGAATTAGTTTGAAAAATATTTGACTCTGTAGTCATTAAGAAGGTCTATGTAGTTGTGTAAATGTTGCTAAGCAATTACAATTTTCATTTTCATTTACCGCACCATTTTCTTCTAATAAATCTAAATCAATTGGACTATGTGAGTGCCATTTGTTCATACTAACTGCCTCCAATGTCTCCTCCCACACTACTGATTGGTAAGGCACTGTCACACTTAGCGATTGCACCAGCGATCACGACAACGACACGACCTGGCGAGATCCCTGGTGCGATCTCTATGTGATCGCTGGTTAGATTCCAAACACAACTCATCAGTGATCTGTTGGGAAAACCTAGTCCCGCCTGCGACGCTGGTAAAGTCGTTCATAAAGCGTGTCACACTCAGCGATTCAGGCTCACCAGCGGGACACCAATGACCAAAAAACGGCTCAGAATGTTCATAAGCAATCAACGACATCTCAGCAGGGGCCACATCGCTGCTACATGTCACACACAGCTGTGTCGCTAACTAGATCGCTACTGCATCATAAAATCGGAGACGCATTAGCAATCTCGTTTAGTGTGACAGTACCTATAGTCTTCTGTGCACACTGTGCATAGGCAAAAGCTGGCAATCAGTGGTAGGGTGAAATCATTCAGAGCTAATGATAAAGATGACTATTTGGCATCAGGTTTATTTGACATTGCGTGATTATTTTATGGTAATGAAGCTTTGAATTTATCAAAACTACAGTAAGCATCCCAGTAAGTGATACATCACTGGAATCAGGGTCTCTGTCTCTACATTACTTTCCTCTCAGATTAAGTTGCAGAAACCTACCGTGTTTCCCCGATAGTAAGACACCCCGATTGTAAGACGTATCGGGAGTTCAAGGGTGCTAATATAAGCCGTACCCCGAAGTAAGCATATGTCTTACTTCGGGAAACACGGGTATTGCCGCCTCCCTCTCATCAAGCTGCGCGCTCTTCCTGCCCACGTCAGCACCGTCCCCCCTCCATACTCGCCGCGTCTCATCTACCACCAGAAAACTCAGCTGAGTTTCTGCAGCCGCCTTCCGCCACGGGCTCCGGCTCCTGCAGCCGCTGGTCCCCCGTCCTCCGTCGCTCCGTTCGCCGCAGTCCGGGCTGAATTCTCGGCGCTCTATTAAATTTCTTCTTCGGTCCCGAAACGTCATCACGTGTCACTCAAGTGACCGGAGGCTGCAGTGATAGACAGTTCCTCCGCCTCCGGTCACGTGAGTGACCAACGTGATGACGTTTCGGGACCGAAGAAGAAATTTAAATAGAGCGCGCGAGAACTTCAGCCGGGACTGCGGCGAACGGAGCGACGGAGGACGGCGGACCAGCGCTGCAGGACCGGAGCCCGTGGCGGAAGGCGGCGGTGAGTTTTTCTGGTGTAGATGGCAACGCGCGAGTATACACAGTAATCATACATCAGTAAAACATATACACTGGCATACTGGGTATCATCTGCTGTATGTAACCCAGTGGTATCACAGGTGTCACACTGGATTAAATACAGCAGTGGTACTGTATCACACTGGTTAGATACAGGTAATTTTTCAATATAAGACAACCCGAAAGTAAGACATAGTGGGCTTTGGATAAAAAGAAAGTAAGACACTGCTTACTATCGGGAAACACGGTAGTTATTAATTCACTTTGATGCCTCCAATCATACCCATCATACATCTTTTCTTGTTGCTTCCTTTCCTGGATAAATTCCTTGTTCCTACCTCCTGGTAAATTAATGTTAGGGTGTGAGGAAAAGAAAGGTAGAAGAGCATAGAGTAAAAGCGTAAAAGAGGTTTTGAATTAGCACCTTTAAAGTGTGCATAAGAAACTACATTGTGCTGAATACTTTTATGTTCACTATTTGCAATACACTCAGAGTGGGGTTTATAGATGTTTAATATTTCTGCAGACTAAAAACAGCACTTATAAATACTTAACAATATGCAAGAACACTATACTTAAGGAATTATTACTCCAAATCACCAAGATTAACCTGCTTTATGATAAGTGTACTTATAATTTAATGGAAAAAGTGCTTAATACTGCCGAATTTGACTGCTTTTTGTTCACCTTAAAATCTGACATAGTCTGTTAAAAACAGCATTTGCTTAATGCTATTAATGTTTTCACAGGATCTGCATTATTTTCCTATTTGTTTGAATTTTTCTATAGAACAAGAGAATATATATATGTGTGTATGTATATATATATATATATATATATATATATATATAGTACAGACCAAAAGTTTGGACACACCTTCTCATTTATCCCCTTCACCCCCAAGGGTGGTTTGCACGTTAATGACCGGGCCAATTTATACAATTCTGACCACTGTCTCTTTATGAGGTTATAACTCTTCGCAATTCTGAGATTGTTTTCTTGTGACATATTGTACTTCACGTTAGTGGTAAAATTTCTTTGATATAACTTGCGTTTATTTTTTAAAAAATGCAAATATGGCAAAAATTTGGAATTTGCAATTTAAACTTTGAATTTTTATTCCCTTTTAAACAGAGAAATATTTCACACAAAATAGTTATGAAATAACATTTCCCACATGTTTACTTTACATCAGCACAATTTTGGAACCAAAATTTTTTTTTGTTCGGAAATTATAAAGGTTAAAAATTGCCCAGCGATTTCTCATTTTTACAACAAAATTTACAAAGCCATTTTTTTAGGGACCACCTCACATTTGAAGTCACTTTGAGGGGTCTATATGGCAGAAAATACCCAAAAGAGACACCATTCTGAAAACTGCACCCCTCAAGGTACTCAAAACCACATTCAAGAAGTTTATTAACCCTTCAGGTGCTTCACACGAGCTGAAGCAACGTGGAAGGAAAAAATTTATATTTTACTTTTTAGGCCGGGATCACACATGCAACGAAGTCGTCCGACACTCGCATGTGAAATCCCAGCTCTGGCGCCGGCACTCGGGAGTGGAGCGAGCGGCTGCATAGAACTACATGCAGCCACGCACTCCACTCCCGAGTGCCGGCGCCAGAGCTGGGATTTCACATGCGAGTGTCGGACGACTTCGTCGCATGTGCGATCCCAGCCTTAGTCACAAAAATGATATTTTACAAACTTTTTTTATTTTCACAAGGGTAAAAGGAGAAAATGGACAGATAAAGTTGTTGTGCAATTTCTCCTAAGAACGCCGATACCCCATATGTGGGGGAAAACCACTGTTTGGGCACACAGCAGAGCTCGTAAGGGAAGGAGCGCCGTTTGACTTTTTCAAACCAAAATTGGCTGGAATTGAGATTGGAAGCCATGTCGCATTTGGAGAGCCTATGATGCGCCTAAACAGTGGAGACCCCCCACAAGTGACACCATTTTGGAAACTAGACCCCCTATGGAACTTAGCTAGATCTGTTGGAGCACTTTGAACCCCCAAGTGTTTCACAAAAGTTTATAATGCCTGGGTGTGAAAAAAAACAATTTTCCACAAAAATTATTTTTTAGTCCCAAATTTTTGATTTTTCCCAAGGAAATTGGACCCCAAAAGTTGTCCAATTTGTCCTGAGTTTGCTGATACCCATATGTGGGGGGGGGGAAACTGGGTGCACCACAGGGCTTGGAAAGGAAGTAATAACGTTTTGGAATGCAGACGTTAATGGGGGTCATGTTCCATTTGCAGTGCCCCAGATGAGCCTAAACAGTGGAAACCCCCCCACAAGTGACCCCATTTTGAAAACTAGAACCCCTAAGGAACTTATCTAGATCTGAGGTGAGCACTTTGAACCCCCAAGTGCTTCACACAAGTTTATAATGCCCGGGCATGAAAATAAAAAATCCTATTTTTATCTCACAAAAAATATCTATTAGTCACCAATTTTTATTTTCCCAAGGGTAACAGGAGAAATTGGACCACAAAAGTTGTTGTCCAAATTGTCCTAAGTACGTTGATACCCCATATGTGGGGGGGAACCATTGTTTGGGTGCACGACAGAGCTCGAAATGGAAGGAGCACCATTTGACTTTTTCCAACCAAAATTGGCCTGAATTGAGATTGGACGCCATGTTGCATTTGGAGAGCCCCTGATGTGCCTAAACAGTGGAAACCCCCCACAATTGACCCCATTTTGGAAACTAGACCCCCTAAGGAACTTATCTAGATCTGTGGTGAGCAATTTGACCCCCCAAGTGCTTCACACAAGTTTATAACGTAGAGCCGTAAAATTAAAAAATCATATTTTTTCCACAAAAATGATCTTTTCACCCCAATTTTTATTTTCTCAAGGGTAACAAGACTCCAAAAGATATTGTGCAATTTGTCCTGAGTACGATGATACCCCATAAGTGGGGGTAAACCACTATTTGGGTGCATGGCAGAGCTTGGAAGGAGAGGAGCGCCGTTTGACTTTTTCAACGCAGAATTGGTTGGACGCCATGTCGTGTTTGGAAAGCTCCTGTTCTGCCTAAACAGTGGAAACCCCCAACAAATGACACCATTTTGGAAACTAGACCCCTCAAGGAACTTATCTAGATGTGGAGAGAACTTTGAACCCCCAAGTGCTTCACTAAAGTTTATAATGCCCGAGCATGAAAATAAAAAAAACATATTTTTTCCACAAACATGATCTTTTAGTCCCCAACTTTTTATTTTCCCAAGGGTAACAGGAGAAACTGGACCCAAAAGTTGTTGTCCAATTTGTCCTGAGTATGCTTATACCCAATATGTTGGAGAAAACTACTGTATGGGCACACGTCGGGACTCGGAAGGGAAGTAGTGACGTTTTGGATTGCAGACTTTGATGGAATGGTCTGTGGGCGTCATGTAGCATTTGGAGAGCCTCTGATGTGCCTAAACAGTGGAAACCCCCACAAGTGACCCCATTTTGGAAAATAGACCCTCCAAGGAACTTATCTAGATGTGTGGTGGCACTTTGAACCCCGAAGTGCTTCACAGAAGTTTATAATGTACAGCCGTAAAAATAAAAAATTTTTTTTTTACAAAAATGATTTTTTCGCCCCCAATATTTTATTTTCACAAGGGTAACAAGAGAAATTGGACCCAAAAAGTTGTTGTACAATTTGTCCTGAGTACGCTGATACCCTATATGTGGGAGAAAACTACTTTATGGGCACACGTCGGGGCTCGGAAGGGAAGTAGTGACGTTTTGGATTGCAGGCTTTGATGGAATGGTCTGCGGGCGTCATGTCACATTTGGAGAGCCCATGATGTGCCTAAACAGTGGAAAAGCCCACAAGTGACCCATTTTGGAAAATAGACCCCACAAGGAACTTATCTAGATGTGTAGTGAGCGCTATGAAGCCCCAAGTGCTTCACAGAAGTTTATAACGTACAGCCGTAAAAACAAAAAATCATTTTCTTTTTACAAAAATTATATTAATTTTTTATTTTGCCAAGTGTAACAGAAGAAATTGGACCCCAATAGTTATTGTGCAATTTGTCCTGAGTACGCTGATACCCCATATGTGGGGGTAAACTTCTGTTTGGGCGCATGGCAGAGCTCAGAAGTGAAGGAGCACCGTTTGACTTTTTCAACGCAGAATTGGCTGGAATTGAGATCAGACACCATGTCACATTTGGAGAGCCCCTGATGTGCCTAAACAGCGGAAACCCCCCAATTCTAACTCCAACCCTAACCCCAACACACCCCTAACCCTAGTCCCAACCCTAACCATAACCCTAACCACAAACCTAACCCTAACACACCCCTAACCCTAATCCCAACCCTAACCCTAATCCTAACCTTAGGCGCAACCCTAACCCTAACTTTAGGCGCAACCCTAACCCTAACCCTAATGGGAAAATGGAAATCAATACATTTTTTTAATTTTATTATTTTTCCATAACTAAGGGGGTGATAAAGGGGGGTTTGATTTACTGTTTATAGTGGGCTTTTATGATTGGCAGCTGTCACGCTAAAAGATGCTTTTTTTTGCAAAAAATAGTTTTTGCATCAACACATTTTGAGAGCTATAATTTTTGCATATTTTGGCTCACATAGTCATGTTGAGGTCTTATTTTTTGCGGTACGAGTTGATGTTTTTATTGGTACCATTTTTGAGCACGTGACATTTTTTGATCTCTTTTTATTTCGAGTTTTGGGAGTTTAGAATGAACAAAAATCAGCAATTCATGAATTTCTTTGGGGGGGGCGTTTATACCGTTCGCGTGTGGTAAAGTTGATAAAGCAGTTTTATTCTTCGGGTCAGTACGATTACGGCGATACCTCATTTATATAATTTTTTTAGGTTTTGGCGCTTTTATACAATAAAAGCAATTTTATATAAAAAATAATTATTTTTGCATCGCTTTATTCTACGAGCTATAACTTTTTTATTTTTTCGCTGATGATGCTGTATCGTGGCTTGTTTTTTGCCGGACAAGATGACGTTTTGAACGGTACCATGTTTATTTATATCCGTCTTTTCGATCGCGTGTTATTCCACTTTTTGTTCAGCGGTATGATGATAAAGCATTGATTTTTTGCTTTTTTTTTTTTAAGGGGTTTACTAAAGGGGTTAACTAGTGGGACATTTTTATATGGGGGGTTGTTACGGACGTGACGATACCAAATATGTGTACTTTTATTGTTTTTTTTTTTTTATTTACAGGAAGAAATTAATTTATTGGGGAATATTTTTTTTTCCTTTATTTTGAAATTTTTTTTTACACTTGTGATTTTGATTTTTTTAACTTTTTTACTTTGTCCCAGGGTGGGACTTCACTGTGTTTTATCAGATCGCTGGTCTCACAGTGTGCACAGTACTCTGTGAGACCAGCGATCTCACAGGCAGTGCAGGACGCATCCTCAGCGCCTGCTCTCAGCAGGCATTGAGGAAGCCGCCTCCCTGCAGAACCCGGTGGCCATCTTGGATCCAGGGTCCTTCAGGGAAGAGGCCTTCAGAACAGCGCAGTCACATCGCGCTGTTCTGAGGGTCTCAGGGGAGCACAGGGCTCCCCTGTGCCCCTGGCACACCACGATCATGTCTGATCGCGGTGTGCCAGGGTTAATGTGCCGGGAGCGGTCAGTGACCGCTCCTGGCACATAGTGCCAGGTGTCAGCTGTGATAATCAGCTGACACCCGGCGGCGATCAGCTGTGCTCCCCCCGGGAGCGTAGCTGATTGCTTGGACGTACTATCCCGTCCGTGGTCAGATTGTCACGGGTTTTATGGACGGGATAGTACAACCAATGGCAGAGAGGGGTTAAAGATGTTTCTGTATTTTCATAACTATGAATATTGTAAATTCACACTGAAGACATCAATACTATGAACTAACATGTGGAATTACAGTATATACTTAACAAAAAAGTGTGAAACAACTGAAAATATTTCTTATATTCTAGGTTCTTCAAAGTAGCCACCTTTTGCTTTGATGACTGCTTTGCACACTCTTGGCATTCTCTTGATGAGGTTCAAGAGGTAGTCACCGGAAATGGTTTTCACTTCCGGTGACTACCTCTTTAAGCTCATCAAGAGAATTCCAAGAGTGTGCAAAGCAGTCATCAAAGCAAAAGGTGGCTACTTTGAAGAACCTAGAATATAAGACATATTTTCAGTTGTTTCACACTTTTTTGTTAAGTATATAATTCCACATGTGTTAATTCATAGTTTTGATGCCTTCAGTGTGAATGTACAATTTTCATAGTCATGAAAATACAGAAACATCTTTAAATGAGAAGGTGTGTCCAAACTTTTGGTCTGTACGGTATGTCTAAGGGTGCAGTCAGATGGTCTTATAAATCGGAATGCAGAGCACAGACTGGCTGTCTGATCCGCCGACCCAAGCGTGACCACTTCATATATTTCTATGCAGCTGTCACACTCAGGTGAGGAGAGCCGCTGGACAGTCTGTGCACTGCAATCTTCGATTTTTATGGCCGTCTGGCTGAGTCATGAAGAAAAAATATTATTTGCTTCGTGCTACAGATCGGTGCCAATCAATTGGCAGGATCTGGTCCAGAGGCTTTGTTAGTAATCTATGGCTGACGGATGGGAGCCCTGTAAACTCCCTTTTACTTGATGGCATTCCTGGCTCCTCTTTTAATTAGCCAGCCTGGCACGATTCCATTGTTGTGGCCTGACCCACATGTGATGTTGCACCAGGCATGCTAATCAAAGAAAGAGCCAGGAATACTGGCAGATAGATGGTGTTCTGAAGTGCTCCCATTTGGCAGCCTCAGATTCCTGACATGGCTGCTGGACAGCGTCCTGGGAATCGCTTTGCACCCTCTCTACTTGGCCACATACTAATTGTGGCTTTTTTCAACTGTTTTTTTTTGCCAATGTATAAAACTGAAATGGTAGAAAAGCTAAACATACCAGGAATCCTTGACAGTATTTGTTGTTTTACTTTGTTAAATTGTATAGATATATCAGAGACTGATTACCTGTTATTTAAATTATAGAAATTTTACTTCTGCAGTACACTTGCCCATTTGCCACTTCATTAAACCGGACCCACGCACTATTTTGGTTATTTATTAACCCCTTTCCCACTTTAGACATATACAGTAGTTACATCTAAGGTGGGCTCCCCCTGTTTGC
>JARQOD010000002.1:305042485-305111870 GCA_033576555.1 Oophaga sylvatica | reverse complement strand
CCACACCAAAAAATGTGTGGTCTGTATTTTTTTTATTTTTGCTAATTACTGGTGTATGTAAGTACAGTGACAGCCAGGACAAACAAAGAAAACTGCCGCAAACTGGCCAAACTTTGAGCATGCACAGATATGAGCTGGCACGGAGATACCACTACGACAAATGTTTTGTTTTTTTTTCTTTTACGGGGTAAATAATGCTGTATATATGTATATATGTACAGTGACACCGAAGACAAAAAAAGAAAAACCGCCGTAAACTCGCCAACTTTGAGCACGCACAGATATGAGCTGGCAAGGAGATACCACACCTAAAAATGTGTAGCCTGTATTCCAATTACTCATGGGGATAGCTGTATACTGCCAACAATATATCCTACAGGTAGCAGCAGCACCAGAACACAGGAAGGGAATGGACCCTCTTGATGTATGCAATGATCTATATACACACATACAGTGCCTGCAAGCCTTGCACTGATGTATATAGAGTGAAGTACACTCCCCTGCCTACCTAACACTGGAACCTATATACTCCGGAATTAATCCTTAGAAGGACTGCTGGTTCAGCTGGATTTGAGTAGTTTAGGATGGTAGACCCCACACTAACTAATAAATCCCAAATTCTGACCCTAAATCGGCAGCAGCTGTCCCTACACTATCTCAATCTGGAGCTGAATGTGCAGATCAGGATGGCGTCCGGTCTCTTATAACCCTGATGTTGCTATGCGGCCAGTGAATCATTGCACCACCACAACAAAGATGGCTGAGGCATTTCATTGCCTCACAGACAATCCCTGCATCGAGATTGGGTCTGTAAAGTATTATTCTGTAAAATTCCTTTCACTCTCCAAAGACGTAGTGATGGAGACTGTAGATTGTGACCCCCAATGGGGACAGTGATAACCATATCTTTAAAGTGCTGTGAAATATGCTGGAACTAAATAAACCATCATAATTAGTATTAACTAGAGATGAGCGACTTTGCCTTTAGGAGGGTCGAGTCGGGTTTCGTGAAACCCGACTTTCTCAAAAGCCGAGTCGAACGAAATCGGCCGACTATCGGGAAAAGTTGGAGGTCCGACTGAAACAAGAAACCCAATGCAAGTCAATGGGGAAGCAAAGTTGGCAGCGAGTGGAGGACAGTAAACACACCGACAGTGCCCATTTCAATGCCAACGACATCAATTCTTATTACTTAAGCTTGGCAACCTAATTTACTTTATAATAATAGTTACACATTGAAAACTGGGATTATTTGGCTAAAGTTGTGGGGGGGTAGGCTGGCTCCAGGTTTTCGTGTGCCCCGGGCGAAAGAGTGTCAGTTGGCCCCTTTAACACATACCACAATTCATGATGCTCCGATACGGCTGAGAAATATAGGTATAGTACAATGACAAATACTTCACTTCTTACATTACATGACTGATATGTATTGTAAATTCTACAATAGCTCAAAAACCGGACAGTATATTCCTTCATACAGTATTATGGCCCCACATAGTGCACCATACAGAATAATGAGCCCCATATATTGCTCCATACAGAATAATTGGTCCCATATAATGTTCCATACAGTATATGATGAGCTCCACATAATGGTACAGTATATGATAGTCCCCATATAATGTGCCATACAGTATAGGATGGTCCCCATAGAGTATAATGAGCCCCACATATTGCTCCATACAGTATAATGAGTCGCATATAAAGCTCCATACAGTATATGATGGGCCCCATATATTGCTCCATATAGACTGGGCTCCATATAATGCTCCATACAGAATAGGCCACATATGTGCTCCATATGATGCTCCATATATAAAGGGCCCTATATGATGCTCCAGTGTATAATGGGCCCCATGGTTGATGCTCCAGTGTATGATGGGCCTATATCATGCTCCATATATAATGGGCCCCATTTATAATGCTCCCCTGTATAATGGGCACAGTATATTATGCTCCAGTGTATGATGGGCCCCATTTATAATGCTCCAGTGTATGATGGGGCCCATGGATGATGCTACTGTGTATGATGGGCCTATATAATGCTCCATATATAATGGGCCCCATTTATAATGCTCCACTGTATAATGGGCCCAGTATATGATGCTCCAGTGTATGATGGGCCCCATTTATAATGCTCCAGTGTATGATGGGGCCCATGGATGATGCTCCCGTGTATGATGGGCCTATATAATGCTCCATATATTATGGGCCCCATATGATGCTCCAATATATGATGGGCCCTATGGATGATGCTCCAGTGTATGATGGGCCCCATTTATAATGCTCCAGTGTATGATGGGCCCCATGGTTGATGCTCCAGTGTATGATGGGCCTATATAATGCTTCATATATAATAGGCCCCATATGATGCTCCAGTATATGATGGGCCCCATGGAAGATGCTCCAGTGTATGATGGGCCCCATTTATAATGCTCCAGTGTATAATGGGCCCCATGGATGATGCTCCAGTGTATGATGGGCCTATATAATGCTCCATATATAATGGCCCCATTTATAATGCTCCAGTGTATAATGGGCCCCGTATTTGATGCTCCAGTGTATGATGGGCCACATTTATAATGCTCCAGTGTATGATGGGCCCTATCTATGATGCTCAAGTGTATGCTGGGCCCAATATATAATTCTCCAGTGTATAATGCTCCCCATATATTGCTCCAAACATTAAAAAAAATGAAATACTTCTGCTCGCTGAGCACTGCTCTACTCTGGACTCCTCAGCGTCGCCATCTTCCAGCTCTCTGCACTGCTCAGGCAGAGGGCGTACAGACGTGACATCATCACGCTCTCTAACCTGAATGTCACTGTCAGGAAATGCGAAAGACGTCACAGCGGTGGAGCGAGGAGAGGTAAGCATTGAAAGTGCTGGGGCCCTGAGCAGCAGGGGTGCCCACTTGTGGGCAACGGCACTGGCACAGCGCCCCTAATAGTACGCTGGTGTGTCTGATGGCGAGTGGGCCCCCCACCGTCAGAGACACCAGCGTACTCTTAGGGGCCCTGTGCCAGTGTCGTTGCCCACAATGGGCCCCCCATTACTTACTCAGGGCACCGTCACTTGCCCAGGAGTGCCAGGTGCTGATGCCGGCCCAGAGGGGTACAGCCCAGTTAGGGAGGTGGAAAAACTCATATGTTGAGGTGTAGGCTGGACGTTCAGCAGCTGCAAATGGAGGAATTGGAGAAGTCGGAAGAAGAGGAGGACAAAGCGAGCCATTTTGCTGGCAACCTATGTGTCATCAGGGAAGGTGGTACAAAGTCCTTTGAAACCCAGGCATCGTTCATTTTAATGAAGGTGAGATCACCAACATTTTGTGTCGACAGCTGGGTCCTTCTTTCTGTCAGGATTGATCCAGCTGCACTGAAGACTTTTTCTGATAGCACACTACCAGCAGGGCAAGCGAGCTCATGTAAGGCATATTGTGCCTATTCAGGCCAGGTGTCCAGTTTACAGGCCCAGTAGTCAAAGGGGAATAAACTGTGAGGTGAGGGAGAACATCGATAGGGAAGGAGAGGTAATTTTGAACCATAGTTGAAAACTGCTGTCTCCTGTCTGTTGCAATCGATTCAGTATTACCAGTCGTGTGAGGGTTACTCGAGGAATCAGTCCACAGCATGGTCATGAAACCCCTGTCTCCAACGCCACTTCGGCTGTGTGCACCACGAACACCTCTTCCATTTGGCCCAGTACGGCTCCTGGTAGAACCTGCACCACTGCTGTGTGCTGGGAATACCTCTAACAAACGGTTTACCAGAGTTGCTTGTTTGTTCGCCAATATTAGCTGTAGGTACTCTTGTGGCATGATGTTCTCTAATTTGCCTTTATAGCGTGGATCGAGGATGCTGGCCAACCAGTAGTCGTCATCCTTCATAATTTTGGCAATGCGGGGGTTCCTTTTTAGGATCTGCAAAACATAATCACACATGTGGGCCAATGTTCCAGGTGTCAATGATGCACTGACAGTGGTGGGTGGAGGAGCACTTTCTGCCAAATCCACATCCCTCCAGTCATGCACAGACCCTGTATCTGACCTTGGCAAGCCAACATTTTCTCTTGCCCCCTGAGAAGCATCCTCCTCCCCAAAATGATCATCCCCCTCATCCTCCTCCTCCTCTACCTCTTCTTCCTCCACCTCATCCAGGACAGTTCCCTAAGCAGACAATGCCTGACTGTCATCAAGGCTTCCCTCCTCCTCCTCTTCTTCCTCCGCTACAGACGCCTGATCCTTAATGTGCGTCAAAGTTTGCATGAGCAGACGCATAAGTTGGATGCTCATGCTTATGATGGCGTTGTCTACGCTTACCAGCCGTGTGCATTCCTCAAAACACTGAAGGACTTTACAGAGGTTTTTCAGCTTTGACCACTGCACACCCGACAACTCGATGTCTCCCCTCAAACTGCCTGCCCGTGTATCCTCCCACAAATGCATTACAGCCTGCCTCTGTTCGCACAGCCTCTCAACCATGTGCATGGTGGAGTTCCACCTTGTTGCAACGTCTATGATTAGGCGGTGCTTGGGGAGGTGGAGCGATCACTGCAGCCTCTGCATAAGACTGGAGGGTATGGGCGAGCAACGGATTGCGAGCACAGTCTTCGCTCCTTATGGAGCAGGGCTGTTAACTCCGGATAATTATTTAGAAAGCATTGCACCACCAGGTTCAAGGTGTGAGCCAGGCAAGGAATGTGTCTGAGTTTTGCCAGGGCTATGGCCGCCATAAAATTATGGCCGTTATCACTGACTTCCTTGCCTGGTGCAAGATGTAGACTGCCCAGCCATGACTCAGTTTCTCGCTGCAATTAGTCGGCCAGTACCTCCGCGGTGTGTCTGTTGTTGCCCAAAGACATCATCTTTAAAACATCCTGCTGACGCTTACCACTAGCTGTTCGATTGTGGAACACCTCGTGTGCAACACTGGCAGCTGCGGATGGAGTGCTCGTGCGACTGCGCTCTGTCGATGAGCTTTCGCTTCTGGAGGAGGAGGAGGGTAGAACGCCTACAGCCAACTGTTGCCTATACCATGGGCTAGGCAGCACTGTCCCACTGCCGCTGTCCCCTGTGGACCCTGCATCCACCACATTAACCCAATGCACAGTGATGGACACGTAATGGCCCTGGCCATGCCTACTTGCCCATGCATCTGTTGTGAGGGGCACCTTTCCACTCACTGATTGTTTGAGTGCATGGACAATGCGGTCTTTCACATGCAGGTGGAAGGCAGGGATGGCTTTTCTAGAAAAGAAGTGCCGACTGGGTAGGTCATAGCGTGGGACAGCGTAGGCCATGAGCTCTTGGAATGCTGCGCTTTCAACCAAATAGAAGGGCATCATCTCTAATGAGATCAGTTTGGCAATGGCATTCAAAGCCAGTGTACGCGGATGAGAGGATGAGTACTTTCTTGTCCTACTCAGAGTGTCTGCTTGGGTGAGCTGGACTTGAGAGCTGCATATGGGTGAAATAGCGGTGGACATGACCGACTGAGAGGGGGTTGGTGATGGTGATGGTGGTGGTGGTCCAGATTCAGTCTTTCATTGCAAAAACATTGCGATTCCCTGACTGCTTTGGCCTTGCGACGACACCTCAACATTTCTTGCTGGTGGTGTGCTAACCGGTGGGCTTACAGTGGGGGAAGCAATGGAGCTTTAGTGGCTACCTTCAGTCGGAGCAGGTGCACATGTGCTACTTGAGGTTTTGTAGTCCGTCCACGCTTGCAAGTGCATGTTGATTAAATGTCTAAGCATGCAACTGGTATTCAAATTTCAGAAATTTTTCCCTTCTCTAAAGGTCCTTCTGCACTTCTTACAGATAACCTTTGCCTCATCAGTAGGATTTTGGTAAAAAAAAGTGCCACACTGCACTCTTCCTACTATGGTGTAAATTTTCAGGGCTTGCATGCTGTACTAATTTGACCATCTGGCCAAGCTGTCCTGTAACTCTTTTTGTTTTTTTAACACGTTTTTGGACTGCTACAGGCCTGCCAGATAACCGCTGCTGTGATGTCTATGCCTGCTGCGGATCCTTCTCCTCTTCTGAGCTATTGCCAGCGGCACCCACTTCCCCCAATGGATGCCAATCCTGGTCAACAACTTGATCATCCATCACCTCCTATTCAATTTCATCTTCACCTTCCTCTGTGTCACCATGTAAGGTGGTGTAGTATGTGAGAAGGGGCACCTGAGTTTCATCATAATTTCATCAGATTCTGGCTCAGTAGAGAGGAAGGGCAATGTAGTGCTCTGGGTGAATGTACCAGCAGAATCATCAAGGAGTGGCTGTGCATCAGTGCACTCCATGTCAGATTCATCTTGGACTGGGGAATTCAGGATTTGACTTGATAACCCAGGCATGGTATGTGAAAAGAGCTCCATGGAGTTATCTGAAGTGTGGCCTGCCGCATGCTTCACTTTTTGTGGGGGTGAACGACACAAGGAAAGGTGTTGATCCTGAACAGGAGCCTGCACTGACGACTCAGTGTTTGAATTTTTTGAAACTTAAGAATAGGAGGCGATAGAGCTGGAGGCTGTTTCGGCAATGTAAGACAAAACCTGTTCCTGATGCTCTGGCTTTAAAAGCCGTTTACCTACTCCCAGAAAAGGGAGCCTTCCATGCCTTCTGAAGCAAGACGATGACGCAGGCTCAACACCTCCTGCCTTAGGTGCTATTGTGCTTTTGGCACTAACAGCAGATGCACCACCACCATCAGTACCAGCTGGCCCCCACACCCACATCCGCGGCCTCTTCTACCATACTTCCTCATGTTTGTGAAAATGTACCCAAAATACCAGCAGATATATGGTATTGTATCAGAAGCATACAGCTGTATACGGTGAAGGGGAAAATTTTAAATCTCAGTATATATTTCCAGAGTCACACAAAGATGCTCTCAGCCTCAGTATGGATTGGACCAGAATATAAAAAGCAGAAAAAGGGTACAGTATCACAAGCGTACAGTTGTATACAGTCGAGGGATAATTGTAAATCTCTGTACATATTTCCATAGTCAGACACAGACGTTCACAGGCTCAGTATGGAGTAGACCAAAACATAAAAAGCATAAAAAGGGTACTGTATCAGAAGCGTACAGCTGTATACAGTGTTGGGGTAATTTTAAATCTCCGTATATATTTCCAGAGTCACTCACAGACGCTCACAGGCTCAGTATGGATTAGACCAGAATATAAAAAGCAGAAAAAGGGTACTGTATCAGAAGCGTACAACTGTATACAGTCTAGTGATAATTGTAAATCTCGGTATATATTTCCAGAGTCAAACACAGACTCTCACAGGATCAGTATAGATTACACCAGAATATAAAAAGCAGAAAAAGGGTAATTATCAGAAGCGTACAGCTGTATACAGTCTAGGCGTAATTGTAAATCTCTGCATATATTTCCAGAGTCAGACACAGACTCTCACAGGCTCAGTATAGATTACACTAGAATATAAAAAGCAGAAAAAGGGTAATGTATCAGAAAATACCAGGCATTTACAGTGTAGAGGTAATTGTAAATCTCCGTATATATTTCCGAAGTAACACACAGACGCTCACAGGCTCAATATGGATTAGACCAGAATATAAAAAGCAGAAAAAGGGTACTGTATCAGAAGCATACATCTGTATACAGTGTTGGGGTAATTTTAAATCTCCGTATATACAGTATTTCCGGAGTAACACACAGACGCTCACAGGCTCAGTATGGATTAGACCAGAATATAAAAAGCAGAAAAAGGGTAATTTATCAGAAGTGTACAGCTGTATACATTCTAGGGATAATTGTAAGTCTCTGTGTATATTTCCAGAGTCAGACACAGACTCTCACAGGCTCAGTTTGGATAAGACCAGAATATAAAAAGCAGAAAAAGGGTAATGTATCAGAAGCGTACAGCTGTATACAGTCTAGGGGTAATTGTAAATCTCCATATATATTTCCAGAGTCAGACACAGACTCTCACAGGCTTAGTATGGATTACGCCAGAATATAAGAAGGAGAAAAAGGGTAATGTATCAGAAGATGCCAGGCGTATACAGTGTAGGGTTAATTGTAAATCTCCGTATATATTTCAGGAGTAACACACAGACGCACATAGGCTCAGTATGGATTAGGCCAGAATTTAAAAAGCAAAAAAAGGGTAATGTATCAGAAGCGTTCAACTGTATACATTCTAGGGTAATTGTAAATCTCCATATATATTTCCGGAGTAACACACAGACGCTCACAGGCTCAGTATGGATTAGACCAGAATATAAAAAACAGAAAAGGGTACTGTATCAGAAGCGTACAGCTGTATACAGTGTTGCGGATATTTTATCTCCGTATATATTTCCTGAGTAACACACAGACGCTCACAGGCTCAGTATGGATTAGACCAGAATTTAAAAAGCAGAAAAAGGGTAATGTATCAGAAGCGTACAGCTGTATTCATTCTAGGGGTAATTGTAAATCTCCGTATATATTTCCGGAGTAACACACAGATGCTCACAGGCTCAGTATGGATTAGACCAGAATATAAAAAGCAGAAAAAGGATACTGTATCAGAAGCGTACAGCTGTATACAGTGTTGGGGTAATTTTAAATCTCCGTATATATTTCAGGAGTAACACACTGTCAAAGGCTCAGTATGGATTAGACCAGAATATAAAAAGCAGAAAAAGGGTAATGTATCAGAAGATGCCAGGCGTATACAGTGTAGGGTTAATTGTAAATCTCCGTATATATTTCAGGAGTAACTCACAGACAGTCAAAGGCTCATCATGGATTAGACCAGAATATAAAAAGCAGAAAAAGGGTACTGTTTCAGAAGTGCACAGCTGTATACAGTCTAGGGGTAATTTTAAATCTCCGTATATATTTCCGTAGTAACACACAGACACTCACAGGCTCAGTATGGATTAGACCAGAATATAAAAAGCAGAAAAAGGATACTGTATCAGATGAGTACAGCTGTATACAGTGTTGGGGTAATTTTAAATTTCCGTATATATTTCCTGAGTAACACACAGACGCTCACAGGCTCAGTATGGATTAGACCAGAATATAAAAAGCAGAAAAAGGCTACTGTATCACAAGCGCACAGCTGTATACAGTCTAGGGGTAATTGTAAATCTCCGTATATATTTCCGGAGTCAGACACAGACGCTCACAGGCTCAGTATGGATTAGACCAGAATATAAAAAGCAGAAAAAGGGTACTGTATCACAAGCGTACAGCTGTATACAGTCTAGGGGTAATTGTTAATCTCCGTATATATTTCCGGAGTCACACACAGATAGTCTGCATGTATTTGTCCATGATACAGCCACTGCACGGTAGTGTGTGAGGAGCACACAGCTCTATACATTGTGAGAAAAAATGAACGCTCGGTAACTGTGCAGAAAAAATAAATAAAAGTATTTGGGCTTTGTGAAAAGCAGTCTGCACCGCAGTGTACACACAGCAATACAGCTAGCAGGCAGCCTATTAACCACCGCTGCTGCACACAAGAAAATCTTCCCCTGTCACTGCACACTAACTGTACAGCACAAATGCTATCAGCACAAGCACATAAGAACTTCTCTTTCCTGCCTAACTCTCTCCCTACTGATAAACAGCGTCAGCAACCTCTCCCTACGCTAAGATCGGCAGAAGTAAAATGGCGGTCGGCGGTGAGGGCTTTTATAGCCACTGTGACACCACACAAAGCAAGCAAATCACTGCAATGCCCTTCTCTAAGATGGTGGTGGCCGCTGCCCATGTCATCTCGTTGCCCACAGTGTACATCCTTGCTCATTGGCTGAGAAAAGGCGCCTGCAAGCATTATGGGAAAACCGACTTTGGCGCTCGGGTCAACGACCGCATGGCCAACCTCACGCTATGGTCGGGTTTCGCTCGGCGAAACCCGACTTTGGCAAAAGTCGGCGACTTTTGAATCTGACTGACCTGTTTCGCTCAACTCTAGTATTAACACATTGGTATTACATTTGTTTTCAAAATTTAGATCTGTACACTTTAATTGAAATGTCTATTTTTCTTTACTTTAGCCACTAATATATAGTGAATTGATGACTATTATGTGGGGATAATTGAAAAATGTATCTTCTTTGCTGGTTGTTTGCCGTATTGGGAAAAAACTAAAAATTATATGCTTGAATGGATTATAAAATGGTTATTTCTGCAACATGCACATCGTTTTCTGAAAATCATATTGAGATGAAAAGAAGCATTGTGTAACATTTCTGCAACAAATCCCCTAGATCTGACCATTCCCTTAACCCCTTCATAACATGTGACATAAACTTACGTCATATATCATGTCCCTGTCTTTGATACATGCTCGCATCTTTCCCCGCACATGATGTGTGATTTTATAGGCCATCATGTGCATCTAACAGCAGTGCGTGGAGTGGATCTCTGCACGCGGCAATTAAATTGTTAAGTCCCACTGTCAGTCTCTGACAGCAGAATTTAACAGGCTCCGACAGGGGCGCATCTTTCCACGCAACCATCTGCACTCCTGTGACATGATTGTGAGGCACCAATGAGTTGTCATGACAGACAGGGTCAGCAGAAGACCTCTGTGCTTATTATTATGATACTCCTGTGAAAGCCATCCCATGGCTGGTGTTCATAGATCATGATTTTCTTTATACATAGCAATGCTGATGCACTGCTATATGTAGCACAGGCGATCGAATGAGTCCCTTAGGGAAATATTAAATTCATAAAAAGTTTAAAAAAAATAGGAAAAAAATTAAATAAAGCACAAGTTCAAATCACCCATTTTTTGCCCCATTAAAAATAAAACAAAAAAATAAAAAAATACACATATTTGGCATTGCTGTATTTATAAAAGTCTGATCTATCAAAATATAAAATAAATTAATGAAATTAGTAAGCAGCGTAGCGATAAAAAATAAAGACACCTCAATTTATTTTTTTTAGGTGCTGCAACATTGCAATAAAATACAATAAGAGGCAATTAAAACATCTTCTCTACCCCAAATTGCAGACAGTTAAAACATCAGCTCAGGGTGCAAGAAATACAGTTGTGCTCAAAAGTTTACATACCCGGCAGAATTTTTGCTTTCTTTAACTTTTTCCAGAGAATATGAATGATTACACCAAAACTTTTTCTCCATTCATGCATAGTGGTTGAGTGAACCCATTTATTGTCAAACTATTGTTTTCTCTTTTTAAATCATAATAATGGCAACCCAAAACATCCAAATGACCCTGATCAAAAGTTCACATACCTCATTTCTTAACACCGTGTATTGTCCCCTCTAACATCAATGACAGCTTGAAGTCTTTTGTGGTAGTTGTGGATGAGTTTCTTTTTTGTCTCAGAAGGTAAAACTGCCCACTCTTCTTGGCATAAAGCCTCCAGTTCATGTAAATTCCTGGGCAGTTTAGCATGAACTGCGCTTGTTTGAGATCTCACCAGAATGGCTCAATGATATTGAGGTCAAAAGACTGAGATGGCCACTCCTGAACCTTCACTTTGTTCTGCTGTAGCCAATGACAGGTTGATTTGGCCTTGTGTTTTGGATGGTTGTCATGTTGGAACGTCCAAGTATGTCCCATGCACAGCTTCTGGGCTGATGATTGCAAATTTACCTCCAGGATTTGCTGATAACGTGCTGCATTCATCCTTCCATCAACTTTGACCAAGTTTCATGTGCCTTTGTAGCTCACACATGCTCAAAACATCAGCGATCCACCTCTGTGCTTTACAGTAGGAATGGTGTTCCTTTCATCATAGGCCACGATGACCACTCTCCAAATGTAACGTTTATGGTTGTGGCCAAAAAGTTCAATTTTGGTCTCATCACTCCAAATTACTTATTCCAGAAGTTTTGTCTCTGTGCTGTTTTGCGTATTGTAGGCGAGATACTTTGTGGCATTTGCGCAGTAATGGATTTCTTCTGGCAACTCGACCATGCAGCCCATTTTTCCCATTTTTCTTCAAGTGTCTCCTTATTGTGCATCTTGAAACAACCACACCGCTAGTATTCAAAGAGTCCAGTATTTCAGGTGATGTTATTTGTGGGTTTTTCTTTGCATCCCGAGCAATTTTCCTGACAGTTGTGAATGAAATTTTTGTTGGTCTACCTGATCGTAGATTTGTTTTTACAGAGCCCCTGATTTTCCATTTGTTAATCACAATTTGAATGCTGCTGACTGGCATTATCAATTTCTTGGATATCTTTTTGTATCCCTTACCTGTTTTATACAGTTCAACTCCCTTTTTGCATAGATCCATTGACAATTCTTCTGCTTTCCCCATGACTAGCAATCCAGAAATGTCAGTGGCTGGATGAAAGATACAAGAGTCTGTCTGGATCCCAGAAACTCACTCAGATTTTATTCACACACACTGATTACAAGCAAAGAGGTCACAGGTGAGGATGTTACCATAGTAACCTTTCAAACCCATTTGTGTCAACGTCTATGCATGTTATAGGCCAAAATCACCAGGGTAGGTAAACTTTTGATCAGGGTCATTTGGATGTTTTGGGTTGTCATTATGATTTAGAAAGAGAAAATACAGTAGTTTGACAATAAATGGATTCACCCAATCACTAACCATGAGTGGAGGAAAAGGATGGTGTTATCATTCATAATCTCTGAAAAAAAAAAAAAGAAAGCAAAAATTCTGCCGGTGCATGTGAACTTTTGAGCACAACTGTATGCCATCACACAGCCCCAGATACTGAAAAATGAAAATGTGACGGGTCAAGGAAAATGGCGACAAAAGTTATTTTTTTTTCTTACAATCTTCTGAATTTTCTTTCACCACTGAAATTAAAAAATACAAAACTATAGATGTTTGGCATCTGTGTTCTCGTACTGACCTGGAGAATTATATTAGCAAGTCAGTTTTATCATATAGTGAACATGGTAAATAAAAATCTAAAAATCAATTTTGAAATTTCACTTTTGTTTTGCAATTGTAACAAACTTGGATATTTTCTTCCCATTTCCAGTACACTATTTGGTAGAATGAATGGTGTCATTCAAAAGTAAATCTTGTCCTGCAAAAAATAAGCCCTCATATGGCTATATTGATGGAAAAATAAAAAAAAGTTATTGCTCTTGGAAGAAAGGGAGTAAAAAATGAAAACCAAAAAATGTAAAATGACACTGCGTGTTAAGGGTTATTGGTTTACTTATAAATAAAAAAAATTGCAGAATAGCAATCCAATACATAAATCATAGACAACAAAGAAGGTTGTTTAATGCCACCTTCTTGTATGTGTAAACAGTTTGACTATATGTTGTTGAAACAAAACTATGAATTTAGAAATCTATGCCCTGCATTATCTGATTTTATATGGAGATATAAATAGAGGACAAAATGCCTATGCTTATTTGTATAGACTCAGTTTACTGCTCTATTGTCTACTGTCTCATGTTTCAGTCAGTTTTAAAAGGTACGGTGTGGGCCCACATGATCTGTAAGTGCCATGTTATATGAGGCCTAACTAGTCCATGTAGTTGTTTATTATATGACCCTTTAAGGGATAAGAATACAGTCCCAATATAATTGTCCCTTAAATTCTTTGCATTTAGGGCATTTTTTAAAGCGAACCTGCCACTAGATAAATCCTCTCCAAACCACAAGCAGGATAAATCATAGCCTAGAATGTTTTACTCTAAATCTCTGCAGCGTTACAGAGAATACAAAGGTTGCAAATCTTTAAGCAGGGTTTTGCACACCAATTTTAGTGAAGGGGCTGCTAGAATAATATGAGTCTAATTCATTGAGGGTATGTTTCCACGATAAGGAAACACTCCGGATTTGCTGCGTGTTTGGCGCTGTGCGTTGGCGCAGCGTCAAACACGCAGCGTCCAGATGTTACAGCATAGTGGAGGGGATTGCAAGAAATCCCGTCTCCACTATGCGTAAAAATACTCAGGCGGAAGACCTACGTTTCCGGACATGCGGCGCGTCTTTTCAGACCGCAGCATATCCTAGCGTCTTGCGGCGATGCTGCGTCGCCGCAAGGTAAATAAAACAGGGCTATGCAGCCCTGCGTTCTTTCCGGATGTGTTCCAGAGGTGTCCGGAACACATCCGGAAAGAGCGCGTGTCAGAAAGGGGCGGGGCTTTGGGCGGTGCGGAATTTCCGCTCCGTCCAAAGCGCTGTGATTCCGGACCGTGGAACCACAGCCTAAGAGGCTCATGCCACTTAACCCCTTACTGACATGGCTATTTTTCATTTTGCTTTTTCTTTATTTCTCCTTTTTCCTCCGAGAGCCACAGCTTTTTGATATTTCTGTCGGCATATAATGGCTAATTTTTTGTGGGACAAGCTATACTATTGAATGACACCATCAGTTTTATCATGTGTTGTACTGGAAAGTGGGAAAAAATTACAAGTGCAGCAAAATTGCAAAAAATATGAAATTTTGCAATTGTTTTTTTTTTTTAGAGTTTTCATTATATGATAAAAGTGACCCGGCAATATGATTCTTCAGGTCAGTATAATTATTTAAGTGGCAAAAACATTTTTGGAATTTAAAAAAAAAGTGTTGCTCGTGTCACCATTTCCTGAGACCTTAACGTTTGTAATTTTTGGGTTGATGGAGCTGTGTTAGCACTTGTTTTTTTTCTATCCTGAGCTGATGTTTTTATTGATATCACTGTGGGGTAGGTATATATTTTGATCACCTCTAATTGCATTCACCTGCAGTGTTGTGGCAGGCGAAAAAATTTAACTGTGGTGCTTAGACTTATTTTTCTCATTACACCATTTACTGATTGACTGATTAAATTCATGTTTTGATAGATCTAACTTTTAATGAGATAATGATATTACATATGTGTTTGTTAAGTTTTCTATTTTTAATGGGGGAAAATGGGCATTATTAGAACTTTTACATTTTTTTATTTTCATATTGTAAAAAACATTTTTTTCTCTTTTCACTGTACTTTTTAGTCCCCTTAGGGATTGTGTGAAATTACTAGTTGTTTTACGCCAAAATTCTGGTGTAAACAGTTTCATGAATCAGCCAACGTATGTACAAGGGAAGAGACCTGTCAAACACCTGGAGCAGCGTGAGGAGAAGCTGGACAGTGCCATACCGGACTAATCAATTCTTTCACTATGATCCGGGTGGCTTGTGAAACTATGAGCCTAATTCATCATAGCTTTTATGTAATATACTGGCTTAAAAAGCTTTAAAAAATCTCAAAGCTGTTCCAAAATTTTGTGATTTTTCACGTTCTCAGTCCATTTTCGCCCAGCTTCAACAAAGTGGTAACGGGTGTGGTGACAGCGTTTCATCAAATTCATGACAAGTGGTGGTGCCTGCTGTGCCACAAATCTTATACCAGCAGGGACTCTAGTACGGAGGGTAGTCACATTTCATGAATCAGGAGTGTGTGAACAACACCATTCTAAATGAATCGGTGTCTATGTATTTCCTGAAATTCCACAGAGTTTCAGAATAAAACATACCTGTCTGAAATTGCGCAATGATGTCACAACCCTCTCAACTTTTATAATCCACATGCAAATTTACAGTTTCCATACACGCTACTTCACAAATAATATTGACTAAAATTGAAATAACAAAAACGGTATAGAATCAAAGAATGATAGAGTTGGAAGGTTCCTCAAGGATCATTGTGTCGAACCCCCTGCTCAATGCAGGATTCACTAAACCATCTCAGACAAATGTCTGTTCAGTCTTTGGTTGACGACTTCCATTAAAGCAGAACTCATCACCTCTCATGGCAACCTGTTCCACTCATTGATCACCCTAACTGTCTAACAGTTTTTTCTAATATCTAATCTGTATCTTCTCCATTTCAGTTTAATTCCATTGCTTCTCATGTTTCCATGTGCAAGATGTGCAAATGAGAATAAGGATGATCCCTCTACACTGTGAAATCTCTTCAGATATTTGTAGACAGCTATTAAGTTTCATTCTAGCCTTTATTTTTGCAAGCTAAACATTCCCAGATCCTTTAACCATTCCTCGTAGAACATACTTTGCAGTCCTCTCACCATCCTGGTAGCTCTTCTCTGAACTTGCTCCAGTTTTTCAATGTCTTTTTTAAAATGTAGTGTCCACCAGAACTGGACACAATATTCCGGATGCAGCTTGACCAAGGAGTAGTAGAGAGGGATAATTGCTTCACATTATTTAGACTTTATTCTTCTCTTAATACATCCTAGAACTGTGTTTGCCTTTTTTCCTGCTGCATCACAATGTTGACTCGTGCAGTCTGTGATCCATTAGTTTACCCAGGTCTTTTTCACACGTGATGTTTCTTAAGGGTATGCCACACTAAACAACATCGCTAATGGGATCGCTAAAAAACGTCACTATTTAGCGATCCCGTTAGCGATGTTGTTGTGTGCGGCATCTACCAGCGACGAGGCCCCTGCTGTGATCTCGTTCATCACAGCGATCGTTCCGGACCCTATTTTCGTCGCTGGCGCCCCGCTGGTAAGTATCTAATCGCTGAGTGTGGCACCTTTTTTAGCGATTTAGCGGTACTTTTGTACCGCTAAAGTCGTTAAGGAGATCGCTAACCGCGATAGCGTCCTAACGACAGTGCTAAAATAGGTAGCTACTAGCGATATAGAAACAATCCCGCTAGCGATCTCATTAGTATGCGACGCTAACGAGATCGCTAGCGGGATTGTGTAGTGTGCCAGTACCTTTAGTTCTATTCCTCCCATCTATAGATGTAATTTTCATTTTTCTTGCCCAGATGTAAAAGCTTATAATACTCCCTGTTAAATACCATTCTATTAGTTGATGTCCATTGTTCAAGCTTATCTAGATCCTTCTGAATCCTTTCTAGTGTTATCTATCTCTCCTTGCTTTGTATCATCTGCAAATGTTATCAGTTTACCTTCAATTCCCTTATCTAGATCATTTATAAAAATGTTGAACAACACTGGGGCCAGGACAGAGCCTTGTGGTTCCCCACTTGAAACTCTCTTCTAATTGGATGTGCAACCATTTATCACCACTCTTTGAGTACGATTACTGAGCTAGTTATGAATCCACCTAACCATAGCTTTGTGAATCCCATACATGTTAATTTTTTGAATAAGGATATTATGAGATACTTTATCAAATGCTTTGCTGTAATCGATATATTATATCTACCACGTTTCCCTGATACACCCAGTCAATGATTCCAACATAGAAAGAAATTGTATTTTACTCACCAAATCGGATATTGTTTATGTTTGGATGTTTGGGCAATAGTGTACATCTCAAACGTTTTACTTGTTTGTCAGTACTTTACTACTTTTTGATGTCAAGCACTAGTGCAATATATTGTCACTGATTAAATAACATTAGTAGCTGTGGAAACATTGGAAAAAATCATATTGGTTGCAAGAGTCATACAGGAATGCAGTCCAGTGACGTGAATAGCTATCTGCAAAAATATACATGCACAATGTTCGATAAAATAAAAATGTCCATTATTAGTACAGTGACAGTAGAGCTTTTCTTAAAAGGAATCTGTCACCAGGTTTTTGCCAGGTAATCTAAGAACAATATAAAGTAGAGACAGCGACCTTGATTCCAACTATGTGTCATTTACTAGGTTGCTTGCTGTAGTTTTGATAAAAATCACAGTATTATAAGCAGGTGTTTACCACAAGAGGACTAGTAAACCTGCGGCCATGTAGTCTAATCATGCTCCTACCCTTGATTGGCAGCTTTCTGCGTATGCACATTGCAAGCAGAAAGCTGTCAGTCAGTGGTTTGTGCAAGCTCAGTATTTAGACAACAGGAAGATCTGCAACAAAAAAATCAGTGATTTAATCAAAGTGTCAGCACTCAGTAAAGTACCTGATACATTGTGGAATAAGGGTCTCTATCTCTACCAAATACTGCTTTCAGATGAGGTAGCAAAATTCATTTGAGAGATGACCTTTAAGAGGAATTATCACTAGAGGAAGGTGCATATAATTTGAGACTTCATGTCAGATTGACTTTATAATCCCTGCCTGCCTGATATTAAATCAATTTTACGGGTCCAGATCTGCCTGGGAAACTTTTAAAAAGGATTATGCAGTCATTCTGACAAAACTTTTGTCACATAGAGACAAGGGACTGTAGACACCTATCCAATTCCTCGAACTATAGGCAACCTAGGCTATCCCTGTTCCGCAGATTACCCTGGATGGTGGAGATGCTGGGGTCTTGTACCTTGCTATGCTCCTACATTAACACTTATCTGTTTCCTACCCACCCAGGGAGGCATGCGGTCGAAGTGTACTGGAAAACACTAACCAGACAGACAGGGGTAAGGAAACAGGTATAAAAGAAAACTACAATCATACAAATACACTCAGAAAACAACAGAGTGGGAAACAAGGGTGGGATAGGAGGCACAAACCAAATGGGAGAGGATAAACACATAAACAAACTGGACACAGAAATCTCCTCAAACCTCTCCAACTGCCTACTCCAAACACTAAACTTCTCCTTCAACTGCAAACTAGAGATGAGCGACTTTGCCTCCGGGAGGGTTGAGTCGGCTTTCGGACCACCTGACTTTCCCAAAAGTCGAGTCGAACGAAATCGGCCGACTATCGGAAAAAGTCGAAGGTCCGACTGAAACTCGAACCGACCCTAATGCAAGTCAATGGGGAAGAAAAGTCGGCAGGGAGTGGAGGACAGTAAACACACCTACAGTGCCCATTTCAATGCCAAAGACATCAATTCTTATTACTTAAGCTTGTCAACCTTCATTTACTTTATAATAATAGTAACGCATTGAAAACTGGGGGTTATTTGGCTAAAGTTGTGTGGGGGGCAGGGCTGGCTCCAGGTTTTCGTGGGCCCCGGGCGAAAGAGTCTCAGTGGGCCCCTTTAACACATACCACAATTCATGATGCTCCGATACGGCAGAAAAATATAGGTATAGTACAATGACAAATACTTCACTTCCTACATAACATGAGTGATATCTATTGTAAATTCTGCAATAGCTCAAAAACCGGACAGTATAGTCCTCCATACAGTATTATGGGCACCACATAGTGCGCCATACAGAATAATGAGCCTCATATATTGCTCTATACATAATTGGTCCCTTATAATGTTCCATACAGTATATGATGAGCTCCACATAATGCTCCAGTATATTATGGTCCCCATATAATGTGCCATACAGTATAGGATGGTCCCTATAGAGTATAATGAGCCCCACATATTTCTCCATACAGTATAATGAGTCGCATATAAAGCTCCATACAGTATATGATGGGCCCCATATATTGCTCCATACAGAATGGGCTCCATATAATGCTCCATACAGAATAGGCCCCATATGTGCTCCATATGATGCTCCATATATAAAGGGCCCTATATGATGCTCCAGTGTATAATGGGCCCCATGGATGATGCTCCAGTATATGATGGGCCTATATAATGCTCCATATATAATGAGCCCCATTTATAATGCTTCACTGTATAATGGGCCCAGTGTATGATGCTCCACTGTATGATGGGCCCCATTTATAATGCTTCAGTGTATGATGGGGCCCATGGATGATGCTCCTGTGTATGATGGGCCTATATAATGCTCCATATATAATGGGCCCCATATGATGCTCCAGTATATGATGGGCCCTATGGATGATGCTCCAGTGTATGATGGGCCCCATTTATAATGCTCCAGTGTATGATGGGCCCCATGGATGATGGTCCAGTGTATGATAGGCCTATATAATGCTCCATATATAATGGGCCCCATTTATAATGCTCCAGTGTATAATGGGCCCCGTATATGATGCTCCAGTGTATGATGGGCCACATTTATTATGCTCCAGTGTATGATGGGCCCTATCTATGATGCTCAAGTGTATGCTGGGCCCAATATATAATTCTCCAGTATATAATGCTCCCCATATATTGCTCCAAACAATAAAAAAATTAAATATCTCTCCTAGCTGGGCACTGCTCTACTCTGGACTCCTCAGCGTCGCCATCTTCCAGCTCTCTGCACTGTGACTGTTCAGGCAGAGGGCGCACAGACGTGACATCATCGTGCTCTCAGACCTGAATGTCACTATCAGGAAACGCGGAAGACGTCACAGCGGTGGAGCAGGGAGAGGTAAGTATTGCAAGTGCTGGGGCCCTGAGCAAGCGGGGGGCCCACTCTTGGGCACTGGCACTGGCACAGGGCCACTCATAGTACGCAGGTGTGTCTGATGGCGAGTGGGCCCCCCCACCTGCTCAGGGCCCCGACACTTGCCTGGGTGCGCCAGGTGCTGACACCGGCCTTGAGGAGGATACAGTGCAGTTAGGGAGGTGGAAAAACTGGCATATGTTGAGGTGTAGGCTGGACGTTCAGCAGCTGCAAATGGAGGAATTTTAGAAGTCGGAGGAAGAGGAGGATAAAGCGAGACATTTTGCTGGCAACCTATGTGTCATCAGGGGAAAGTGGTACAAAATCCTTTGAAACCCAGGCATGGTTCATTTTAATGAAGGTGAGATCGCCAACATTTTGGGTCAACAGCCGGGTCCTTCTTTCTGTCAGGATTGATCCAGCAGCACTGATGACTCTTTCTGATAGCACACTACCAGCAGGGCAAGCAAGCTTCTGTAAAGCATATTGTGCCAATTCAGGCCAGGTATCCAGTTTACAGGCCCAGTAGTCAAAGAGGAATGAACTGTGAGGGAGAACATTGATAAGGGAGGAGAGGTAATTTTGAACCAGAGTTGGCAACTGCTGTATTACTAGAGTTGAGTGAAACAGGTCGGTCAATTTAAAAAAAGAACGAGTTTCGCCAAAGTCGGGTTTCGCCGAGCGAGACCCGACCATAGCGTGAGGTCGGCCATGCGTTCGGCGAACCCAAGCGCCAAAGTCGGTTTTACCATAATGCTTCCAGGGCATTTTCACAGCCAATGAGCAAGAACGCAGACTGTGGGCAATGCGATGACATGGACAGCAGCTAGCACCATCTTAGAGAAGGGCATAGCAGTGATTGTCTTGCTTTGTGTGGCGTCACAGTGCCTATAAAATCCCTCACCGCCAACCGCCATTTTGCTTCTGCCGATCTTAAGGGCCTTTGACACATAGCGATATCACCAGCAATATCGCTAAAGCATCACCGATTTTGTGACGCAGCAGCGATATTACTAGCGATATCGCTATGTGTGATACTTACCTCCGACCGCCTCCCCCGCTGTCTGTCGCTGATCGCGCGAGAATGTGCAGCTCCATTTCTCGTCGGGCACTTCCTGCTGGGCTTCCTGCTGGCACCGACGAGCGACGCGTGGAAGCGGGCGGGAGGACGTCAGGATCGCCGCGTCTGAAGGGTAAATAGCGACCGCTGCTGCGTCGCTAAGTCGCTGTGAGATCTGCCTGTGTGGCAGCTCACTAGCGACCATTTAGCGATGCACCAGCGATCCTGACCTGGTCGTATCGTAGTCGGGATCGCTGCTGCATCGCTAAATGTATAACCCCCTTTAGTGTAGGGAGAGGTTGCTGATGCTGGTTCTCAGCAGGGAGAGCGCTGGCAAACAACACTAATTCTGTGCTTGTGCTCATAGCTATTAGCTGTACACTTATGTGCAGTGACAGTGGAGGAATTTCTTGTGTGCAGCAGCGCTGGTTCTTAGGCTGCCTGCCAGTGATGGGGGAGGAATTGCATGTGTGGAGCAGCATAGCTGATTATTAGGCTGCTTGACAGTGAGAGGGGAGGAATTTTTTGTGTGGAGCAACAGAGCTGATTATTAGGCTGCCTTCCAGTGACAGGGGAGGAATTTCTTGTGTGCAGCAGCAGAGCTGATTATTAGGCTGCCTGCTATCTATTGCTGTGTGTGCCCCGCTGTGCAGAATGCTTTTTAACACAGCACCTATACAGCACTAATACTTGAATTTTTTTCTGCACAGTAACAGAGCGTTCATTTTTTCCCACACCGTATAGAGCTGTACGCTCCTCACACTACCGTGGACCGGCTAGTATCACGGACAAACACATGCTGACTATCTGTGTGTGACTCCGGAAATATATACGCAGATTTCAATTTTCCCCAAAACCATATACAGCTGGTATCTTCTGATACAGTACAGTTTTTCTGCCTTCTGTATTACGGTCAAATCCATACTGAGAGAGCATGTGTGGGTTACTCCTGAAATATATACGGAGATTTAAAATTCCCCCAAAACTGTATACAGCTGTACGCTACTGATAGAGTACACTATTTCTGCCTTTCCTATTCTGGTATTATCCATACTGGACCTGTGACCGTGTGTGTTACTCCTGAAATATATACGGAGATTTAAAATTACCCCAACACTGTATACAGCTGTTCGCTACTGATAGAGTACACTTTTTCTGCTTTTCACATTCTGGTGTTATACATACTGGGCCTGTGACCGTGTGTGTTACTCCTGAAATATATATGGAGATTTAAAATTTACCCAGCACTGTATACGGCTGTACGCTTCGGATAGAGTACACTTTTTCTGATTTTCATATTCTGGTGTTATCCATACTGGACCTGTGACCGTGTCTGTTACTCCTGAAATATATACGGAGATTTAAAATTACCCCAACATTGTATACAGCTGTTCGCTACTGATAGAGTACACTTTTTCTGCTTTTCACATTCTGGTGTTATACATACTGGGCCTGTGACCGTGTGTGTTACTCCTGAAATATATATGGAGATTTAAAATTTACCCAGCACTGTATACGGCTGTACGCTTCGGATAGAGTACACATTTTTGCTTTTTATATTCTTGTGTAATCCATACTGAGCCTGTGAGAGTCTGTGTCTGTTACTCCGCAAATATGTACGAAGATTAAAAATTTTCACCTTGACCGTATACAGCTGTATGCTTCTGATACAGTACCATATATCTGCTGTTATTTTGGGTCCATTTCCACAAACATGAGGAAGTATGGTGGAAGAGGCCGTGGACGTGATCGTGGGGGGCCACCTGGTACTGATGGTGGTGCATTTGCTGGTAGTGCCAAAAGCATAATTGCACCTAAGGCAGGAGGTGTTTGGGAACAGTTTCTCATTGGTCTTTTTTCTGGCAGGTCCTGTAGCTGTTACTGTAAAATGGTGGCATGGCTGGGCCACCATGCGCTAGTATCAAATCTGTTATGTGCTTGCGCCAGTGAGGTCATGTATGTGGTTAGGTCTGGCTGAAATAAGCCCCTAGAATACCGGCACCTCCGGTGAGGAGATTGTATGCACGTGTTCAAGGCTCGGCTGAAAGCGCCATTAGAATACCTGCTACTCCGGTGAGGAGATTGTTGCTTGTGTTCTAACTGCATGACCTCAGACTGCAATCCGCTTAGCAGTCATCTGTGTTCCCTGTGAGTCTAACAGGACATAGTCTTTTTCTCAGCGGCTCTGTGACGCAACAGGGTTTGCTTTATAACGCTGGTTCAGTGCTCTAGCGTTTTACTTTGCGGCTCACTGAAGCTAAGTGAGTTCGCACTTATTGCCATATAGCGCTGTGGCATTCCCGTTAGCGGCTCTGGGGATTAACAGAGTTCGCACTAACTGCCACAGCGCGCTACGGCGTTTATTTTAGCGACTCTGTGGGATAACAGAGTTCGCTACTTTCGCCATCTTACTAGCAGCGGGCTTCGCCTGCACGGTGGACCCCAGGCTGCGAACGCACCTCTCTACTATATCTATTAGGTGCGTTCCACAGACCCTAACACCATGCCTGGGTTATCAAGTCAAATCCTGAATTCCCCAGTCCAAGATGAATCTGACATGGAGTGCACTGATGTACAGCCACTGCTAGATGATTGTGCTGGTACATTCAACCAGAGCACTGCATTGCCCTCACAGTGTACTGAGCCAGATTCTGACCCTGATGAAACTCAGGTTCCCCTTCCCACATACTATACCAGCTTACACGGTGACACAGAGGAAGGTGCAGATGAAATTGAAGAGGAGGTGATGGATGACCCAGTTGTTTACCCAGATTGTCATCCAGTGGGGGAAGAGTGTGCCGCTGGCAATAGCTCAGTAGAGGAGAAGGAACCGCAGCAGTCATCGACATCGCAGCTGGGGTTATCTGGCAGGCCCGTAGCAGTCCAAAAGATGTTAAAAAAACAAAAAGAGTTGCAGGACAGCTTGGCCAGACGGTCAAATTAGCACAGCGTGCAAGCCCTGAAAATTTATACCATAGAAGGAACAGTCCAGTGTGGCACTTTTTTGACCAAAATCCTATTGATGAGGCAAAGGTTATCTGTAAAAAGTGCCGAAAGACCTTTAGCCGAGGGAAAAATCTCAGAAATTTGAATACCAGTTGCATGCTTAGACATTTACTGAACATTCACTTTCAAGTTTGGACGGACTACAAAACCTCAATTAGAACATGTGCATCGGCTCCGACTGAAGTTAACCAGCAACGCTCCACTGCTTCCCCCTCTGTAAGCCCACCGGTTGGCACACCACCAATAAGAAATGTTGAGGTGTCATTGCAAGGTCAAAGCAGTCAGGGAATCACAATGTTTTTGCAACGAAAGACTGCATCTAAGTCATCACCACCACTACCACCATCACCATCACCAACCCCCTCTCAGTCCGTCATGTCCACCGATAGTTCCCCCATATGCTGCTCTCAAGTCCAGCTCACCCTACCAGACACTCTGAGTAGGACAAGAAAATACTCATCCTCTCATCTGCATACAGTGGGTTTGAATGCCTACATTGCCAAACTGATCACATTAGAGATGATGCCCTTCCGTTTGGTTGAAAGCCCAGCGTTCAGAGACCTCATGGCTTTCTTTTCTAGAAAAGCCATCCCTGCCCTCCACCTGCATGTGAAAGACCTCATTGTCCATGCACTCAAACAATCAGTGAGTGGAAAGGTGCACATCACAACAGATGCATGGGCCAGTGGTGGATGCAGGGTCCACAGGGTACAGCGGTGGAGGGACAGTGCTGCCTAGCCCATGGTATAGAAAACAGTTGGCTGTAGGTGTTCGACCCTCCTCCTCCTCATCCTCCAGAAGCGAAAGCTCGTCAACAGAGCACAGTCGCACGAGTACTCCATCCGCAACTGCCAGTGTTGCACACGAGGTGTCCCACTATCGAACAGCTAGTGGTAAGCGTCAGCAGGCTGTTATAAAAATGATGTCTTTAATAAAAATAATTTTATTTCTATAGCGCCAACATATTCCGCAGCACTTTACATTATAGAGGGGACTTTTACAAACAATAGAAATTACAGCATAACAATAAACACAGATCAAAGTAGATACCAAGAGGAATGAGGGCCCTGCTCGCAAGCTTACAATCTATGAGGAAAAAGGGGAGACACAAAAGGTAAATGGTAACAATTGCTTTCATTGTTCGGACAAGCCATAGTGTAAGAATCGGGTGTCCATGTAATTCTGCATGAACCAGTTAACAGCCAAAGTATGTAACAGTACAGACACAGAGGGCTATTAACAACAGACACACCACGGATGTACTGGCCGACTACTTGCAGCGAGAAACTGAGTCATGGCCGGGCAGTATACATCTTGAGCCAGGCAAGGTAGTCAGTGATAACAGCCGTAATTTTGTGGCGGCCATAGCTCTGGCAAAACTCAGACACATACCTTGCCTGGATCACACTTTGAACCTGGTGGTGCAGTGCTTCTTAAATAATTATCCGGAGTTAATAGCCCTGCTCCATAAAGTGCAAAGACTGTGCTCGCATATCCGTCGCTCGCCCGTAGACTCCAGTCGCATGCAGAGGCTGCAGCGATTGCTCCACCTCCCCAAGCACCGCCTAATCATAGACGTTGCAACAAGGTGGAACTCCACCATGCACATGGTTGAGAGGCTGTGCAAACAGAGGCAGGCTGTAATGCATTTGTGGGAGGATATACGGGCAGGCAGTTTAAGGGCAGACATGGAGTTGTCGGGTGCGCAGTGGTCAAAGCTGAAAGACCTCTGTAAAGTCCTTCAGTGTTTTGAGGAATGCACACGGCTGGTAAGCGCAGACGAAGCCATCATAAGCATGAGCATCCCACTTATGAGTCTGCTCATGCAAACTTTGATGCACATTAAGGATCAGGCATCTGCAGCGGAGGAGGAAGAGGGAAGCCTTGATGACAGTCAGCCATTGTCTGCTCAGGGAACTGTCCTGGACGAGGTAGAGGAAGAGGAGGTGGAGGAGGAGGGGGGATGATTATTTTGGGGAGGAGGATGCCTCTCAGGGAAATGTTGGCTTGCCAAGTTCAGGTCCAGGATTTGTGTGTGACTGGAGGGATGTGGATTTGGCAGAAAGTGCTCCTCCACCCACCACTGGAATGCATCACTGACACCTGGATCATTGGCCCACATGTGTGATTATGCCTTGCGGATCCTAAAAAGGGACCCCTGCATTGCCAAAATGATGAAGGATGATGACTACTGGTTGGCCAGCATCCTCGATCCATGCTATAAAGGCAAATTACAGAACATAATGCCACAGGAGAACCAAAATCTAATATTGGCAAGCAAAAAAGCAACTCTGGTAAACCATTTGTTAGAGGCATTCCCAGCAAACAGCAGCGGTGCAGGTTCTACCACGAGCCGTACTGGGCCAAATGGAAGAGGTGTTCATGGTGCACTCAGCCGAAGAGGCGTTGGAGACAGGGGTTTCATGACCATGTTGTGGACTGATTTCTCCAGGACAGCTCACACGCCTAGTAATTAGGAATCTATAGCAACAGACAGGAAACAGTAGTTGTCAACTATGGTTACAAATTACTTCTCCTCCCCTATCGATGTTCTCCCTCACCGGTCATTCCCCTTTGACTACTGGGCCTGTAAACTGGATACCTGGCCTGAATTGGCACAATACGCCTTACAGGAGCTCGCTTGCCCTGCTGGTAGTGTGCTATCTGAAAGTCTTCAGTACTGCAGGATCAATCCTGACAGAAAGAGGGACCCGTCTGTCAACACAAAATGTTGATGATCTAACCTTCATTAAAATGAACCATGCATGTGTTTCAAATGATTTTGTCCCACCTTCTCCTGAAGACACATAGGTTGCCAGAAAAATGGCTCACTTTGTCCTCTTCTTCCTCGGACTTCTCAAATTCCTCCATTTGCAGTTGCTTTACATCCATTATACACCTCAACATATGCCATTTTTGCCACCTCCCGATCTGGGCTGTCCCTTTCCCCCTCCTCCACCCCCCAACTTTTTATATTCTGGTGTGATCCATACTGAGCCTGTGAGAGCCTGTGTCTGACTCTGGCAAAATATACGGAGATTTATATTTTCCCCAACCCTGTATACAGCTGTCCGCTTGTAATCCATTACCCTTTTTCTAATTTTTATATTCTGGTGTGAACAATACTGAGCCTGTGAGAGCCAGTGTCTGACTCTGGCAAAATATACGGAGATTTACATTTTTTCCAACCCTGTATGCAGTAGTAAGCTTCAAATACATTACCCTTTTTCTAGTTGTTATATTCTGGTGTGAGCCAGTATCTGACTCTGGCAAAATATAAGGAGATTTTCTATTTCCCCAACCCTGTATACAGCTGTACGCTTGTAATACATTAGCCTTTTTCTAGTTTTTTTTATTCTGGTGTAATCCATACAGTGTTAGAACCCTCTTGTTAGATTTTGTTTCAGTTTGCTGGTCACATGACGTTTTTCCCTATTTAGTCTGGCTCCGCCCTTCTGGCTTTGCTGGACTTCATTGTATTATCTACTCTTAAGCTAGCCGGGTGCTTAGGTGCCTTACTCTGTCAGTTTTGCTTAATCTTAGGATCTCGTAGTAATTTGTTTTCTGTTTTATTTTTCCTGCTACAATTTCTGTTAGGAGGTGTCCACTTTTTCTCCCAGTCCCTAGATCTTGTAGGGATTCCTTCCTCGCAACTATAGGTCTTCGTTCAGACTAGCTGAGGACTTTAGCGGGTCTGGTCGCAGGATCAGGTTCCCCGTTACATCGTAGGGATCAAGCTCAGTTTTTTGTAGGGACAGAGTTCCCATCTTTCCTTAGTGCTTGTAGCAGTTCATAACAGTAAGTCCAGCCAAGAAATAAAAAAAAAAAAAAAAAAAATCTCTAAGGAAAGATTTTCTGTTTTCATCATGGTGTCGGTTCGGGATTTGGCTGAACGCCTGCAGGGTCTCTCTCTGGAGGTGGCTGAAATCCAGCAACACGTGAGTAGTTGTTCTGGAGCACATTTCGTGGAGCCAAAGGTACGTTTGCCTGATTTATTTTTTGGTGAACAACAAGATTTTTCTTTTAAAAATGCTTGCTTGTTGTATTTTCGTTTGAGACCCAGATCCTCTGGTGATGAATCACAGCGCATAGGGTTTTATAATGTCATTTTGCGCAAAGAACCTAAGGACTGGGCCTTTTCTCTGCAGCCTAGTGATCCATGCTTTGGATCAGTGGATGGTTTTTTTTCTGCTTTGGGGTTGTTGTATGACGATCCGGATCGTGTTTCATCAGCTGAGACAGAGTTGAGACGTTTGAGACAGGGATCGGGTAATGTGGAAAAATATTGTACTCACTTCCGTAGATGGTCCACTCAGGTGGGCTGGAACGATTCAGCTTTGAAAAGTTTATTTCTTGCAGGATTAAGTGAAAGGGTTAAAGATTTGCTGATTGCTTATCCTATACCTGGTAACTTGCAAGAGGCTATGCAATTGGCCATACGGGTGGATAGGAGACTGCGTGCAAGGGTTAATGAGAGTAAGTCTGCTTTGTCAGCTTCAGGTTTGGAGAAGGAATGTACTGACATTGCAGAGCCGATGGAAATTGGAGCAATGGCACCTCACTCTCGGGAAAAAGAATGCAGATTTGCTCAAGGTTTGTGTTTCTACTGTGGTAAATCTGAGCATTTCATTAAGAACTGTGAGCTTCGAATGAATAAAGAGTAGTGTTGAGCGATACGATACTGCAAATATCGGGTATCGGCCGATATTAGCTGTATCGGCCTTTCGATTCCGAATACCGATATTTTCGTCATATCGAATACCGGAATCGGAATGTCACTGTCACTGTGAGTGTCCGTCGGTCGGGTCTGTCAGGAGTCAGCGGCACTTGCCTGGCAGAAGATCTCCGGCGGTCACGTCCTGGACTGCTTGATGGCCGCCATTATCGTCTCCCTGGCGGTCACATGCAGTTTTTCGCGATAACTGCAGTGACTGCAGGGTAATCCCGGCCGTAAACCAGTCCGATGACGTCACCCCTGGGGAAGCAGGTAATCAGCTGTGCTGCGCCGGGATGACAGGCTCTGCCTGTCATTCTGATGTAGCAGAGCTGGATCGTCGTGGAACACTCGTTACTATGGACTGCGTCGGTCAGGTGGTATACTTTTTTTTTTTTTTTTCATTTTTTACAGGAGATCGATGGCGTCGCAGGATGAGACTGTAATAAAAGTAATGAAAACTGTGTTTTTTTTTATTAAATTAAAAAAACTTTTTTATGAACATTCACCCGTCCGGGTACATTTGCAGAGGCCTGGATGTGGGAGGCTGAAGGCTCCGAGGGTCTCACAGGTTCCTGACACTCTGGGGAGTAGGGGTCGCACCTGGTAACATTTAGGGCGTACCATCCATTGTAACCCCAGAGTCGGGTGTAAGTCACCAAGTCTCCTGGCAACAGGTCCCTCCCCGGGTGTCCTTCTGGGAGGTGAGCCTCCACGTCCCGCCGGTTCACAAAAACTTCTAAATAAAGTCCAGGCTCCTGGATGAAGCCCCAACCACCTTTCAATTTAAAGCTCCGTACTGCACCCTTACGCCGCGGCTCCCACAGGGTTCCTTTATCTTTTCTCATCCGGTCCTTATCTGCCCGGTCCTTCTCCAGCTGACGTTGGCAAAGCTTTTGGGTTTCTCGTTGCTCCCTTTGTCGCTCTGCTTCCCGCTCCCAACGTCTCCACTCTTCCTCCTGACGCCGGTTGAAATTCTCCTCCACCAGCAGCTCCATGTCTCCACCATCAAACTGCAGCTTACAGTGTCAGGTTTACGGCAGCTCTCCTGGCGCCCCCCAGTCCTGGCGGCGCTCACCTGCGGAGGAAGCAGCCGGCTCTGGAACAGATGACAGTCGGGGCTCCGGTACAGGCAGGTAGACCTCTGGTGCCTGCGCGGCCTCCTCCATGAGGACGGGTGTCGCTTCTTCTGTCTCAGCGACGGAGGCAGACAGCGGGATCTGGGGTGCTGCCGGTGCAGAGTTTTTTGCAGGAACGGGTGCCTCCACTGCGACAACGTCAACCGGATCACATTGCAAGGGCTCCTCTACTAGAACGGGTGCCTCACCTTCCGGTACAGACACTTCAGGTAAGAGGGATTGGCGCCGCTCCAAGTTTAGTTTTAGGGCACGCCAGCTGGCTTCCATCCTGGCGACCTCCTCCCGGTGCCGGGCCAGGCCTCTTAGGGTATCCTCCGCTTCTTGCAGCGTAGGAGGGTTTCCAGGCCGGGTGCCCAACGGTGGTTCCGTGGCGATCGGGTCGCTTCCGTGGGGGGAGAGCTCTGACTGCTCCATCCTTCACACTTCTGCTCGTGTCCATTAGCCATCTCTGCCAAGTCACATGTGTCATTAGCATCTGGAGAGGGCCCCTCTTTTGTGGGGAGGCGGGACCTTCGTGTTAGTTTCCGCACACTGAGGAGGATGAGGAGGCGGAACTGAAGAGCTGTGGGGCACGATGTTACATTGCAGTACCATTTACAGTGGTCGGCCATCGTTTTCGCGCCACTGAGTGAGTGTACAACCACGAAGAGCACGCCCTTCTTCTTCACCAGTGCCTCGTCGTGACGCAGATATTGCTGAAAAATGGCAAATACATTCTCTGATGATTTTAGCAATTCTCAAGCACAAAACCAGTTAAATTCAGGCACACAGGACTCGTTTATAGCGAGCTACAGAATCCTGTTCGTGACGCCCAAGTTGAGTCGCACAGAGCCAGAGGTTTTGGGGGTACTCGGCACCGAGCCCGTCGACTTCTATGGGGTATGTCACGGCTTTACCCGGCAATTGAATCAGAGTCTATTTTACTATGTAGAAGTGTATAAACTATAAATATATGTATATATATATGTCACAATGACATGTATATATATATATATATTATATGTATTCTATGTGTGTATATTTTGTGTTTACAACGAAAGAAAGGGGTTTTTTTGTTGCGATATTTTGTTCCCATAGACTTACATGGGACTTCCGGTATCAGAATCGGATATCGACGATATTTAGTGATATCGGCGATACCATTTCGATACGATATTTTTAGATATCGAGCAGTATCGCTCAACACTAATAAAGAGAAAAAAAAAAATGAGGTCAGTGTCGCCCGCATAGCTTGTTTAAACAATAAAGGTGTCTTTCTTTCTGCTACCACTGGTGTTGAGGAGGAATTAATGGAGTTTCGGGTATTTGTGGATTGTGGTTCAACTCTCAATGTGATTGATGGGAAATTTTTGGAAAAACTAAAATTAAAACCCAAACTTCTGTCTTCTCTATTAATGTGGTGTGGATGGCTCTCCCTTGAAAAATGTTACTCACCATATCTGTGAATTTCCTCTTACTATTAATGGTGTTCATCAAGAGAATTTGGATTTGGTAGTTTTGAATAATTTGCCCTCACCGGTGATTTTGGGGTTACCCTGGTTAAAATTGCACAATCCGGTACTGGATTGGTCTACCAATGAAATTAAGTCCTGGAGTCCTAAGTGTTATGACAAGTGTTGTAACGGGCGTATTGCTGCTGCAGTTAAGGGGAGTTACCTGTACCTATTCAGGATTTTTGGAAAGTTTTTTCTGATAAGGAATCGCAGGTATTGCCTCCTCATAGAGATTATGATTGTGCGATTGAATTTGTCCCTGGAGCAACTCTTCCTAAAAGTCGTTTATTTAATTTGACTATTCCTGAGAGAAAGGCTTTGGAGAAATACATACAGACAAGCTTGGCCGCCGGTCACATTAGGCCTTCCAAATCTCCTGTGACGGTTGGATTTTTTTTTGTTAAAAAAAGGACGGCGGTTTACGCCTTGTCTAGACTTTCGTGAGATTAATAAGATTACGGTACGCAATCCTTACCCACTGCCATTGATTCCTGATTTGTTTAATCAGTTAGTGGGGGCCAAGTGGTTCTCGAAAATTGATCTTCGAGGGGCATATAATTTGTTGCGCATGAAGGAGGAGTGGGCGTGAAGTATTACAGTTACTGAGTGATAATTCACTTTTTGCCAAACTGGAAAAATGTGAGTTCGCTGTACAGAGACTTAGTTTTTTGGGCTACATTGTCTCCAGTGAAGGTTTTGAGATGGACCCTGTGAAAGTGCAAGCTGTGCAGGATTGGCCTAGACCTATTGGTGTGAAATCAATACAGAGGTTTTTGGGGTTCGCCAATTATTGTAGAAAATTCATAAAAAAATTTCTGTGATTGCCAAACCTCTGACCGATCTCACCAGGAAAGGTGCTGATGCGGTTCAGTGGACTACTGAGGCCATTGAGACTTTTGTGTTGCTAAAGGAGAGGTTCAGCTTTGCTCCCATCCTAATGCAGCCTGATGTGACTAAACCATTTTTGGTTGAGGTTGATGCTTCTTCTGTGGCGGTCGGTGCGGGGTTGTCTCAGGAAAAAACGGATGGAGTACATCCCTGTGCTTTTTTTTCAAAGAAATTTTCTGAGTCTGAACTAAATTATGATATCGGTAATCGGGAATTGTTGGCAATTAAACTCGCATTTGAACACTGGCGTCATTTTTTGGAGGGAGCGGAATTTCCCGTTCAAGTCTTCACCGATCATAAAAATCTGATCTACCTTGATGCTGCCAAACGCTTGAATGCCCGTCAGGCTAGGTGGGCACTGTTTTTCTCACGCTTTAATTTTACCGTTACTTACATCCCAGGTACTAAAAATGTTAAAGCTGATGCTTTGTTTCGCAGCTTTTCTCCTATGGTGGGTACTGAGGAGTAGGAAAACATTTTGCAAGAGGGGGTTGTTATTGCGGTTTTGGACTCCGTGTTGGAAGATGAGATTCTTAAAGCACAGGAGAATGCCCCATCTAACACGCCGCATGGGAGGTTGTTTGTGCCTGGTACGCTGAGGAGAGATTTGTTTGTTGAATGTCATGACTCTCGGTTGGCAGGTCATCCTGGAATCTATGAGACCAAGAGACTTGTGGGTCGCAGGTTTTGGTGGCCTGGATGGCAGAAGGAAGTCATTAAGTGGGTGCGTCAATGCACTGTGTGTGCTAGATCTAAGTCTTCTCATACTCCTGCTGCAGGGTTGCTTTGCCCTCTGGAGGTCCCTAGTGCACCTTGGACACATTTGGCTATGGACTTTATTACTGACCTTACCCCCTCTGAGGGTTTCACTGTCATCTGGGTGGTCGTGGACCGTTTTAGCAAGATGTGTCACTTGGTTCCTTTCATCAAATTGCCCTGCGCTAAGACTCTCGCTAAGGCCTTTGTCAAGGAAATAGTCAGACTACATGGTGTTCCTACTGACATTGTTTCTGATAGGGGACCTCAGTTTGTGGCTCGTTTTTGGCGCGCCTTTTGTGACAGGTTGGGAGTTCATTTGTCGTTTTCATCCGGATATCATCCTGAGTCTAATGGCCAGACAGAAAGGAAAAACCAGGATGTTTAGCAGTTCTTGCGTTGTTTTGTGACTGATAATCAAGAGGGGTGGTCTGACTTTCTGCCACTTGCTGAGTTTGCTCTTAACAATCATACATCCGCTTCTGCTGGTTGTTCGCCTTTTTTTTGTTGTACTGGGAGACATCCATCTTTTGGGTCATTTTCCAAGTTGGGATCGGCTGTACCTGAAGAGGAGAATTTTTCTGGTGTGTTGGAGAGAGTTTGGACTGATGTGCGTGGTAATCTTCAGGAGGCTAACAAAAGATCCAAAGTGTATTTTGATAGAAAACGACAAGAGGTTTTGTTTGCTATTGGTGACATGGTCTGGTTGTCCTCTAAGAATCTGCGCTTGAGGATTCCGTCTAAGAAATTGGGTCCCAAGTTTGTAGGGCCCTTTAAGGTGCTTCAGGTTATTAACCAATCTGCTGTTAAGTTGGAGCTTCCCACCTCCTGGAAGATTAATCCGGTGTTTCATGTTTCTCTCTTGAAAAAAGCTGAGGTCTCAGATGGAGACGTCTCGGCCACTGTTCCCCTGGTGGTGGAGGACGGGCAATATGAGATTTCCCGCATCCTAAATTCTAGACGGTATAGAGGGGGTTTACAGTACCTCGTCGCTTGGAAGGGTTATGGACCCGAGGATAACTCATGGGTGAGGGCGGAAGATGTTTCTGCGTCTAGACTTGTCAGAGCGTTTCACAAGAGGTTTCCGGATAAGCCTAAGTCCTAGGGGATCCGGAGGATCCTCTTAGAAGGAAGGGTACTGTTACAACCCTCTTGTTAGATTTTGTTTCAGTTTGCTGGTCACATGACCGTTTTTCCCTATTTAGTCTGGCTCCGCCCTTCTGGCTTTGCTGGACTTCATTGTATTATCTACTCTTAAGCTAGCCGGGTGCTTAGGTGCCTTACTCTGTCAGTTTTGCTTAATCTTAGGATCTCGTAGTAATTTGTTTTCTGTTTTATTTTTCCTGCTACAATTTCTGTTAGGAGGTGTCCACTTTTTCTCCCAGTCCCTAGATCTTGTAGGGATTCCTTCCTCGCAACTATAGGTCTTCGTTCAGACTAGCTGAGGACTTTAGCGGGTCTGGTCGCAGGATCAGGTTCCCGTTACATCGTAGGGATCAAGCTCAGTTTTATTGTAGGGACAGAGTTCCCATCTTTCCTTAGTGCTTGTAGCAGTTCATAACATACAGAGCCTGTGAGCGTCTATCTGTTACTCCGGAAATAAATACGGAGATTTACAATAACCCCTAGACTGTATACATTTGTACGCTTGGAATGCAGTACCCTTTTTTGCAGAAAGTCGTCCTCCCCCCACAACCATACTGAGCCTGTGACCGTCATTGTCTGACTCCTGAAATATATACGGTGATTTCCAAAATTTTACCTAGACTATATATACAGGGTATCTGGTGATACAGTACCATTTTTCATCTTTTTTATATTATTGTGTAATCCATACTGAGCCTGAGAGCATCAGTGTCTGCCTCCTGAAATATATACGGAGAATTTTAATATTTTCACTATGCTATATATACCTGGTATCTGGTGATACAGTACCCTTTTTCAGCTTTTTATATTGTGGTCTAATCCATATCTGAGCCTGTGAACGTCTGTCTGTTACTCAAGAAATATATACGGAGATTTAAAAATTACTCCTGAAATATATACGCAGATAAAGAATATTTTAACTATACTACCTTGTATTTGGTAATACAGTACTCCTTTTTTTTGTCCTCCTCTTCCTCGGACTTCTCCAATTGATCCATTTGCAGCTGCTTTACGTCCATTATACACTTCAACATATGCCATTTTTGCAACCTCCCTATCTGGGCTGCCCCCTACCCCCTCCTCCCCCCAACTTTTTATATTCTTGCGTAATCCAGACTGCCTTCTGAAATATATACGAAGATTTATAATATTTTCACTATAATATATATATATACCTTGTATCTGGTGAAACACTACCCTTTTTCAGCTTTTTATATTATTGTGTAATCCAGACTGAGCCTGTGAGCGTCAGAGTCTGCCTCCTGAAATATATTAGAGATTTAGAATGTTTTGACTATAATATATATACCTGGTATCTGCTGATACAGTACCTCTTTTTCCTATTATATTCTTGTGTAATCCATACTGAGCCTGTGAGCGTCATTGTCTGACTCTTGAAATATATACGGAGATTTAGAATATTTTGACTATACAGGAGCTCGCTTGCCCTGCTGGTAGTGTGCTATCAGAAAGAGTCTTCTGGCTCAAGAAGGCCTGAAATGCTCCCTTTACTGGGAGTAGGTAAACTGCTTTTAAAGCCGGAGCATCAGGAACAGATTTTGGCTTACATTGCCGAAACAGCCTCCATTTCTATTGCCTCCTCTTCTGAAGTTTCAAAAAATGCAAGGACTGAGTCGTCAGTGCAGTCTCCTGGTCAGGAACAACACCTTTCCTTGTGTGCTTCACCCCCACCAAAAGTGAAGGATGCGGCAGGCCACACTTCAGATTACTCCATTGAGATATTTTCACATAACATGCCTGGGTTATCAAGTCAAATCCTGAATTCCCCAGTCCAACATAATTCAGAGATGGAGTGCACTGATGCACAGCCACTGCTAGATTATTCTGCTGGCACATTCACCCAGAGCACTACATTTCCCTCGCAGTCTACTGAGCAAGAATGTGACCCTGATGAAACTCAGGTGCCCGAGATGAAATTGAATAGGAGGTGTTGGATGACCCAGTTGTTGACCCGGATTGGCATCCATTGGGGGAAGAGGGTGCCGCTGGCAATAGCTCAGAAGAGGAAAAGGATCCGCAGCAGGCATCAACATCGCAGCAGCGGTTATCTGGCAGGCCCATAGCAGTCCAAAAAGGTGTTACAAAAACAAAAAGAGTTGCAGGACAGCTTGGCCAGATGGTCAAATTAGCACAGTGTGCAAGCCCTGAAAATTTATACCATAGTAGGAATATCCTATTGATGAGGCAAAGGTTATCTGTAAGCAGTGCGGAAGGACCTTTAGCCGAGTGAAAAATCTCATAAATTTGAATACCAGTTGCTTGCTTAGACATTTAATGAACATGCACTTGCAAGCGTGGACAGACTCCAAAACCTACACAGCACCTGGCGCACCAGGGCAAGTGCCGGTTCCCTGACCAGGTTGGGGGGGCGACTCGTGGCGACGGCTCTGGCACAGGGCCCCTCATTGTACAAAAATGTGTCTCTGACGGTGGGAGGGCCAACTCACCGTCAGACACACCGCCATACTATGAGGGGCCCTGTGCCTGTGCCGTCTCCCATGAGTCAGTCCCCCCTGCTTGCTCAGGGCCCCAGCACTTGTAATACTAACTCTCCATGCTCCACCACTGTGACGTCTTCCGCATTTCCTGACAGTGACATTCAGGTTACAGAGCGCGATGACGTCAAGTCTGTACGCTCTCTGCCTAAATAGTCCAAGTGCAGAGAGCTGTAAGATGGTGACGCTGAGGAGTCCAGAGTAGAGCAGTGCACAGAGAGGAGAGGTATTTCATTATTTGTAATGTTTGGAGGAATATATGTTGAGCATTATACACTGGATCATTAATAATGCTGCCCATTATATATGGAGCATGATTTTGGCCCGTAAGAAACTGGAGCATCATCCATGGGGCCCATCATATACTGGAGCATTCTAAATGGGGCAGATCAGACACTGGAGCAGCATCCATGGGGCCCATCATATACTGGAGCATTGTAAATGGGGGACAGCAGAGACTGGAGCAGCATTTACTGGGCCCATTATACACTGGATCATTAATAATGGGGCCCATTATATATGGAGCATGATTTTGGCCCATAAGACACTGGAGCACCATCATATACGGGAGAATCATATGGGGTTCATTATTTATGGGGCATCATATAGGGTATGGAGCAACATATGGGGCACATATGACGCCTATTCTGTATGGAGCATTATATGGAGCCCATTCTGTATGGAGCAATATATGGGGCTCATTATTCTGTATGGCGCACTATGTGGTGGACATAATACTGTATGAAGGAATATACTGTGCGTTTTTTGAACTATTGTAGATTTTAACATATATATCAGTCATATCATATAAAAAGTGAAGTATTTTTCATTGTACTATACCTATACTTCTGTGCCATATCGGAGCATGATGAATTGTGGTATGTGATAAAGGGGCCCACTGACACTCTTTGGCCCAGGGCACGCGAAAATCGGGAGCCAGCCCTACCCGCCCCCACAATTTAGACAAATAACCCCCAGTTTTCAATGCGTAACTATTAGTATAAAGTTAATTAAGGTTGCCAAGCTTAAGTAATAAGAATTTATATTGTTGGCATTGAAATGGGCACTCTAGGTGTGTTTACTGTCCTCCACTCCATGGCGACTTTGCTTCCCCATTGACTTGCATTGGGTTTCGTGTTTCAGTCGGACCCCCGACTTTTCCCGATAGTCGGCCGATTTCGTTCGACCCGACTTTTGAGAAAGTCGGGTTTCATGAATCCCGACTCGACCCTCCTAAAGGAAAAGTCACTCATCTCTAGTTAATACTAATTATGATGGTTTATTTGACTCAGTTTCTCGCTGCAAGTAGCCGGACAGTACCTCCGCGGTGTGTCTGTTGCCACTCAAAGATATCATCTTTAAAACAGCCTGCTGACGCTTACCACTAGCTGTTCGATAGTGGGACACCTCGTGTGCAACACTGCCAGCTGCGGATGGAGTGCGCTCTGTCGACGAGCTTTCGCTTCTGGAGGAGGAGGAGGGTCGAAGGCCTACAGCCAACTGGTGCCTATACCGTGGGCTAGGCAGCACTGTCCCACCACCGCTGTCCCCTGTGGACCCTGCATACACCACATTAACACAGTGCGCAGTGATGAACACGTAACAGCCCTGGCCATGCCTAATGGCCCATGCATCTGTTTTGAGGTACACCTTTCCACTCACTGATTGTTTGAGTGCATGTACAATGCGGTCTTTCACATGCAGGTGGAGGGCAGGGATGGCTTTTCTAGAAAGAAGTGCCGACTGGGTAGGTCATAGCATGCGACAGAGTAGGCCATGAGCTCTCGGAACGCTGCGCTTTCAACCAAACGGAAGGGCATCATCTCTAATGAGATCAGTTTGGCAATGTAGGCATTCAAAGCCAGTGTACGAGGATGAGAGGATGAGTACTTTCTTGTCCTACTCAGACTGTCTGCTAGGGTGAGCTGGACTTGAGAGCGGCATATGGAGGACTGAGAGGGGGTTGGTGATGGTAATGATGGTGGTCATGGTGATGGCCTAGATTCAGTCTTTCATTGGAAAAACATTGTGATTCCCTGACTGCTTTGGCCTTGCGACGACACCTCAACATTTCTTGCTAGTGGTGTGCTAACCGGTGGACTTACTGTGGGGAAAGCAATGTAGCATTGCTAGCTACCTTCAGTCGGAGTAGGTGCACATATGTTACCTGAGGTTTTGTAGTCCGTCCACGCTTGCAAGTGCATGGTGTTTACATGTCTAAGCATGCAACTGGTATTCAAATTTCGGAGATTTTTCCCTCTGCTAAAGGTCCTTCCGTACTTCTTACAGATAACCTTTGCCTCATCAATAGGATTTTGTTCAAAAAAATGCCACACTGCACTCTTCCTACTATGGGATAAATTTTCAGGGCTTGCACGCTGTGCTAATTTGACCGTCTGGCCAAGCTGTCCTGCAACTCTTTTTTTTAACACATTTTTGGACTGCTACGGGGCTGCCAGATAACTGCAGCTGTGAAGTCGATGCCTGCTGCGGATCCTCATACTCTTGTGAGCTATTGCCAGCGGCACCTCTTACCCCCAATGGATGCCAATTCAGATCAACAACCTAGTCATCTATCACCTCCTCGTCAATTTCATCTGCACCTTCCTCTGTGTCACCGTGTAAGGTGGTATAGTATGCGGGAAAGGGCACCTGAGTTTCATCAGATTCAGATTCTGGCTCAGTAGACTGTGAGGGCAATGCAGTGCTCTGGGTGAATGTACCAGCAAAATCATATAGCAGTGGCTGTGCATCAGTGCACTCCATGTCATATTCATCTTGAACTGGGGAATTCAGGATTTCACTTGATAACTAGGGTTGAGCATTCCGATACTGCAAATATCGGGTATCGGCCGATATTGGCTGTATCGGAATTCCGATTCCGAGTACCGATATTTTCGTCATATCGGATACCGGAATCGGAATGTCACTGTCACTGTCAGTGTCCGTCGGTCGGGTCTGTCAGGAGTCAGCGGCACTTACCCGGCAGAAGATCTCCGTCGGTCACATCCCGGACTGCTTAATGGCCGCCATCCTCTTCTCCCTGGCGGTCACATGCAGTTTCTCACGATAACTGCAGTGACTGCTGGGTAATCGCGGCCGTAAAGCAGTCCGATGACGTCACCGCCGGGGAAGCTGGTAAGCAGCTGTGCTGCGCCGGGATGTCAGGCTCTGCCTGTCATTCCGATGTAGCAGAGCTGGATCGTCGTGTGACAGTCGTTACTATGGACTGCGTCGGACAGGTGGTATACTGTTGGTTTGTTTTTTTTCTTTTTTTACAGGAGATCGATGGCGTCGCAGGAATGAGAGAGTAATAAAAAAAATGAAAACTGTGTTGTCTCTTTTATTTCATTAAAAGACTTTTTTCTTGCTGTGTCTTTTTTTTAAACATTTAAAAACTTTGGGATTAATAATGGATCGGTGTCTTATTGACGCCTCTCCATTATTAACCGGGCTTATTGTCACCGTGCAATCAACGGTGACATTAACCCCTTATTACCCCGCTTGCCACCGCTAAAGGGCAAGTGGGAAGAGCCGGGTAAAGTGCCACAATTGGCACATCTTTTGATGCGCCAAATGTGGGGCTGCTGTAGCCTGGTATTATCAGCTGTTGAGGGCCAAAATCCATGGGCCTTGACAGTCTTTTAATACCAGGCCGCAGCAGTCTGCATTTTACTTGGCTGGTTAACAAAAATAGGGGGACCCCTACGCCGTTTTTTTTTCGAGGGGATCCCCTATTTTTGTTAACCAGCCAAGCTAAGCAGACTGCTGTGGCCTGGTATTATCAGGCTGGCAAGGTCCATGGATATTGGATCCTTAACAGCCTGAAAAACCAGGCCTCAGCGGTCTGCTTCATCTGGCTGGTTAACAAAAATAGGGGGGACCCCACGCAAATTTTTTTCGAGGGGATCCCCTATTTTTGTTAATCAGCCAAGATATGCAGACTGGCTGTGGCCTGGTATTATCAGGCTGGCAAGGTCCATGGATCTTGGCTCCTTAACAGCCTGAAAATCCAGGCCTCAGCGGTCTGCTTCATCTGGCTGGTTAACAAAAATAGGGGGGACCCCACGCCAATTTTTTTCGAGGGGATCCCCTATTTTTGTTAATCAGCCAAGATATGCAGACTGCTGTGGCCTGGTATTATCAGGCTGGCAAGGTCCATGGATCTTGGCTCCTTAACAGCCTGAAAATCCAGGCCTCAGCGGTCTGCTTCATCTGGCTGGTTAACAAAAATAGGGGGGACCCCACGCCATTTTTTTTTCGAAGGGAACCCCTATTTTTGTTAATCAGTTCCCTCTGACGTCACTGATTGTGTCCCTGGCTGACCTGAAGTGAAAGTGGAAAGCAATCAATTAAGCTTTCCACTTAAGGGCCCGTCTCACATAGCGATATCGCTACCGAGATCGCTGCTGAGTCACTAGTTTTGTGACGCAGCAGCGAGCTCACCAGCGATATCGCTGTGTGTGACATTCAGCGACGATCAGCCCCCCTGCCGGGTATCGCTGATTGTCGCTGAAATGTCAGGACCTTTTTTTGATCGCTGGTTTCCCGCTGACAGGCACGCATCGCTGCGTGTGACAGGCGGGAGACCAGCGATCCGCTGGTAACCAAGGTACACAGCGGGTTTCCAGGCGTGGGGCTGTGCCTAGAAACCCGCTGTGTACCTTGGATACCAGCGCCCTGATGCAGGGAGCTGGTATCCAAGGTACACAGAGGGTTTCCAGGCACCGCGCAGCACTTGGAAACCCGCTGTGTACCTTGGTTACCAGCGGATCGCTGGTCTCCCGCCTGTCACACGCAGCGATGCGTGCCTGTCAGCGGGAAACCAGCGATCAAAAAAAGGTCCTGACATTTCAGCGACGATCAGCGATACCCGGCAGGGGGGCTGATCGTCGCTGAATGTCACACACAGCGATATCGCTGGTGAGCTCGCTGCTGCGTCACAAAACTAGTGACTCAGCAGCGATCACGGTAGCGATATCGCTATGTGAGACGGGCCCTTAAGCGATGTTACCCGCAGTGTCGCTGTCCCAGATCGCTGCCTGAGCTGCCTGTTTGGCAGCTCAGCAGCGATCATGTAGCGATACACCAGCGATCCTGACAAGTGCATATCGTTGTCGGGATCGCTGGTGTATCGTTATGTGAGACCCAGCCTTTACTCTCCTGTCAGCCAGGAGAGGAACTCATTCATTTGGGGGTTTACTGTGAGGCTGCAGCATTAGCTGCGGTCCCTGCAGTAAACATTAACCCTTTCTGAAGGATTACACCGTGGGACCTGACTGTGCATGGGATAGGTAAGAGTAATTTTGCTTTTTTATTTTATTTTTATTACAGGAAATAGTTTTTGCAGTAAAATAAAAGATGGTCAAAAACATGTGTCTTTATTTCATTAAAATGATTTTTAATTAAAGTGTGTGTGTTTTATTTTTATTTCATGCAATAGGATTAATAATTGATAGTTGTCTAATTGACAGCTCTCAATTATTAACCTGGCTTAAGGTCACCTTTCAATAGCAAGGTGGCTTTAACCCCATATTAACCCATTCGCCACCGCTACAGGGCAATGTGCCAGAAAGGGCAAATCTAATTATAGATTTGTCTTTTCTGGGGTGTCTGGGGGCAGATGTTAGTAGCCAGGGGGGGCCAAAAATAATGGTCCCTCTCTGGGCTATTATTATCTGCCCCCACTCACTGGCTTTGTCTGTCTGGTTGCGAAAATAGGGCGGGAGCCCACGCATTTTTTTTCAGCAATTTTACACCTCATATATATATATACATGTCATTGAATTTGTGACACATATATATATATATTTATAGTTCATACACTTCTACATAGTATAATAGCCGCTAATTCAATTGCCGGCTTTTGTGAAAATGCAGAACCCGACATGAAATGACACTTGGTTTACATAGAGTTAACCATGTCTTTTCATGTAGTTTGATATCTGATTTGCACAAACAATTACATGAGTGTAAGTGTGCAAAATTTCACACCTGTAGGGGTTAATTAAAGGTGTAAATTCGTAGCAAAAAAGTCCGTTTTTTTACAACGAATTTACACCTTTAATTAATCCCTACAGGTGTGAAATTTTGCACACATAGACTGATGTAATTGTTTGTGCAAATCAGATAGCAAACGACATGAAAAGACATGGTTAACCCTATGTACACAAGTGTCATTTCATGTCGGGTGCTTCTGTCTTTTCACAGAAGCCGGCTTTACCCGGCAATTGAATCAGAGGATATTTTACTATGTAGAAGTGTATAAATTATACATATATGTATATATATATGTCACAATGACATGTATATATATATATATGTATTCTATGTGTGTATATTTAGTGTTTACAAGGAAAGAATGGGGTTTTTTTAGTTACGATATTTTGTTCCCATAGACTTACATTGGATTTCCGGTATCGGTATCGGATATCGCCGATATTTTAATGGTATCGGCGATACCATTCCGATTCCGATACTTTTGGATATCGGAAAGTATCGCTCAACTCTATTGATAACCCAGGCATTATATGTGAAAAGAGCTCCAGGGAGTAATCTGAAGTGTGGCCTGCCGCAATCCTTCACTTTTGTTGGGGATGAAGGACACAAGGAAAGGTATTGTCCCTGACCAGGAGCCTGCATTGACGACTCAGTGCTTGCAGTTTTTGAAACTTCAGAAGAGGCGATAGAGCTGGAGGCTATTTCGGCAGTGTAAGCCAAAACCTGTTCCTGATGCTCCGGCTTTAAAAGCGGTTTACCTACTCCCAGAAAAGGGCGCCTTCCAGGCCTTCTGGAGCCAGACGATGACGCAGGCTCAACACCTCCTGCCTTAGGTGCTTTTGTGCTTTTGGCACTACCAGCAGATGCACCACCACCACCATCAGTACCAGCTGGCCCCCCCACCCACGTCCGCGGCCTCTTCCACCATACTTCCTCAAGTTTGGGAAAATGTACCAAAAATACCAGCAGATATATGGTACTGTATCAAAAGCGTACAGCTGTATACAGTATAGGGGAAAATTTAAATCTCCGTATATATTTCCGGAGTCACACACAGACGCTCTCTTAGTATGGATTTGACCTTAATACAAAAGGCAGAAAAAAGGTACTGTATCAGATGCGTACAGCTGTATACAGTGTAGGGTAAAATTTAAATCACTGTATATATTTCAGGAGTCACACACAGACACTTTCTCAGTATGGATTCGACCGTAATACAAAAGGCAGAAAAAGGTACTGTATCTGAAGCGTACAGCTGTATACAGTGTAGAGGAAAATTTAAATCTCCGGATATATTTCCGGAGTCACACACAGACGCTCTCTCAGTATGGATTTGACCTTAATACAAAAGGCAGTAAAAAGGTACTGTATCAGAAGATACCAGCTGTATACAGTGTAGGGGTACATTCAGTGTAGGGGAAAATTTAAATCTCCGTATTTATTTCCGGAGTCACACACAGACACTCACTCAGTACAGATTTGACCGTAATACAAAAGGCAGAAAAACTGTACTGTATCAGAAGATACCAGCTGTATACGGTGAAGGGGAAAATTTAAATCTCCGTATATATTTCCGGAGTCACACACAGACGCTCTCTCAGTATGGATTTGACCGTAATACAAAAGGCAGAAGAAAGGTACTGTATAAGAAAATACCATCTGCATACAGTGTAGGGCAAAATTTAAATCTCTGTATATATTTCCGGAGTCACACACAGACGCGCTCTCAGTATGGATTTGACCGTAATACAAAAGGCAGAAAAAAGGTACTGTATCAGAAGCGTACAGCTGTATACAGTGTAGGAGAAAATGTAAATCTCCGTATATATTTCCGGAGTCACACACAGATTGTCAGCATGTATTTGTCCGTGATACCAGCCGGTACACGGTAGTGTGTGAGGAGCGTACAGCTCTATACTGCGTGGGAAAAAATGAACGCTCGGTAACTGTACAGAAAAAAAGAATAAAAGTATTAGAGTTGTGTAAAAAGCAGTCTGCACAGCAGTGTACACACAGCAATACAGCTATCAGGCAGCCTAATAATCAGCGCTGCTGCACACAAGAAAATCCTCCCCTGTCACTGCACACTAACAGTACAGCACAATTGCTATCAGCGCAAGCTCATAAGAACTTCTCTTTCCAGCCCTAACTCTTTCCCTACTGATAAACAGCGTCAGCAACCTCTCTCTACTGTTAAGATTGGCAGAAGTAAAATGGCGTTCGGCAGTCAGGGCTTTTATAGACACTATGACGCCCCCCAAAGCAAGCCAATCGCTGCAATGCCCTTCTCGGAGATGGTGGTGGACACTGCCCATGTCATCTCGTTGCCCACAGTGTACATCCTTGCTCATTGGCTGAAAAAAGGCGCCTGCAATCATTATGGGAAAACCGACTTTGGTGCTCATTGTGCCGAACGCATGGCTGACTTCACGCTATGGTCGGGTTTCGCTCGACGAAACCCGACTTTGGCAAAAGTCGGCGACTTATGAATCTGACCGACCTGTTTCGCTCAACTCTACTGCAAACCAGGTAGTGGTAACTATCACTGACAACTCCTAGGTACTAGTGGCAAGCATATATACCAGAGTGAAGTGGCCAACACAGAACAGCTGAGACAATCCAGAATGGTGAGCCCCAGGATATCAACTGAACCCTTGCAATGACAGAAACAAGGAAATCCTGCACTGTTTTAATAGGATGGTGAAACAGTTCTAATCAATGCACGAGTTTGTGTAACCAGATGTCGCAATCTTCTTGCCCCTCTCCGTCACAGTATCCTCATAACAACTTTTTAAAGTAAATACCCTATTCATTAAGTCTATGTGATCTAGAGTCATATTGTCGTGTGGCTCAGCACGATTAAGGTGATTCCATATTTGCAGTTTTATTTAGACTTTATTACTTTTGTGCAAAATATATACTTAAAAATAATTTTTGTTTGTGTCACCATATTCTGAGAACTATACATTTTTCTTCTTTCTATGAGAGCATACTTTTTGCATTACAAAATTAAGTTTTCTTTGGTACTATTTTGTGATATATATGATTTTTTACAAATTTTCATTACTCTTTTTAGGGAGTGAAATGAACAAACAGATACATTCTGGATTATTTTTAAAATACAATTTAGGCGTTAGTATAACTGACATACAGTAAGGATGTATATTTTTGTACCTTGTTAGCCAGTAGATAGAAAAATATTTAGAATTGAGAGTCCTCAGTGGTTGATACCTTTAATGGCTAACTGAAAGTTAGCCATTAAAGGTATCAACCACCGAGGACTCTCAATTCTAAATATTTTTCAATAACTGACATATTAACTTTATTCTGTGAGTTAATGTGATAATGACGTATTAACATAATACATTGGTGAACTCTTCAGAAGTTTCCATAATTCAGCATAAATTTGATCTAAATCTTTACTCAAGTCCGAAAAGAAGATAAAGAGATCCAAATTAAATATATTATATGGACTTTATTTAAATTATTTATTCATTATTTAAATTAGCAAAATGTTCCAAAATCAAATTTCTGCGAGTTGCAAAAGTAGTTAGACTTTTGGGATTAGCATGTCATTTGAAGGTTTAATATTATGTTTTCAATCAGTAGGATGTCAATTAGGTATGAATGGGTGACCTGTTTGATTTAAAGAACATGTATCTATCAAAGTCTGATCTTCACAATATATGTGAAGTGTATCATGGCAAGACCAAAAATGATTTCTGAGGACTCAGATTAGTTGTTGGTGCTCATCAGGCAGGAAAAGGTCATTAAACCATTTTTAAAGCGTTTGGACTACCACAATGCAGTCAGACAGATTGTATACAAATACAGGAAATTCAAGAACATTATTACTAGAGATGAGCAAAACTGGCAAGATTTTAATTTGTCAAATAGTGTGGCTTTTACTAGGAAATTAGATACATAGCAATTTTTTTCTTTCAAAGTGAATTAAATGTCCCATATTGTAATAAATGCAAGATGTAGAAAAATAAAAATAGAATACTTATTTCACTGCTCACATCTGTTGCGGACTGTCCCCTGTCTGGTCCTCAGAGCCTCTTCTTACCATTGCTGCATACTAATACCCTGGCATTTTTATGCCGATATGGGTCTGCATTCCTGGCCAGACCCCAGACATTCCTGTGTTCCTCCAAGGCCTAGTTGTGGCTGTAAGTCCCGACCTTGGATGTGCATCTAAAAGTATGACGTGACATCAACCTTACGATGTGTACTCTAGACCTAGACTTCCCATCTATGCATAAGCGTCCTGGGCCTAGTTGTGGCTGGAAAGTAGAGTTGTCATATCCCAAGTCCCTTCGCATATAATGAAAATGTCCCAAGTTTCCCCACACATACTAATAATTTCCACTGAGTCCTCATTGTATACCATAATAACCCCAGATTCCTTCCCACATATACTAGTAATATCCCCTGAGTAACACAAATGAACAAATAGTGCCCTCTTAGTTACCTAAAAAAAAAAAATATTGCGCCATAAAAATAAAAAAAAGACATATACATACACAGCTAATCTAACCCTTGAATACTGGCAAGTCTGCCAGCATAGTCAGCATCCCAGAGGAAGTGAAGCAAGATGTGGTGACATTATCACACCATCTGAACTGGTACTATAATGTCCTGTGCGTGTCTACTGAATGAAAAGTTATAAAGCAGGGAAACCATGGCTTCCTGTTCTAGTGCAGAGGTTACTGTACTGTATGTCCTTCCCATGTTTGCGTAGGTTTTCTTCATGTGCTGTAGTTTCCTCCCACAATCCAAAGACAAATTGATGGGGGGCTTGGATTGTTAGCCCCATCAGGGACAGTGATGGTAATGTATGTAAAGTGCTGTGGAATATGATGACGCTATATAGGCAAAGCATAATAAATAATAATAATAATGGCATGTTGAGCATGCTAATACAGTTAAGAGCGATAGTTGGGCTCCATCATGTGAGTGGGCCAAAGGCAACTGCCCGCTCTACCTTCAACATTAGATAAGTCACTGCCTACTTTCCATGCCAAGTTTCAAGTTTCCTAATGTCCCCTGTATTTTTCATAATGAAACAGGATGTTATTTTCAATAGACTAAAATCATTTCAGTACTTGACTGATCATTTTGTTGAACAGATTTCAGACTTTGGCAGAACATCTTGATTTCCCAGCCAATGCAGGTTCATTTGAAAGGTTTGTGCCATGCTGCTTGGCACATGTTATTAGATTACCACTATTCAATAGGTTCTTAGTAGTCTTTCAAAGCTGAAATCCAACAGTGTATGTAAATACCAATCCCAGCTTAATCTGTTGTATTAAACATAGCAACAGGCCTCTGTGCAATCAGGTAATGATCTGCAAATTGTGGGAAATATTAATCATTCTCTGTGTGATAAGTGATAACTGGCCTCATCAGAATTCAGATTTTTTGCACTACCAATCAACTGAAGTGATTATAGTAATAGGTTCCTTTCGTATGTCCACTCTTGTATAGGCTAGGTACTTTTATCTCTTCTTATGAATCTGGTACATAAATTACATTTATTTGTTAAGAGAGATTATACATGACTGCAAAAATCAGCTTCTCTGTGCACCATATCTAATTCTCCTTAGGGTATGGTCATACATAGCAATCTTTATCTAGTAGCATGTGGTGGCATCCTGACAGTCACAGGCAAATATATGCAAATTTTTTACTTATTGTTAATACTTTTTTTTTCAAGCATTCAGCTTTCAAAACTAAGTAGTATATTTATACACATTTCTCTATTGAAGATTTTTAATTTCCCTTTTATCTATTTGACTAGAGATGAGCGAATTTGTTCGGATTTTGTCCCCGAATCTGATTTTGACATATTCGAGCCATATTCAAACAATATTCGTGCAGAATGTATGTCTTATGATAGCTTCCGAAAATATTCAGTAATTTCTACTCCCATTAACTCTAATGATGTTCAGCTTTGTTCGAAGAATATTGCAAAAACAATTGTTACTGCTGTGGCCGCTGACGCGGCTCAGCCAACGCTTCCACATCGCCAGACCACGATGACATGGTCCATGGTCCAGACCATGATGAAGTGCGTCCCAGGTGGTAAGGGAATTTGGACTCACTGGAGTACAGAGGGGGACCTGGACCTTCCTGGACTAGGGAAGGTCAGCGACCATGATCTGTGGCAGCTGAGCATATGGACAAGGTGGCGACATGCAGGACTAGATGACACTGCACAACTTCAGGTATGAAGAAACATAAAGTTTACTTAAACAAAGACACAGTACATAAACAGAACATAACAATGTCAGGCTCCCAATTCCACACTTCAAGGAAGGGTGCACGTCTGGGTTAACAGATGTTGGCAGGAGGTCATCACGGGTTGATGGAGTCCAGGGTCGTCTGGCACGGGCATACTAGGAGGACCTCTCTTGGACCTCAGGCTAAGTACAGAGCAGCACGGTGGCTCAGTGGATAGCACTACAGCCTTGCAGCGCTGGAGTCCTTGGTTCGAATCCCACCTAGGACAACATCTGCAAGGAGTTTGTATGTTCTCCCCGTGTTTGCGTGGGTTTCCTCCGGGTACTCCGGTTTCCTCCCACACTCCAAAAAACATACTGATAGGAAATCTAGATTGTGAGCCCCATCGGGGACAGCGACAATAATGTGTGCAAACTGTAAAGCGCTGCGGAATATGTTAGCGCTATTTAAAAATAAAGATTATTATTATTAGTACAGGCACAGCATTAGAACATAAGACACTGGCCTCGGACAAACGTCAGACAATGACAAGAGATCCTCACGGGTTGATGCAGTCCAGAGTCATCTGACAAGGGCATACTAGGAGAACCGCTCTTCAGGCTCAGCAGGAGAACGTCAGACACCAACCTCGGACAGACGTCATCACAGGGGGGACCCCAGGGACACAAGCAAGACACAGACAGCCCAGGCCCATTAACATCGGCATGGCAGCTCAGGACTTCGTCTGCTCAGATCCAGGACACATTGAGAAACAAGGCTGGAAACTCCCCAGGAACACGGAGGAGGAGTCCATCCAGAAGCACAAGCAGGACCAACTCTGGAACACAGGCTGGACCACCAGGACCACGGACTGGACATCTGGACACAGGCTGCATATCAGGACACAGGCAAGAAATCAGGACATCAGGGACACCGGCTGGACATTGTAACACAGGCATGACATCGGGACACCGGCGTGGCAGCTCAGCTCATCAGCTGGGACATGGACGGCACAGGACTATGAACAACAGTGTGTCAGCTCAAGTCATTGGCAGAGACACGGACAGCACAGGTCCAGGAATACCGGCATGGCAGCTCAGGTCATCAGCTGAGACAATTACAGCACAGGACCAGAAACACTGGCATGGCAGTTCAGGTCATTGGCAGAGACACGGACAGTGCAGGTCCAGGAACACTGGCGTGGCAGTTCAGGTCATCGGCTGAGACACAGACGGCACAGGACCAGGCAGCGGTGGTCAGGATTCGGGTACCAGACAGTGGTCACCAGACTCCTGTCATCGGTCATGATCTCCAGGCACCAGGCAGCGGTCATCAGGCTCTAAACTACTGTCGTCAGGCTCTGGGCATCGGATATAGGAAGGAACTAAAGCGAATGGTGCAAGCACCGGGTTGGACCAGGGCCGGATGGAGCTAGCATCGCATAGCAGACTGAGCACAGCATAGTAGACGCTCAGCAAAAACACGGGACTCCATCTTTAAAAGACAAACCCAGGTTAGTTCACAGTCACTGGGTACATGGTTCCAGACACAGAAGGACTTCAGGAACATAACACAGAGGACACAGTTCAGACAGGGTCAGGTACAGGTACAGGAACAGATCCAGGATAAAGGATTCAGGACTGAGAATGCAGCCCTCAGAGAGGTGGAAAACAAGACACAACAGAAACAGGCCTGGATATGCAGCCTCCAGTGAAGGCGGAAAAACAAGACAGGACCAACGACATCAGCTTTCCTAGAACTGATTGCAAGCAGATGCACATTGCCTCAATAACTTGTTTTTCTCACGGAAAACGTCCCAGTATTTATCACAAAAACACTTTTTATACTTTGAGAATTGCCCCACGTACCTTCTGTTTCCGTCATAGGGGTAGGGATTAGAGATGAGTGACTTTCCTCCGGGAGGGTCGAGTCAGGTTTCGGACCACCCGACTTTATCAAAAGTCGAATCGAACGAAATCGGCTGACTATCGGCAAAAGTCGGAGTTCCGACCGAAACCTGACCCTACCCCAATGCAAGTCAATGGGGAATAAAAGTTGGCAGTGAGTGGAGGACAGTAAACACACCCTACAGTGCCCATTTCAATGCCAAAGACATCAATTCTTATTACTTAAGCTTGTCAACCTTCATTTACTTTATAATAATAGTAACACATTGAAAACTGGGGGTTATTTGGCTAAAGTTGTGGGGGGGCAGGGCTGGCTCCAGGTTTTCGTGGGCCCCGGGCGAAAGAGTCTCAGTGGGCCCCTTTAACACATACCACAATTCATGATCCTCCGATACGGCACAGAAATATAGGTATAGTACAATGCCAAATACTTGACTTCTTACATTACATGAGTGATATCTATTGTAAATTCTACAATAGCTCAAATACCGGATAGTATAGTCCTCCATACAGTATTATGGGCACCACATAGTGCGCCATATGGAATAATGAGCCCCACATATATTGCTCCATACATAATTGGGCCCATATAATGTTCCATACAGTATATGATGAGCTCTACATCAGGGCCGGCGTCAGCACCCGGCATACCCGGGCAAATGCCGGGGCCCTGAGTAGGCGGGGGGCCCACTCACCGTCGGGCACCCCGGCGCCCGTTAGCGGTGTCAGCGCCGCCACTGGGCCCCCCGCTTGCTCAGGGCCCCGGCAGCAGCCGGCGCAATACTTACCTCTCCCGTGCCTCCGCTGCCGCAGCTCCGGGCTCCAGGGGGCGCCTGCCCCGGCTCTTCCTCTCTCACAGCAGCGCCGCTAAATGACGTCATCATTCAGCGGCTGGCTGTGGCAGAGAGCGCGCGGACTCCGGACAGGTGAGGTGTGGGTGTGTGTGTGTGTGTGCCTGCGTGTGTGTGCTGCCTGCGGTGCTGTATGTGTGATGTGGTGGGGGAGGCAGTGATGGTCGTGAGGAGGCAACGATGATGGGGAGGCAATGATGATGATGATGATGATGGGGAAGCAATGATAATGGGAAGGCAATGATGATGATGATATTAATGGGGAGGCAATGATAATGATGATGATGGGGAGACAATGATAATGGGAAGGCAATGATGATGATGATATTAATAGGGAGGCAATGATAATGATGATGATGGGGAGGCAATGATAATGGGAAGGCAATGATGATGATGATATTAAAGGGGAGGCAATGATAATGATGATGATGGGGAGGCAATGATAATGGGAAGGCAACGATGATGATGATATTAATGGGGAGGCAATGATAATGATGATGATGGGGAGGCAATGATAATGGGAAGGCAATGATGATGATGATATTAATGGGGAGGGAATGATAATGATGAAGATAGGGAGGCAATGATAATGGGAAGGCAATGATGATGATGATATTAATGGGGAGGCAATGATAATGATGATGATGGGGAGGCAATGATAATGGGAAGGCAATGATGATGATGATATTAATAGGGAGGCAATGATGATGATAATGGGGAGTCTTTCCACAGCGCCCTTTCCTGAGCCGTAACAGTGCAGAACGCAGCACAGTGTAGAGGAGAGCTCCATATTTTGTATTGAGCATTATATGTGGTCCAGTATTCTGTATGGAGCATTATATTGGGACCAGTATTCTGTATGGAGCATTATATGGGGGATGGCGGGGTGACATCCTGCATGGGGTATTATATGGGTGATGAGGGGGAGACTATGTAGTGCCCATAATATTGTATGGAGGACTGTACTGTCCAGTCTGTAGTGTGCGCTGTGAGGATTTTGCGGTTTTTGAGCTATTGTACAATTTACAATAGGTATCAGTCATGTAATGGAAGAAGAGAAGTGTTTGGCGGGCGTTGTGCTATACCCATATTTCTCTGCAGTATCTGTGCATCATGAATCGTGGTCTGTGTTAAGGGGGCCCACTGAGACTCTTTTGCCCAGGGCCCATAAAAACCTGGAGCCGGCCCTGCTCCACATAATGCTCCAGTATATGATGGTCCTCATATAATGTGCCATACAGTATAGGACGGTCCCCATAGAGTATAATGTGCCCCACATATTGCTCCATACAGTATAATGAGTTGCATATAAAGCTCCATACAGTATATGATGGGCCCCATATATTGCTCAATACAGAATGGGCTCCATATAATGCTCCATACAGAATAGGCCACATATGTGATCCATATGATGCTCCATATATAAAGGGCCCTATATGATGCCCCAATAATAATAAACCCCATATGATGCTCTAGTATATGATGGGCCCCATAAATGATGCTCCAGTGTATGATGAGCCCCATATGATGCTCCAATTATAATGGTCCTCATATATAATGATCCATATATAATGGGCTCCATGTGATGCTCCAGTACATGATGGGCCCCATGGATGATGCTCCAGTGTATGATGGGCCTAATATATGATGTTCCAGTGTATAATGGGCCCCATATATGATGCTCCAGTGTATGATGAGCCCCATGTAATGCTCCAAATATAATGGGCTCCATGTGATGCTCCATATATAATGTGCCCCATATGATGCACCATATATAATGGGCCCCATATGATACTCCAGTATATGATGGGCCCCATGAATGATGCTCCAGTGTATGATGGGCCTATATAATGCTCCATATATAATGGGCCCCATATGATGCTCCAGTATATAATGGGCCCCATATATGATGTTCCAGTGTATAATGGGCCCCATATATGATGCTCCAGTGTATATTGGGCCCCGTATATGTTGCTCCAGTGTATGATGGCCTCATATATAATGCTCCAGTGTATAATGGGCCCTATCTATGATGCTCAAGTGTATGATGTGCCCCATATATAATTCTCCAGTGTATAATGCTCCCCATATATTGCTCCAAACATAAAAAAAATGAAAACCTCTCCTCGCTGGGCACTGCTCTACTCTGGACTCCTCAGCGTCGCCATCTTACAGCTCTCTGCACTGTGACTGTTCAGGCAGAGGGCGCACAGACGTGACGTCATTGCGCTCTCTGACCTGAATATCACTGTCAGGAAACGCGGAAGACGTCACAGCGGTGGAGCAGGGAGATGTAAGTATTGCAAGTGCTGGGCCCTGAGCAAGCAGGGGGCCCACTCATGGGCGCCGGCACTGGCACAGGGCCCCTCATAGTACGCCGGTGTCTGACGGCGAGTGGACCCCCCCACCTGCTCAGGGCCCCGGACTTGCCCGGGTGCGCCAGGTGCTGATACCGTCCCTGGATGGGGTACAGCCCAGTTAGGGAGGTGGAAAAACTGGCATATGTTGAGGTGTAGGCTGGATGTTCAGCAGTTGCAAATGGAGGAATTGGAGAAGTCGGAGGAAGAGGAGGACAAAATCATCAGGGGAAGGTGGTACAAAATCCTTTGAAATCCAGGCATGGTTCATTTTAATGAAGGTGAGATCACTAACATTTTGGGTCGACAGCCGGGTCCTTCTTTCTGTCAGGATTGATCCAGCAGCACTGAAGACTCTTTCTGATAGCACACTACCAGCAGGGCAAGCGAGCTCCTGCAAGGCATATTGTGCCAATTCAGGCTAGGTGTCCAGTTTACAGGCCCAGTAGTCAAAGGGGAATGAACTGTGAGGGAGAACATCGATAGGGGAGGGGAGTTAATTTTGAACCATAGTTCAAATTTTAAAATTCTTAGTTTCATCTTAAATTTCATAGTTAAAATTTCTACAATGCCAATGCCATTTCTTGCATCAGCCATCAACTCGGTCACCCCTGTCATGCATAACAGAGTGTGACGAATCAATAGACAACCCTGGCACAATAACACCACTAAAAAGCTTCGGCAAGCATCCAGAATTGCTGAACGGCGCTGGAAGAAAACGCATTCACAAGATGACTTCACTGCACTCAAACAAGCAACACTTGCATTCAAATCAGCTCTCACCTCTGCTAAACAGGCCTACTTTACATCCCTTGTAACTTCCTTATCCCACAACCCCAAACAGTTGTTCAATACTTTTAACTCCCTCCTCTGCCCACCACTGCCCCTCCTACCTCCCTCACCTCTGCTGAGGACTTCGCAATTCACTTCAAAAACAAGACAGACCAAACACGGCAAGTCTTTATTAGTCAACCACCACAACCCCTTTGTATACCTGACCAATGCCCAAACCCCATAACCTCCTTATCCAACATCACGGAAGGGGAGCTTGCTCATCTTCTCTCCAAATCACATCTCACCACTTGTGCACTCGACCCCATCCTATGCCACTACCTCCCCAATCTCGCCACCCCTCTTATCCCATCACTAACCCACCTCTTCAGCCTATCACTAACTTCCGGTACCTTCCCTTCTGCTTTCAAACATGCCACAGTCACGCCTATCCTCAAAAAGCCAAACCTCGACCGAACCGCTATGTCCAGCTATCGCCCAATATCGCTGCTCCCATTCGCTTCCAAACTCCTGGAGCAAGCCCGTCCACGATGAACTTTCCTCCCATCTCTCATCTAACCTGCTCTTTGACAATCTACAATCTGGTTTCCGCCCCATCACTCCACTGAGACAGCCCTGACCAAAATTACTAACGACCTACTTACAGCCAAAGCGAACGGACCATACTCTATACTCCTCCTTCTAGACCTGTCCTCTGCCTTCGACACAGTTGACCACTGCCTCCTACTACAGATCCTCTCTTCCTTTGGCATCAAAGACCTCGCCCTATCCTGGATCAAATCATACCTCTCCAACCGTACATTCAGCGTCTCCCACTCCCACACTACCTCCTCATCCCACACTCTCTCTGTTGGAGTCCCCCAAGGCTTGGTTCTAGGACCCCTACTCTTCTCAATCTATACACTTGGCCTGGGGCAACTCATAAAGTCCCACGGATTCCAGTACCACCTTTATGCCAGTGATACTCAGATCTACCTCTCTGGCCCAGATGTTACCTCTCTGCTCTCCAAAATCACGGAGTGTCTATCAGCCATATCCTCTTTCTTCTCCTCCCGCTTCCTCAAACTGAATGTGGACAAATCTGAACTGATCACCTTTCCCTCATCTCACAGATCTTCCTTACCTGACCTATCTATAACAATTGACAACATCACTCTTTCCCCCGTACTGGAGGTCCGCTTCCTTGGAGTAACCCTTGACTCTGCACTGTCCTTCAAACCGCACATCCAAGCTCTCTCCACATCCTGCCGCCTCCAGCTCAAAAATATTTCCAGAATCCGTCCCTTCCTCAACCCTCACTCTACTAAAATGCTTGTGAACGCCCTCATCATCTCCCATCTCGACTACTGCAACATCCTTTTCTGTGGCCTCCTGCTAACACCCTTGCACCTCTCCAGTCCATCCTTAACTCTGCCGCTCGACTAATTCATCTCTCTCCTCGCTACTCCTCTGCTTCTCCCCTCTACAAATCTCTCCACTGTCTCCCACTCCCTCTGCGTATCTAATTCAAATTACTAATACTGACCTACAAGGCCATCTATAGCTTGTCTCCTCCATATATCTCTGAACTAATCTCCCTATATCTTCCCTCATGTAATCTCTGATCCTCCCAAGACCTCCTACTCTCCTCCACACTTATTCGCTCCTCACCTAACCGCTTCCAAGACTTCTCCTGAATAGCCCCCATCCTCTGGAATTCTTTACCCCAACACGTCCGACTATCAACCACATTCGGATCCTTCAGACGGAACCTGAAAACTCACCTCTTCAGGAAAGCTTACAACCTGCAATGATCCCCACTGCCTCCTCACCACTACTGGAACTACAGCCTCACCATCACTGGACCTGCTGCAACCCCCCAACCTACTGTATCCTTCCCCACCATCCTGTAGAATGTAAGCCCGCAAGGGCAGGGTCCTCTCTCCCCTCTATATCGGTCTGTCATTGCTAGTTTGCTTACCGTAAGTGATATCTGTAATCTGTATGTAACCCCTTCTCATGTACAGCACCATGGAATCAATAGCGCTATATAAATAAATAATAATAACAGTTGACAACTGCTGTCTCCTGTCTGTTGCAATCGATTCAGTATTATCAGTCGTGTGAGCGGTACTCGTGAATTCAGTCCACAACATGGTCATGAAACCCCTGTCTCCAACGCCAGTTCGGCTGTGTGCACCACGAACACCTCTTCCATTTGGCCCAGTACGGCTCGTGGTAGAGCCTGCACCGCTGTTGTGTGCTGGAAATGCCTCTAACAAACGGTTTACCAGAGTTGCTTGTTTGTTCGCCAATATTAGCTCTAGGTTCTCTTGTGGCATGATGTTCTGTAATTTGCCTTTATAGCATGGATCGAGGATGCTGGCCAACCAGTAGTCGTCATCGTTCATCATTTTGGCAATGCGGGGGTCCCTTTTTAGGATCCGCAAGAGATAATCACACATGTGGGCCAATGTTCCAGGTGTCAATGATGCACTGCCAGTGGTGGGTGGAGGAGCACTTTCTGCCAAATCCACATCCCTCCATTCACGCACAAACCCTGTACCTGACCTTGGCAAGCCAACATTTTCTTTTGCCCCCTGAGAAGCATCCTCCTCCCCAAAATAATCATCCCCCTCATCCTCCTCCTCCTCCTCTTCCTCTTCTTCCTCCACCTCGTACAGGACAGTTCCCTGAGCAGACAATGGCTGACTTTCAACAAGGCTTCCCTCCTCCTCCTCTTCCTCCTCTGCTGCAGACTCCTGATCATTAATGTGCGTCAAAGTTTGCATGAGCAGACGCATAAGTGGGATGCTCATGCTTATGATGGCGTCATCTGTGCTTCCCAGCCATGTGCATTCCTCAAAACACTGAAGGACTTTACAGAGGTCTTTCAGCTTTGACCACTGCACACCCGACAACTCCATGTCTGCCCTCAAACTGCCTGCCCGTGTATCCTCCCACAAATGCATTACAGCCTGCCTCTGTTCGCACAGCCTCTCAACCATGTGCATGGTGGAGTTCCACCTTGTTGCAACGTCTATGATTAGGCGGTGCTTGGGGAGGTGGAGCAATTGTTGCAGCCTCTGCATGCGACTGGATTCTACGGGCGAGCGACGGATGTGTGAGCACAGTCTTCGCACCTTATGGAGCAGGGCTGGTAACTCCATATAATTATTTATGAAGCACTGCACCACCAGGTTTAAGGTGTGAGCCAGGTAACGTATGTGAGTTTTGCCAGGGCTATGGCCGCCACAAAATTACATCCGTTATCACTGACTACCTTGCCTGGCTCAAGATGTAGACTGCCTAGCCATGACTCAGTTTATAGCTACAAGTAGTCGGCGAGTACCTCCGCGGTGTGTCTGTTGTCGCCCAAAGACATCCTCTTTAAAACAGCCTGTTGACGTTTTTGAAACTTCAGAAGAGGAGGTGATAGAGCTGGAGGCTGTTTCGGCAATGTAAGTCAAAACCTGTTCCTGATGCTCCAGCTTTAAAAGCGGTTTACCTACTCCCAGAAAAGGAAGCCTTCCAGGCCTTTTGGAGCCAGACGATGACGCAGTCTCAACACCTCCTGTCTTAGGTGCTATTGTGCTTTTGGCACTACCAGCAGATGCACCACAACCACCATAAGTACTAGCTGGCCCCCCCCGCCCACGTCCGCGGCCTCTTCCACCATACTTCCTCATATTTGGAAAAATGTACCCAAAATACCAGCAGATATATGGTACTGTATGAGGAGCGTGCAGCTGTATACGGTGTAAAGAAAAATTTAAATCTCCGTATTTGTTTCCGGAGTCACACACAGACGCTCATTCAGTATGTATTTGACCGTAATACAAACAGCAGAAATACGTTACTGTATCAGAAGCGTACAGCTGTATACGGTGTAGGGAAAAATTTAAATCTCCGTATATATTTCCGGAGTCACACACAGACGCTCACTCAGTATGTATTTGACCGCAATACAAACAGCATAAATACGGTACTGTATCAGAAAAGTACAGCTGTATACGGTGTAGGGGAAAATTTAAATCTCTGTATATATTTCCGGAGTCACACACAGACGCTCTCTCAGTATGGATTTGACCGCAATACAAACAGCATAAATACGGTACTGTATCAGAAAAGTAAAGCTGTATACGGTGTAGGGGAAAATTTAAATCTCCGTATATATTTCCGGAGTCACACACAGACGCTCTCTCAGTAAGGATTTGACCGTAATACAAACAGCAGATATACTGTACTGTATAAGAAGCGGACAGCTGTATACGGTGTAGGGAAAAATTTATATCTCCGTATATATTTCCGGAGTTACACACAGACGCTCACTCAGTATGTATTTGACCGTAATACCATCAGCAGAAATACGGTACTGTATCAGAAGCGTACAGCTGTATACGATGTAGGGAAAAATTTAAATCTCCGTATATATTTCCGGAGTCACACACAGACGCTCGCTCAGTATGTATTTGGCCATAATACAAACAGCAGATATACGGTACTGTATCAGAAGAGTACAGCTGTATACAGTGTAGGGGAAAATTTAAATCTCCTTATATATTTCCGGAGTCACACACAGACGCTTTCTCAGTAAGGATTTAACCGTAATACAAACATCATAAATACGGTACTGTATCAGAAAAGTACAGCTGTATACGGTGTAGGGGAAAATTTAAATCTCCGTATATATTTCCGGAGTCACACACAGACGCTCACTCAGTATGTATTTGACCGTAATACCATCAGCAGATATACGGTACTGTATCAGAAGCATACATGTTGTGAATAGGCTGGAAATGAGTTCTGAGCAGAAGCTCCCTCTGGTGGTTACAAACGGTACTGGACTGTCCAGTGAAGATTGTGAGGATTGGGAATCAGGTGTTACTGACTGGTCTTATATAAGGGAGTCGCCTTCCCATCAGGGTTGCCGGTGATCAATTGTTCTGGTCTCAATCAGTGATTCCTGTTTCCTTGGTAGCCTGCTGTGTCGTGTCTGAATCTCCTGCTAACAGATAAGACATTTTCTTCTTTTTGTTTTTGTGCTTTATTTTTGCATTTTGTCCTGCACTTCTGTGGGAGCCTTCAGGGTCCCCTCTGGGGGCTTTTGCCCTCTCAGTTCAGTTCAGCCACTGGTGTTTGTACATTTGCTTTTTCCAGTTTTTTCAGTGGCTGCTGTTTTGTTTTTGGTTACACAGAGAACTAATTTAGGTGGTAGAGGTCGTGTGATCTCAGGTGTTTTTTTTAAATTAGTAGAGTTGGTGCTTTTCAGGGTTTTTTGGGATTGCAGTAAGTGCCCTTCCTATCCTTTTCTATTTAGTAAGTTTGGGCCCCAACGTTTGCTCATACTATTTTCTGTCTGTGTCAGTATTTCTTCTTGTCTAACGCCATTACATGTTTGGGGGCTTTCTATGTTCTTTGGGGATCTGCTCCGGGGCAGATAGCTTTCCTCTTTCTATCTTTAGGTGTAGTTAGTTTCTCAGGCTGTGACGAGGCGTCTAGGACCAACGTAGGAACGCTCCACGGCTGCCTCTAGTTGTGGTGGTTAGTCAGGGTACTGCAATCTCATAGTTTCCAACTGCTCTGGTGTATTTCCTTTTTGCCTGCTCTCCTCAGCTACCAAATCATAACAGTATCACCGGCCTAAACTGAAAATTATATGGTACTCACAGAAGGGAAAAATATTGTGGAAAAAAAAAAAAAAGTTGTCAGAGTTGTCAGAGATTTTTTTTTTTTTTTCTGTTTGTTGCATTTTTTTTTCCCTCTGTATCTCTGGGTGCTGAGGAGGATTTTTTTTCTCTCTCAATGGAGTTTGCACAGTTGTCTGGCCGTGTGGATCAGCTTGCCACTGAAGTTCGGAGTATTGCTACCTATCTTGCTAGGTTGCCTGTTGTGGAACCTAGGATTCCCATGCCAGATTTGTTTTTAGGGGATCGAGCTAAATTTCTGAATTTCAAAAATAACTGTAAATTGTTTTTTGCCTTGAAATCTAAGTCCTCAGAGAACGCAGCGCAGCAGGTTCAAATTGTCATCTCTCTCCTGCGCGGCGACCCTCAGGATTGGGCTTTTTCCCTGACACCTGGGGATCCTGTTTTGAGTGATGTTGATGCGTTTTTTCACGCTTTGGGGTTATTGTACGATGAGCTAAATGTTACTGATCAAGCTGAAAAAACTTTGTTGGCATTAAGTCAGGGGCTTGAGGACGCTGAGTTATACTGTCAGAGATTCCGTAGGTGGGCAGTCCTGACCAAATGGAATGACGACGCTTTGGCAGCTCTTTTTCGGAAGGGACTGTCAGATAATGTAAAGGATGTTATGGTGGGATTCCCTGTTCCCTCTGGTCTCAATGATTCTATGTCATTAGCGATTCAAATTGACAGACGTTTGCGTGAGCGGAAAGGTATGCGTGGAATAATATTGCCTTGTGAACCTGCTTCTGAATCCATGCAGTGTGATAGAGTGGTTTCTGGGGCACAGCGTCATGAATTTCGAAAGCGCAATGGGTTATGTTTCTACTGTGGTGATGCCTCTCATGCTATTTCAGTCTGCCCTAAGCGGGGAAGACGTTTTGCACGCTCAGTTGTCTTGGGTAGTGTTAAGACTAAGTTTTTATTAACTGTGACCCTGATATGCTCTCTGTCCTCATTTTCTGCTCAGGCTTTTGTTGATTCTGGAGCAGCTATTAACCTGATGGATTTTGATTTTGCTAAACGTTGTGGGTTTCCCTTGATACCCCTACGGAAGTCTATTCCCCTACTGGGGATCGATTCTACCCCTTTGGCTGAGACTAAACCTCAGTTCTCTACTCAGGTGATAATGAGGGTAGAACCTGATCATCAGGAGAGTTGCAAATTTTTGGTTCTGTATAATCTGCATGACATTATCGTACTGGGTTTCCCTTGGTTACAGTCTCATAATCCTGTTTTGGATTGGAAATCTGTGTCTGTTACCAGTTGGGGCTGCCAATGTGTTAATACCAACACTCCTGTTTTTTCTGCCTCCCCCCAGGCTCAGGATGTTCCTGACTTTTTGATTGATTTTTCTGATGTGTTTAGCGAAAGTAAATCTGCATCCTTACCTCCCCATAGGAGCTATGACTGCGCTATTGAATTAGTGCCTGGTAGTAAATTCCCTAAAGGTCGCCTTTTTAACTTGTCTGTACCTGAACATGACGCTATGTGGTCTTATATCAAGGAGTCATTGGAGAAGGGTCATATCAGACCATCCTCTTCACCCTTAGGTGCCGTTTTTTTCTTTGTGGCCAAAAAGGATGGTTCATTAAGGCCGTGTATTGATTATCGTCTTTTGAACAATATTACTGTGAAATATCAATATCCGTTACCCTTGATTTCTGACCTGTTTTCCAGGGTGAACAACGCAACTTGGTTTACCAAGCTTGACCTCAGGGGGGCATATAACCTTATTCGCATTAAGCACGGGGATGAATGGAAGACGGCATTTAATACCCCTGAAGGGCATTTTGAGTACCTTGTGATGCCCTTTGGGCTCACTAAAGCTCCTTCTGTCTTCCAGTCCTTCATGAATGACATTTTCAGGGATTTTGTGGATAATTTCTGATTGTTTATTTGGATGATATCTTGATTTTTTCCAATGACTGGGACTCTCATGTAAAACAGTTCGGACTGTGTTCCAGATTTTGAGAGAGAATGCTCTGTATGTGAAGGGATCAAAGTGTCTTTTTGGCGTTCAGAGGATCTCATTTCTGGGATTCATTTTGTCCCATCTGTTATTGAAATGGACCCGGTCAAGGTTCAGGCCATCTGTGATTGGGTCCAGCCTACTTCATTAAAGGCTCTTCAAAATTCTTGGGTTTTGCCAATTTTTATCGTAAATTTATTGGTAATTTCTCTGTTATTGTTAAACCATTAACTGATTTGACCAAGAAGGGTTCTGATGTGGTGAATTGGCCTCCTGAGGCAGTCTCTGCATTTCAGGAACTTAAGCAGAGATTCACTTCTGCTCCTGTTCTACGGCAACCTGATGTTTCTCTACCATTTCAGGTGGAGGTTGATGCCTCTGAAATTGGGGCAGGTGCCGTTTTGTCCCAAAGAGATCCAGAGACCTCTAAAAGTAACCCTTGTGCCTTTTTCTCTCGAAAATTTTCTCCCACTGAACGTAATTATGACGTGGGTAATCGGGAGTTATTAGCCATGAAGTGGGCTTTTGAAGAGTGGAGACATTGGCTGGAGGGAGCCAAACATCAGGTGGTGGTCCTTATGGACCATAAGAATCTAGTTTATCTGGAATCTGCCAAGCGACTTAATCCTAGACAGGCCAGGTGGGCCTTGTTTTTCACACGTTTTAATTTTGTGGTTTCATTTCTTCCTGGCACTAAAAATGTTAAGGCGGATGCCCTCTCGAGGAGTTTCCTGGCGGACTCTCCTGAGTTATCTGATCCTTCTGTTATTTTGAAAGAGGGTGTAGTTCTTTCCGCCATCTTGCCCAATTTGAGACTGGCTCTGGAGGGGTGTCAGGAGGATAAGCCGGCGCTGCCCTGTTGGGAAATTGTTTGTCCCGGACCAGTGGAAAAAGAGTGTAATGTCTGAGATTCATTGTTCCACGTTGGCCGGTCATCCCGGAATTTTTGGTACCAGAGACTTGGTTAGTCGGTCCTTTTGGTGGTCTACCTTGTCTCGTGATGTCAGGGAGTTTGTGCAGTCCTGCGGGACTTGCTCTCGCTCCAAGTCTTGCTCTCGTTCTAGTGGTTTGTTGATGCCATTACCTGTGCCCAAGAGACCATGGACCCATATCTCTATGGATTTCATTTCCGACCTCCCTGTTTCTCAGAGAATGACCGTCATCTGGGTGATTTGCGATAGGTTTTCCAAGATGATACATCTTGTGCCATTACCTAAGTTGCCTTCCTCCTCTTAATTGGTGCTTTTGTTCCTTCAGCACGTGGTTCGTTTACACGGCATTCCTGAGAACATTGTGTCTGACAGAGGAGTCCAGTTTGTTTCCAGATTTTGGAGGACCTTTTGTTCTAAAATTGGTGTTCAATTGTCTTTCTCCTCGGCGTTTCATCCTCAGACCAATGGTCAAACTGAGAGAACAAACCAGAATTGGAGACTTAGGGTATGCCACACTAAACAATATCGCTAACGGGATCGCTAAAAAACGTCACTATTTAGCGATCCCGTTAGCGATATTGTTCAGTGCGGCAGCTTCCAGCGACGAGCTTCCTGCTGTGATCTCGCTCGTCGCTGGAATCGCTCCGGACCCTATTTTCTCGTCGGCGCTCCCGTGGGTAAGTATCTAATCGCTGTGGGGGCACCTTTTCTTAGCGATTTAGCGGTACTTTTGTACCGCTAAAGTCGTTAAGAAGATCGCTAACGGCGATAGCATCGTTAACTATATCGCTAAATGTGGCCGCATTTAGCGATATAGAAACAATCCTGCTAGCGATCTCATTAGTATGCAACGCTAAGAATCGCTAGCGGGGTTGTTTAGTGTGGCAGTACCTTTATCTAAGATGCTTTGTGTCTGCTGATCAGGATGACTGGGTTTCTTTTTGCCTTTGGCTGAGTTTGCTCTTAATAATAGGGCTAGCTCTGCCACTTTGATGTCTCCATTTTTTCTGTAATTCTGGGTTTCACCCTCGATTTTCTTCAGGACAGACGGAGGCTTCTGTCTGTCCAGGGGTTGACTCTGTTGTGGAGCGTTGCAACAGATTTGGGACCAGGTAGTGGAGAGGTTGTTCCTCTCTCAGAAGAGGGCCCAGCGGTTTTTGCTAACCGGCATAGGACTGATGGTCCTCGGTTTAAAGTGGGGGACTTGGTCTGGTTGTCCTCAAGAAATATTCCTATGAGAGTGGCATCTCCTAAATTTAAGCTGGTTCATTGGACCTTATAAGATCATGGAGATTTTAATCCATGTTTCTTTTCGTTTGCTTCTTCCAGGGACATTTAAGATCCATAACGTGTTCACAAGTCCTTTGTTGAAGAGGTTTGTTGAGCCAGTGGTTCCTACTACTGTGCCTCTGACCCCTGTTTTGGTTGAGGGCAATCTGGAGTATGTGGTTGAGAAAATATTGAATTCTCGTTTTTCTAGACGAAACTCCGTATTTGGTTAATGGAGAGGTTAATGGTCGGAAGACAATTCTTGGGTGTTTGCTTCGGACATCCATGCTAGGAGGACTCATCGTGCGTATCATAGAACTCATCCTGACCGACCTGGTTGCTCAAATGAGGGTTCGGTGACCCTCCTCAAGGGGGGGTACTGTGTGAATAGGCTGGAAATGAGTTCTGAGCAGAAAGCTCCCTCTGGTGGTTACAAACGGTACTGGACTGTCCAGTGAAGATTGTGAGGTTTGGGAATCAGTGGTACTGACTGGTCTTATATAAGGAGTCGCTTCCCATCGGTTGCCGGTGATCAATTGTTCTGGTCTCAATCAGTGATTCCTGTTTCCTTGGTAGCCTGTGTGTCGTGTCTGAATCTCCTGCTAACAGATAAGACATTTTTTCTTTTGTTTTTGTGCTTTATTTTTGCATTTTGTCCTGCATTTTTGTGGGGGCCTTCAGGGTCCCCTCTGGGGGGTTTTGCCCTCCAGTTCATTCAGCCACGATGTTTGTACATTTGTTTTTTTCCATTTTTTTTCAGTGGTGCTGTTTGTTTTTGGTTACACCAAGAACAATTTGGGGTAGGGTCGTGTGATCTCGGTGTTTTTGTTTAGTAGAGTTGGTGCTTTTCAGGGTTTTTGGGATTGCGTAAGTGCCCTTCCTACCCTTTTCTATTTAGTAATTTTGGGGCCCCCCCAAACTTTTGCTCATCTATTTTCTGTCTGTGTCAGTATTTCTTTTTTGTCTAACCGCCATTAATGGGGGCTTTCTAGTTCTTTGGGTCTGCTCCGGGGCAGTAGCTTTCTTTTCTATCTTTAGGTGTAGTTAGTTTCTCAGGCGTGACGGGCGTCAAGGCCCAAGTAGGAACGCTTCCACGGCTGCCTCTATTGTGGTGGTTAGTCAGGGTACTGCAATCTCATAGTTTCCAATGTCTGGTGTATTTCTTTTTGCCTGCTTCCCAGCTCCAAATCAAAAAACACATACAGCGTAACGGTGTAGGGAAAATTTAAATTCCCTATAGTTTCCGGAGCCACAAATTTTATCGCATATTTGTCCTGATACCAGCCGGTAAAACGGTATTATGTGAGGGCTACAACTCATACGGGGGGAAAAAAAGAACGTCGGAAAACTGGAGAAAAAAAATTTTTAAAAGTATTAGTGCTGGTGAAAAAGCTGTCTGCATAGCAGTGTACACACAGCAATACAGCTAAAACACCCTAAAACCAGCGTGCTGCACACAAGAAATCCTCCCCTGCCCACTGCCACAACTTCAGCACAATTGCTATCCAAAAAGCCTAAGAACTTTTTTTTTCCGTCCTCCTTTCTCCCACTGAGAAACACAACTCTCCCCTGTTAAGATCGGCAGAATAAAATGGCATTCGGCGGTCGGCTTTTTTACACTATGACGCCTCCAAAGCAAGCCAATCACTGCATTGCCCTTTCCCCTAAGATGGTGGGGGACGCTGCCCATTCATCTCGTTGCCCACAGTGTACCTTGCTCATTGCTAAAAAAAGGCACCTTCAAGCTTCGGGAAAAAACCGATGTCGTTGTTTTGCCGCCCACAAGGCCGACTTCACGCTATGGTGGGTTTCGGTCGCGAAACCAGACTTTGGAAAAAGTCACGACTTAGAATCGGCCGACTATTTCGCTAAACTTAGTGGGGATACTATTTTCCTTTCCAATGGTCAGTCAAAGCTTTCAATTTCAAATGCCGATCAAACTCATTTACAATTCCTTCCCTCATTGCTCTCTATTTCACCAAAAATTTTCCCAGTGATCCCGCACTTGCGCAATGACTTCAGCTGAGGTCCCTTGATGCAAATGTCCACCAAAATGACTCTCGTGGCTCCGGAGATGTGCACATAGGATTAAGTTGGATGTACACCCAATTTTATAACCCTGTCAGAAAGCTGAAGTTATTGTGCAAGCGCAAATCGCTGGGATTTCGGTGACTTAGGGGCGTGAAAGGGGGTAATTATAATGCAATGGGCATGGAGAATTTAAAATGCTTTGCCTGCCGTGACTGAAAGCTAGGATCCCCCCCCCAAGACTTAAAGATAAGGTTTTGGTGCAATCATCAAAGTTTAAACCCCTTTCTGCCATCGGGCTACTATCCGTCCAGATCTGGGCCGTCTACCATGGATGGGAAAGTACGTCACGCGATAGGTCGTCACGGGGGGAGTGCACTGATCGCGGCAGGGTGTCAGCTGATTTCAAGTGAACCAGGCACTATGGCCAGGAGGGTCCCGGGGCCACTCCGGCACATTAACCCCTGGGAAATGAAATCAAACTTTTAAACCATGTATCGGGGGCAAGGAAAGCACAGCAGGGAGGGGGGCCCTCCGTGCTTCCCTGAGAAATCTCAGAACAGCGGATTATCCCCTGTTCCGAGGGACCCTCCTCCCTGCGGACCCGGATCCAAGATGGCTGAGGGGTCCTTACGGGTCTTGCAGGGAGGTGGCTTCCTCATCCTGCTGAAGAGGCATAGAAAGCCGCATATGCCAGTGATATCGGATCTGACATTTACAGTGTTCCCACGTTGGGGCAAAGAAAAATGTAAAAAAAATAAAATAAACATCGTAAAATAATTTAAAAAAATCCTCAAAAAAAAAATATTCCAAATTTAAAATTTTTTCTTTTTTTTAAATTAAAAAACACAATAAAAGTCCATATTTTGTATGCCGCATCCATAAACAACCTGCCCTATAAAACTGTCCCCTAGTTACCCCTTTTGTAACCCTTAAAAAAAAAAAAAAGCAAAAAACAATGCTTTACATCATGCTGCTAAACAAAAAGTGAATAACACGCGATCAAAAGGGGAAAAATAAACGGGTACCCTGAAAACACATCTTGTCCGCAAAAAAAGAGCCATGAGACAGCATCATCATTTTAAAAAAAAAAAAAAGTTATAGCTGCAGAAAAAGCGATGCAAAAATATTATTTTTATATAAAATTGTTTTTATTGTTTTTTAAAAAAAGCCCAAAACATAAAAAATGATATAAAGGATACGCTGTAATGTACGACCCGAAAAATAAAATGTTTTCAATTTTACACACGGGGGAAGGGGTTTAAAGCCCCCCCCAAAAGAAATTCGATTTGCTTTTGGTTTTTTTTTCATTTAACCTCCCAAAAATCGTAATAAAAAGCGATAAAAAAATTCAATGCCCAAAAAAAGGGACAATTAAAAAAATTTTAACTCGTCTCGTAAAAAATTTAAAACTAGACTCTGTGGGCAAAAAAATGCAAAAATTATGCCTTTACAATGGGTGATGAAAAACTATTTTTTGCAATTAAAAAAGCTCTTTTTGCAGTGACCACCAATCTTAAAAAACCCCTATAAAAATAAAAACAAAACCCCCTTTTCCCCCCTTGTTAGGGAAAAATAATAAAATTTAAAAAATGTATTTTTTTCCTTTTTTCCCCTTTTGGTTTGGGTTGGGGCTAAAGTTAGAATTGGGGTTAGGGTTGGGATTAGGTTGGGTGGTTTGGGGTTTGGGTGGAGTTGAATTGGGGGGTTTTTCCCCTTTTAGACTTTTTGGGGGTCTCCAAAAATGACATGGGGTTCATCCAAATTTCCCCCAATCTGCATTGAAATAGGCAAACAATGCTCCTTCCCTTTTGGCCCCTGCCATGCGCCCAAACAGTAGTTTACCCCCACATTTTGGGGTATCAGCGTCTCAGGCAAAAATTCCAATAAATCTTGGGGGTTCTAATTTTACTTTACCCCCGGGAAAAAAAAAAATTGGGTGAAAATTTATTTTTTTTGGGAAAAAAATTATGGTTTATTTTTTTGGCCTTAATTATAAACTTCTGTGAAAGCACTTGGGGTTTTATGCAACCTACATCATCTAGAAAAGTTGTTGGCGGGTCTATTTTTCCAAAAAGGGGGACTTTTGGGGGTTTCCCCTGTTTAGACACATCGGGGCTCTCAAAAGGACAGATGCCACAGACCATTCCATCAATCTGCAATCCCAAAAAGCACTTTCCCTTCTAGCCCCCGCGGTGCCCCTACAGTAGTTTTTTTTCCCCATATGGGTATCACGTACCAGGGCAAATTTGACAACAACTTTTGGGGCCAATTTTCCTGAAAACCCGGAAAAAAAAATTTTGGGGGGCAAAAAATTATTTTTGTAAAAAAAAATGATTTTTTTATTTTTAGGGTGAGTTATAATTCTGTAAGCACTTGGGGGGTTCAAAGTGCTCACCCAAACTCTAAAAAATTTTCCCTTTAGGGGTCTATTTTTCCCAAAAAGGGGGGACTTTTGAGGGGTTTCCACTGTTTAGGCACACAAGGGTCTCAAAAAGGGAATGATTTCCCCCCCGACCCTTCCATCAAAGTCGAAAACCAAAACGTCATACCCCCTTTCC
>JARQOD010000002.1:304879147-305042385 GCA_033576555.1 Oophaga sylvatica | reverse complement strand
TGGTGGATGCAGGGTCCACAGGGGACAGCGGCGGTGGGAGAGTGCTGCCTAGCACACGGTATAGGCAACAGTTGGCTGAAGACGTTCGACCTTCCTCCTCCTCCAGAAGCGAAAGCTCGTCGACAGAGCGCAGTCGCACGAGCACTCCATCAGCAGCTGCCAGTGTTGCACACGAGGTGTCCCTCTATCGAACAGCTAGTGGTAAGCATCAGCAGGCTGATTTAAAGATGATGTCTTTGGGCGACAACAGACACACCGCGGAGGTACTGGCCGACTACTTGCAGCGAGAAACTGAGTCATGGCTAGGCAGTCTACATCTTGCGCCAGGCAAGGTAGTCAGTGATAACAGCCGTAATTTTGTGGCGGCCATAGCCCTGGTAAAACTCAGACACATTCCTTGCCTGGCTCACACCTTGAACATGGTGGTGCAGTGCTTCATAAATAATTATCCGGAGTTAACAGCCCTGCTACATAAGGTGCGAACACTGTGCTCGCACATCTGTCGCTCGCTAGTAGACTCCAGTCATATGCAAAGGCTGTAGCGATCGCTCCACCTCCCCAAGCACCGCCTAATCATAGACGTTGCAACAAGGTGAAACTCCACCATGCATATGGTTGAGAGGCTGTGCAAACAGAGGCAGGCTGTAATGCATTTGTGGTAGGATACACGAGCAGGCAGTTTGAGAGCAGACATGGAGTTGTCAGGTGTGCAGTGGTCAAAGCTGAAAGACCTCTGTAAAGTCCTTCAGTGTTTTGAGGAATGCACACGGCTGGTAAGCGCAGACGACGCCATCATAAACATGTGCATCCCACTTATGCGTCTGCTCATGCAAACGTTGACGCACATTAAGGATCAGGTGTCTGCAGCGGAGGAGGAAGAGGAGGAGGGGGTGGGAAGCCTTGATGACAGTCAGGCATTGTCTGCTCAGGGAACTGTCCTGGACGAGGTGGAGGAAGAAGTGTAAGAGGAGGAGGACGATGAGGGGGATGATTATTTTGGGGAGGAGGATGCTTCTCAGGGGGCAAGAGAAAATGTTGGCTTGCCAAGGTCAGTATTAATATGAAAACACTAGGCGCACTAAATGTCCATACAGTATAGGGAGGTACGGATCGGTAGAGACAGAAACCATGTGTGAAGAAAGAACTACCGTATAAACCGCACACTACACCAACCAAAATATGTATATCAAAATGCAAAAACCTTTATTGGCACGCAAAATACAACATGATTAAAACATAATTGAAAACAATTTGAGAAAACCCATTCAAGAGCCTGCCACATCAGAAATGTATACATACATATATCAGGATAATGTGGGTTAGTCCATATGATCACTATTAAATGCACAATTATGTATCAAGTATGTACCATACAATATGCTGCAATAATATATTCATAATAGACAAAATATGGCACATAAATATGCACACAGCTTCAAAGCTCAATACCAATAGTTTTGGAGACCCTATATGAACATAGTCAATGATATTTATAAATAGGGAACCCACAAGGAAGAGCAAAAGATCAGTTTGTAAGAAAACAGGCAAGACACATAGTGCAAGTCGGACTACCAATTTGTTCAAGAATATCGTCCCAATATGAATAGGGCATTGAATAGTTACCTAAAAAGAAACCCCCTTGATAAGGAAGTAGATAGGCAGGCAGGACCAAGAACGGGGACCCCAGAGAATATCCCCACGCGTTCCGCCGCAGCTAGTACGGCTTCATCAGGGAAGGTGTACTAGCTATGGCGGAACGCGTGAGGCTATTCTCTGGGGTCCCCGTTCTTTATTCATATTGGGACGATATTCTTGGACACATTGGTAGTCCAACTTGCACTATGTGTCTTGTCTGTTTTCTTACAAACTGATCTTTTGCTCTTCCTTGTGGGTTCCCTATTTATAAATATCATTGACTATGTTCATATAGGGTCTCCAAAACTATTGGTATTGAGCTTTGAAGCTATGTGCATATTTATGTGCCATATTTTGTCTATTATATTGAATATATTATTGCAGCATATTGTATGGTACATACTTGATACATAATTGTGCATTTAATAGTGATCATATGGACTAACCAACATTATCCTGATATATGCATGTATACATTTCTGATGTGGCAGGCTCTTCAATTGGTTTTCTCAAATTGTTTTTAATTATGTTTTAATCATGTTGTATTTTGTGTGCCAATAAAGGTTTTTGCATTTTGATATACATATTTTGGTTGGTTTAGTGTGCGGTTTATACGGTAGGGCTTGCCAAGGTCAGGTACAGGGTTTGTGCGTGAATGGAGGGATGTGGATTTGGCAGAAAGTGCTCCTCCACCCACCACTGTCAGTACATCATTGACACCTGGAATATTGGCCCACATGTGTGATTATGTCTTGCGGATCCTAAAAAGGGACCCCCACATTGCCAAAATTATGAAGGATGTCGACTACTGGTTGGCTAGCATCCTTGATCCACGCTATAAAGGCAAATTACAGAACATCATGACACAAGAGAACTTAGAGCTAATATTGGCGAACAAACAAGCAACTCTGGTAAACCGTTTGTTAGAGGCATTCCTAGCACACAGCAGCGGTGCAGGTTCTGCCACGAGCCATACTGGGCCAAAAGGAAGAGGTGTTCGTGATGCACACAGCCGAAGTGGCTTTGAGACAGGGGTTTCATGACCATGTTGTGGACTGATTTCTCGAGTAATGCTCACACGACTTGTAATACTGAATCGATTGCAACAGACAGGAGACAGCAGTTTTCAACTATGGTTCAAAATTACTTCTCCTCCCCTTTCGATGTTCTCCCTCACAGTTCATTCCCCTTTGACTACTGGGCCTGTAAACTGGACAACCGGCCTGAATTGGCCCAATATGCTTTACAGGAGCTCGCTTGCCCTGCTTGTAGTGTGCTATCAGAAAGAGTCTTCAGTGCTGCTGGATCAATCCTGACAGAAAGAAGGACCCGGCTGTCGACCCAAAATGTTGGTGATCTCACCTTCATAAAAATGAACCATGCCTGGGTTTCATAGGATATTGTACCACCTTGCCCTGATGACACATAGGTTGCCAGCAAAATGGCTCGCTTTGTCCTCCTCTTTCTCCAATTCCTCCATTTGCAGCTGCTGAACGTCCAGCCTACACCTTAACATATGCCAGTTTTACCACCTCCCTAACTGGGCTGTACTCCCCCAGGGCCGGCGTCAGCACCTGGCGCACCCGGGCATGTGCCGGTTCCCTGAGCAGGTGGGGGGTCGACTCATGGGCGACGGCACTGGCACAGGGCCCCTCATAGTACGCAAAAATGTCTCTGACGGTGGGGGGCCACTCGCCGTCAGACACACAGGCGTACTATGAGGGGCCCTGTGCCAGTGCCGTCGCCCACGAGTGGGCCACCCCTGCTTGCTCAGGGCCACAGCACTTGCAATACATACCTCTCCCTGCTCCACCAATGTGAAGTCTTCCGCGTTTCCTGACAGTGACATTAAGTTCAGAGAGCGCGATGACGTCACGTCTGTACGCCCTCTGCCTAAACAGTCCAAGTGCAGAGAGCTGGAAGGTGGTGACGCTGAGGAGTCCAGAGTAGAGCAGTGCCCAGCGAGGAGAGGTGTTTCATTTTTTTTTAATGTTTGGAGCATTATATGGGGAGCATTATACACTGGAGAATGATATATGGGGCCCATCATACACTTGAGCATCATCCATGGGGCGCATCACACACTGGAGCATTCTAAATGGGGGACATCAGACACTGGAGCATTATAAATTGGGCCCAATATATATGGAGCATTATATAGGTCCATCATACACTGGAGCATCATCCATGGGGCCCATCATATACTGGAGCATTCTAAATGGGGCACACCAGACAATGGAGCAGCATATACGGGGCACATTATACACTGGAGCACTATAAATGGGGCCCATTATATATGGAGCATTATATTGGCCCATCATACACTGGAGCATCATCCATGGGGCCCATCATATACTGGAGCATTATAAATGGGGGACATCAGACACTGGAGCAGCATATACGGGGCCCATTATGCACTGGAGCATTATAAATTGGACACATTATATATGGAGCATTATATTGGCCCATCATACACTGGAGCATCATCCACGAGGCACATCATATACTGGAGCATTCTACTGGGGGACATCAGACACTGGAGCAGCATATACAGGGCCCATTATACACTGGAGCATTATAAATGGGGCCCATTTTATATGGAGCATTATATTGGCCCATCGTACACTGGAGCATCATCCATGGGGCCCATCAAATACTGGAGCATCATACGGGGTTCATTATTTATGGGGCATCATATAGGGTATGGAGCATCATATGGAGCACATATGGGGCCTAGTCTGTATGGAGCATTATATGGAGCCCATTCTGTATGGAGCAATATATGGGGGCCATCATATACTGTATGGAGCTTTATATGCAACTCATTATACTGTATGGAGCATTATGTGGAGCTCATCATATACTGTATGGAACATTATATGGGACCAATTATTTTGTATGGAGCAGTATATGGGGCTCATTATTCTGTATGACGCACTATGTGGTGGCCATAATACTGTATGGAGTAATATACTGTCAGATTTTTGAGCTATTGTAGAATTTAAAATACATATCAGTCATGTAATGCAAGAAGTGAAGTATTTGTCATTGTACGATACCTATATTTCTGTGCCGTATCGGAGCATCATGAATTGTGGTATGTGTTAAAGGGGCCCACTGACACTCTTTCGCCCAGGGCACACGAAAACATGGAGCCAGCCCTACCCCCCCACAACTTTAGCCAAATAACCCACAGTTTTCAATGAGTAACTATTATTGTAAAGTAAATTAAGGTTGACAACTTAAGTAATAAGAATTGATGTCGTTGGCATTGAAATGGGCACTGTAGGTGTGTTTACTGTCCTCCACTCCATGGCGACTTTGCTTCCCCATTGACTTGCATTGAGTTTCGTGTTTCAGTCGGACCTCCGACTTTTCCCAATAGTCGTCCGATTTCGTTCGACTCGACTTTTGAGAAAGTCGGGTTTCATGAAACCCGACTCGACCCTAAAAAAGGCAAACTCACTCATCTATATTTCTCAGCATTGAGAACACCATTAATTTGACCAACATTACTGCTGAATTCCTTCAAAATAAGTGTGGTCACACCAAATATTGATTTAATTTAGAATTTAATTGTGTTCATTCACTTTATATTTGTTCAGGTGCTATACATACATTTGGTAGTTTAACAACTAGGTATACTGTATAATATATTATATAGTAATATAATACTATAGTTCAGAGGTCTCAAACTGCATTCCTCAAGGGCTGTAAACAGGTCATGTTTTCAGGATTTTCTTGTATTGCACAGGTGATAATTTAATCACCTGCACAGATAATGATTCCAGCACCTAGTGCAATGCTAAGGAAATCTTGCTAATTATGCAAATTGTCTCTTCAGAGAGGAAGAGAGCTAGAACTCTAGTGCCACCTTTTGGAAGGTAGCAATCCTACAAGTCAATGTCGACCCTTTAACGAGCCTTATCACATGACCTAGGATAATAGCCAAACCAGAATTTCTTGGACAAGGAAATCTTGAAAACACGCACGGTTTGTGGCCCTCGAGGAATGCAGTTTGAGACGCCTGCAGTTTATAGTTTACTATAGTTTCCTTTAAAGTAGACTATAATTATATAGTAATATAATACTATGTTATATAATATACTTGCCTATCAATACTGAAATTGCTACACCAAGGAGAAAAACTTTGTGGAGTTATGGAAATCATAGGATAGATAGACATGTTAATGATATGCAAGTGATTAGAAAAAGGAATCAAATTTTTCAAAACATCTCAATTTATTAAGTATTAAGTATGAAAGATACAAACAGAAATACACACACTTACATGCTTTGGATTGCCAACAATAGGGTTGTTAGAGGCTCTCTGAGGAATGTTCTAAACACAAAATGCACTTGGGCACTCAAGTATCTCTGTTTGCAATTGCCGACCAATTGCGTCCCATATATGCTCAATTCGAGTCAAGTCCAGAGAAACTGCAGGCCATGGTAGCAAGTTTTGGCCATTCAGGATGTACACAGTAGGTCAAGAAATATGCAGCCCAGCATTGTCGTGTTGTTGGGACTCTTGGAAAAATGGCTGTACAACTGGTTCCAAGGACAAAGTCAATTTAATGCCAAAACTGTTAATGTAACTCGAATAAATACTAGAAGGGTCCAGCCATTATACATTATGCCACCCCACATAATCCCAGGAGTAGCCTACATGGTCTAGTAAGATTTAAAGAATGGCACATTGTGATTCATTCTGTGCTGCAAGTAAAATCAGATGTCACATATCAAACGTAAGGCATCAAACATTGTCTATACAAACTGCTATTGCTCTCAAATGCTATCATAGTGCAGAGTAAAATGGCAATAGATGCTGGAATGGAGGTTTTTCTTTTCAGTGATGAGTCCCGATTCTGTTATGGCAATGATAGCCAGAGATTGGTCTGGAGGCCTTGTGAGAAATGCCATGAAGGAACTTTCACAATGGAAAGTGAAGGTGTCCTCTAGTATTCATTCCAGGTTCAATAATAGCTTGGTATTACAAAGAATTGGTCATGGATCCAGTGGTATTGCCATTTCTCCAATATGTCCTAATAGGCATTTTTAAACATAACAATACCAGGCCACATGTTAATCATGCAACAATGGGCAGTCTGTTTTGCTTAAAGGAACCTTTCACCAGGTTTGACCATTATGAGATATGGCCATCACCTTTCAGACCTGATATACATACAGTACAGACCAAAAGTTTGGACACACCTTCTCATTTAAAGATTTTTCTGTATTTCCATGACTATGAAAATTGCACATTCACACTGAAGGCATCAAAACTATGAATTAACACATGTGGAATTATATATTTAACAAAGAAGTGTGTAACAGCTGAAATTATGTCTTATATTCTAGGTTCTTCAAAGTAGCCACCTTTTGCTTTGATGACTGCTTTGCACACTCTTGGCATTCTCTTGATGAGCTTCAAGAGGTAGTCACCGGAAATGGTTTTCACTTCACAGGTGTGCCCTGTCAGGTTTAATAAGTGGGATTTCTGACCTTATAAATGGGGTTGGGACCATCAGTTGTATTGTGCAGAAGTCTGGTGGATACACAGCTGATAGTCCTACTGAATAAACTGTTAGAATTTGTGTTATGGCAAGAAAAAAGCAGCTAAGTAAAGAAAAACGAGTGGCCATCATTTCTTTAACAAATGAAGGTCAGTCAGTCTGAAAAATTGGGAAAACTTTGAAAGTGTCCCCAAGTGCAGTTACAAAAACCATCAAGCGCTACAAAGAAACTGGCTCACACAAGGAACGCCCCAGGAATGGAAGACCAAGAGTCACCTCTGCTTCTGAGGATAAGTTTATCCGTGTCACCTGCCTCAGAAATCACAGGTTTACAGCAGTTCAGATTAGAGACCAGGTCAATGCCACACAGAGTTCTAGCAGCAGACACATCTCTACAACAACTGATAAGAAGAGACTTTGTGCAGCAGGCCTTCATGGTAAAATAGCTGCTAGTTAACCACTGCTAAGGACAGGCAACAAGCAGAAGAGACTTGTTTGGGCTAAAGAACTTAAGAAATGGACATTAGACAAGTGGAAATCTTTGCTTTGGTCTGATGAGTCCAAATTTGAGATCTTTGGTTCCAACCACCTTGTCTTTGTGTGACGCAGAAAAGGTGAACGGATGGACTCTACATGCCTGGTTCCCACCGTGAAGCATGGAGGAGGAGGTGTGATAGTGTTGGGGATATATTCAAAATTGAAGGCATACTGAACAAGCATGGCTACCACAGCATCTTGCAGCAGCATGCTATTCCATCCGGTTTGCGTTTAGTTGGACCATCATTTATTTTTCAACAGGACAATGACCCCAAACACACCTCCAGGCTGTGTAAGGGCTATTTGACCTCGAAGGAGAGTGATGGGGTGCTACGCCAGATGACCTGGCCTCCACAGTCACCAGACCTGAACCCAATCGAGATGGTTTGGGGTGAGCTAGACCGCAGAGTAAAGGCAAAAGGGCCAACAAGTGCTAAGCATCTCTGAGAACTCCTTCAAGATTGTTGGAAGACCATTTCCGGTGACTACCTCTTGAAGCTCATCAAGAGAATGCCAAGAGTGTGCAAAGCAGTAATCAAAGCAAAAAGTGGCTACTTTGAAGAACCTAGAATATAAGACATATTTTCAGTTGTTTCACACTTTTTTGTTAAGTATATAATTCCACATGTGTTAATTCATAGTTTTGATGCCTTCAGTGTGAATGTACAATTTTCATAGTCATGAAACTACAGAAAAATCTTTAAATGAGCTGTGTCCAAACTTTTGGTCTGTACTGTATACGCTGAGGCAATCTAAATACGTCTCTTTTCCTTTGTCTATCAAGTGCTGTCCTGGAGCATGTGATTTTTTAATTATGAAATAATTAAAGAATTCACCATTTTACTCTCAAGGGGCTGGAACATCATCTATTTTTGTATTGTCTTCTACGTCTCATCAGGACAATGTTCAGTATACCTGTTTCCAAGTGTCGGTGAGATGGCTTTTTTCTTTTTATTTTACAGCATTCTATAATGTTGTACAGTACAGACCAAAAGTTTGGACACACCTTCTCATTCAAAGATTTTTCTGTATTTTCATGACTATGAAAATTGTAGAATCACACTGAAGGCATCAAAACTATGAATTAACGTATGTGGAATTATACATTACACTTTACAAAAAAGTGTGAAACAACTGAAAATATGTCTTATATTCTAGGTTCTTCAAAGTAGCCACCTTTTTCTTTGATTACTGCTTTGCACGTAGAAAAGGTGAACGGATGGACTCTACATGCCTGGTTCCCACCGTGAAGCATGGAGGAGGTGGTGTGATGATGTGGGGGTGCTTTGCTGGTGACACTGTTGGGGATTTATTGGAATTTGAGCGATACAGAGTTTTCATCAAACACTACATCTCTGCTGATTGTTACTGTGTTGGTTTCTGGGTGCAGGATTCTGTATCCCTTTTGAGTTTCGCTATAGCCCACCAGGACTCCTTGCTTTGCATGTGATTCCCACTTCGAACATTTTTCTTTGGGAACAAACACAAACATTTTGCTTCCAAACATCCTGAGGTGCTTCAGGTTAGGCTTCTCGCAGTTCCATAGCTCATATAGAGTTTTATTTGTGGCTTTACCTTGCAGTTTGTTTTGAAGATAGCAAGCTGTCATGATGGCTTCTCCACAATACGTTGTAGATAGATTCGCAACAAACAACATAATTCTTCCACTTTCACAGACAGCATGGTTCTTTCTCTCTGAAATGCCATTTTGTTTTGGGTTATATGGAATGGTAGTCTGAAATACTATTCCATTCTTTTTCAAAATGGTTTGCACCTTTCAACTTGTATATTCGGTTCCATTATCTGCATGCAGGGCTTTTGACATTCTTTCAAATTTGTTAAACACTACAGCAAGATATTCTTCAAGTTTCTGTGGAACTTCATCCTTACAGTGAAGCAGGTAGGCAAATGTATATGTGTGAGAAAATATCTCTTCTTGCTAGGAGTTTGAACACTCATTGGACCGCATGCATCTGTATGTATCAGATCCAGAGGCTGTGCAGCTCTAGTGGTGGTTATTTTAGAAAAGGATTTTCTGGACATTTTCAATTTAAGACAGCTAGTGCGCTTTATCATTTAACTACACTGGTTGATTTCAATACCATTTGCAAGTTGAGCTGGCTTTCTTACTGCTTCTGGGTCTCTGTGCCCAAGACATCTGTGCCACACATGGATACAGTTCTTATGCAGATCTTGTCTACCACTGTACACTCTTTCATTGCATTTTAGCTAATAAAGTTCTTCTTGGATTTTTCCTTCTGCAAGAGTGTGACTCTTCTTTGATATGATGCAGCTGTTATCTTTAAAAGTAATCACATTCCCCTTTTGCGTGAGCTTCTTTACTGATAGAAGATTGCTTTCAAGGCTGGGAACATAGAGAACATCCTTTATTGGGATCTTTCTGCTTTGTGCTGAGGAAACTGGACAGTGGAGGTAGAAGTTTCCTACTCCTTCTGAAGTCATATAGTGACCAGTAGCTAAGATGACCTTTTCTGACTTGCTTTCATTAAGGTCAGTGAAGAAATCCTTGTTTTTTGCAATATGACTGTTTGCACCAGAATCTATACACCATAAATGCTTTGCAGATGGGCTTGTACTGGCATTAAATGCAGCTTCAGCACATGCAGAATCTTCCTTTACAGCTGTTTTAACCCTTGACTGTTCTGTTATTTAAGCTGACTCATTCTTGCTTTCCAAATTCTGCAGTCTGCTTTAAGGTGGCTGGGCTTTTTACAGACAAAACATTCATGAGTTTGTCTTAGATTGCTCTTATATTTAGGGAAATCCTGTGTCTTTAATGCTGTTTCTGCTCTGGATTCATTACTGCTGCTTACATGCTGCGTTTTTCTCTTGAATTCATCCACAAGTTTACCTTTAACATACTCTAGTGTCAGCTCATCATCTGACTGTGCATCTAGTGCAGTCACAATTGTGTCATAACTCTCTGGAAGACCACTTAATAGAAGTGCAGCAACATAAAAATCTTTAATTTCTTCTCCAATACCCCTGAGATGCTCCACAATCTCTAGGGTGTTACTTATGTAGTCCTGCATATTATGTCCATCACTTAGCTTAGACTGATACAGCTTTCTCATGAGATAAAGCTAATTGCTGAGATTTGATCTTTTATGCACTTTCTGTAACTCATCCCATATCTCCTTAGCAGTTGCACACTTGCATATATGAATAATCTGATTATCATCTACACTGAGGGAGTTCGTGCTTTGTGCTTTCTGATCCTTCTCTAGCCAATCATCTGGTAATGGATGAGGCACTTGTTTCTGAGTATATTTCCACATACCTTTTCTTATGAGAGAATGGTAGTTCAGGTTAGTGAGGCTTGGCACTAAGAATTTGACAGGATTGCTGCTGGTGGGCATCTTCTCTATTGCTCTGTGCTGCTTTTACCCTGGGCTTCTATTGCTGTGTTACTCTGGATTTCTGTGTCACTCTGGGCCCATAACCTGTATGCAGCGGATTACTCACGATACTCTCCAAGCGTGTGACAACAGAACTTGTTTATTCAGGAGCAAACAGGAACAATATATGATAAGCTTAATAGATCAGGAATAAATCTTTTGTGTGTCTCTATCTATGTAGCATCTACAGCAGGCTGCTTCTCTCATATTCAGAAACAGGAAACAGGAAGTACATTCACATGCTCTTCCTGTGTGAGCCTCTGGGAGTTTTTTTTCTTCTAACTTTATGAACAGCATATAATTCTAGCAACTAAACACTTATAGAAAGGAATGGAGTTGTTGCACAAAACATATTCCAACAATTTGTTTTTTGTAAATTCTTTATTTATGAATGTTGAAATGAGCAGTACAACAGCAAAGATAGTAAGTAATGCATGAACAACATTTGTTTTCTATAAGGGGAACAAAATGTAGGGTTACTGGGAGCGGAAAAGAAAGGAAAAGAGGGTGGATGAACAAGGGCACGAGGGAAAGGCGGGGGCTAGTCCTGCTGATGAATAGCTAATTTTCTCCTCAACAGTCTGAAAATCATTTTATTATAAACTTGTTCTATTTTATAAAATGAATGACTGCCCTCCTCAAACATTCCAGAAAATACTGATGATCAGGATATGTTTTTCTTAACAGCTGCCATAGGGTTTTACACAAGCTATAGCAGTCTGTTAAATGTCAGTCTGCTCCGTTTTTCAGTGTTACAATCCTAATTATTCCAACATTTCTTGGCAGATTTGCTCATTAGAAATCTAGATAAAGACAAATATATATTTTTTACATTTCTTATTAATTATCATAATAGTCCTGTTCTAACGTTAGCCATAGTACTCCTAATTACTGCATTCATTTCTTCAGTGCTTGTGTGTTGCACACCTATAGAAGGGTATTTGCTTATAATGCACTTTTGTTCTATGATTTCTATTGTTAGGGAGTGATGCCGGGAACTGAGCAGTGTTGTTAAGGCTTCTCTCATTCAGAAGCCTCAGATATGAAAGCATAGAAGTAGTACTAATTATGATTCAGTCCCATGTAATGTAACACAGTTATCTCCTTCCTAGTTCTCCAGTGCTCTCTTCTCTAATGAAATGCATATGCATCCATCCAATCAACAGCCACTTACATATAATCATCTCTCTCTGTATATCTCTCTATATCCAGAGGTAAGCACATCAGTACTTAAAGGGAGTACATCATCATAAAACTACCGTATTGTTTAAAACAGGTTCTGATGATGAATACTTTCTTTTAAATGTAATAAATAGTGTTTCCTTCTTCCAGTTTTTTATATCACCATCTGTAATTGGAATTTATGACATTGCACATGCGGTCCGATCTGTGGACAGCTAGCCATAAAGAAGGAGGAGCTGAGCAGAATAATATATATAGTGGGTACGGAAAGTATTCAGACCCCTTTAAATTTTTCACTCTGTTTCATTGCAGCCATTTGGTAAATTCAAAAAAGTTTATTTTTTTCTCATTGATGTACACTCTGCACTAGTGTTGAGCATTCCGATACTGCAAATATCGGGTATTGGCCAATATTTGCTGTATCGGAATTCCGATTCTGAGTTCCGATATTTTTGTCATATCGGATACCGGAATCGGAATTTTCCTGTAAGTCTATGGGGAGTTCCTGTGTCACAGAACGAAGTACGTGACACAGGAACTTCCAGAAACTGTCACAGTCAGTGTCGGTCGGGTCTGTCAGGAGTCAGGACTCAGCAGAGTCCGCACTTACCTGGCAGAAGATCGCCTTCCCTGGTGGTCACGTCCTCCTGGATGCCGCCATTCCCCTGTCCCTGGCGGTCACGTGCAGAATCTCGCGATAACTGCAGTGACTGCCGGGTACTGGGTAATCTCGGCCAGCTGTACTCTCGCGACAGCTGGCCGTAAACCAGTCCGGATGACGTCACCCCCGGGGAAGCCGCAACGGTAAGCAGCTCTGCTCCATGTGGATGTCAGGCTCAGCCTGGCATGCAGATGTAGCAGAGCTGGACTCGTCGTGGGACACTCGTTAATATGTCAGGTCCTAACTAATGCCTATCCTCGCTTAGAAAAGTCTGTCTGCATGGGAACAAATGAATCCTCTCTTCAGACTGAAATCTACATCTCTGTGGAGGGGTGATGAACCTGTTGTAATTAAAAAGCCTGTGACCACCAGGTGGAGTGCTCAGGTAGAAGGTAAATGAATACATATCAAAAAACTGACCGGCACATCCAAACATAGATTCAGTGTGAACAGGTGCTAAACCTAGAGTCACCAACTCATATACATACAAGAAAAAAAGGTAGCACACTGTAGCGCTATAGCTTGCAAACACGAAATATGAAAAATATGAAAAATGAATTGCATCATTACCTTAGAAATATGAAAAATTGAGAAGTCTTAGCGCATAAGATGGCCAAATTATGTGAGCCTGATAGCCACGTCAAGGCTCTTCTCGTATATCAGGTCCTAACTAATGCCTATCCTCGCTTAGAAAAGTCTGTCTGCATGGGAACAAATGAATCCTCTCTTCAGACTGAAATCTACATCTCTGTGGAGGGGTGATGAACCTGTTGTAATTAAAAAGCCTGTGACCACCAGGTGGAGTGCTCAGGTAGAAGGTAAATGAATACATATCAAAAAACTGACCGGCACATCCAAACATAGATTCAGTGTGAACAGGTGCTAAACCTAGAGTCACCAACTCATATACATACAAGAAAAAAAGGTAGCACACTGTAGCGCTATAGCTTGCAAACACGAAATATGAAAAATATGAAAAATGAATTGCATCATTACCTTAGAAATATGAAAAATTGAGAAGTCTTAGCGCATAAGATGGCCAAATTATGTGAGCCTGATAGCCACGTCAAGGCTCTTCTCGTATATCAGGTCCTAACTAATGCCTATCCTCGCTTAGAAAAGTCTGTCTGCATGGGAACAAATGAATCCTCTCTTCAGACTGAAATCTACATCTCTGTGGAGGGGTGATGAACCTGTTGTAATTAAAAAGCCTGTGACCACCAGGTGGAGTGCTCAGGTAGAAGGTAAATGAATACATATCAAAAAACTGACCGGCACATCCAAACATAGATTCAGTGTGAACAGGTGCTAAACCTAGAGTCACCAACTCATATACATACAAGAAAAAAAGGTAGCACACTGTAGCGCTATAGCTTGCAAACACGAAATATGAAAAATATGAAAAATGAATTGCATCATTACCTTAGAAATATGAAAAATTGAGAAGTCTTAGCGCATAAGATGGCCAAATTATGTGAGCCTGATAGCCACGTCAAGGCTCTTCTCGTATATCAGGTCCTAACTAATGCCTATCCTCGCTTAGAAAAGTCTGTCTGCATGGGAACAAATGAATCCTCTCTTCAGACTGAAATCTACATCTCTGTGGAGGGGTGATGAACCTGTTGTAATTAAAAAGCCTGTGACCACCAGGTGGAGTGCTCAGGTTTTTTTGATATGTATTCATTTACCTTCTACCTGAGCACTCCACCTGGTGGTCACAGGCTTTTTAATTACAACAGGTTCATCACCCCTCCACAGAGATGTAGATTTCAGTCTGAAGAGAGGATTCATTTGTTCCCATGCAGACAGACTTTTCTAAGCGAGGATAGGCATTAGTTAGGACCTGATATACGAGAAGAGCCTTGACGTGGCTATCAGGCTCACATAATTTGGCCATCTTATGCGCTAAGACTTCTCAATTTTTCATATTTCTAAGGTAATGATGCAATTCATTTTTCATATTTTTCATATTTCGTGTTTGCAAGCTATAGCGCTACAGTGTGCTACCTTTTTTTCTTGTATGTATATGAGTTGGTGACTCTAGGTTTAGCACCTGTTCACACTGAATCTATGTTTGGATGTGCCGGTCAGTTTTTTGATATGTATTCATTTACCTTCTACCTGAGCACTCCACCTGGTGGTCACAGGCTTTTTAATTACAACAGGTTCATCACCCCTCCACAGAGATGTAGATTTCAGTCTGAAGAGAGGATTCATTTGTTCCCATGCAGACAGACTTTTCTAAGCGAGGATAGGCATTAGTTAGGACCTGATATACGAGAAGAGCCTTGACGTGGCTATCAGGCTCACATAATTTGGCCATCTTATGCGCTAAGACTTCTCAATTTTTCATATTTCTAAGGTAATGATGCAATTCATTTTTCATATTTTTCATATTTCGTGTTTGCAAGCTATAGCGCTACAGTGTGCTACCTTTTTTTCTTGTATGTATATGAGTTGGTGACTCTAGGTTTAGCACCTGTTCACACTGAATCTATGTTTGGATGTGCCGGTCAGTTTTTTGATATGTATTCATTTACCTTCTACCTGAGCACTCCACCTGGTGGTCACAGGCTTTTTAATTACAACAGGTTCATCACCCCTCCACAGAGATGTAGATTTCAGTCTGAAGAGAGGATTCATTTGTTCCCATGCAGACAGACTTTTCTAAGCGAGGATAGGCATTAGTTAGGACCTGATATACGAGAAGAGCCTTGACGTGGCTATCAGGCTCACATAATTTGGCCATCTTATGCGCTAAGACTTCTCAATTTTTCATATTTCTAAGGTAATGATGCAATTCATTTTTCATATTTTTCATATTTCGTGTTTGCAAGCTATAGCGCTACAGTGTGCTACCTTTTTTTCTTGTATGTATATGAGTTGGTGACTCTAGGTTTAGCACCTGTTCACACTGAATCTATGTTTGGATGTGCCGGTCAGTTTTTTGATATGTACTCGTTAATATGGACTGCGTCGGACAGGTGGTATTTGTGTTGGTTTATTATTTTTGTTTTTTTACAGGAGATCGATGGCGTCGCAGGAATGAGAGAAGAATAAAATTAATGAAAACTGTGTGGTGTTTTATTTCATTAACCCCTTTATTCCATCAGACGTACTATTCCGTCCATGTGACCCTGGACCTAATTCCCATGGACGGAATAGTACGTCATGGGCGATCAGCTGCGCTACCGGGGGAACGCAGCTGATCGCCGCCGGGTGTCAGCTGATTATCACAGCTGACACCCATGACTGTGTGTAAGGAGCAGTCACGGACCGCTCCCAGCACATTAACCCCTGGCACACCGCGATCAAACATGATCGCGGTGTACCCGGGGCACAGGGAGGATCGCGCAGGGTGGGGGCTCCCTGCGCGCTCCCCTGAGACCCTCAGAGCAGCGCGATGTGTCGCGCTGTTCCGAGGGTCCGTCCTCCCTCCAGGTCCCGGATCCAAGATGGCGCCGGGATCCTGCAGGGAGGCGGCTTCCTCAGTGCCTGCTGAGAGCAGGCGCTGAGGAAGCCTGCAGCGATGCCAGAGCGATCGCTGGTGTGACAGTGTGCTGTGCACACTGTCACACCAGCGATCTGATAAAATGTCTAAAAACCCTGGGACCAGCGATCTGATAAAATGTCTAAAAACCCTGGGACAAAGTAAAAAAGTAAAAAAAATAAAAATAAAAGTGGTAAAAAAAATCATAAAAAAAAATATATATATTCCCCAATAAATTCATTCTTTCCTGTAAATAAAAAAAACAAAACAATAAAAGTACACATATTTGGTATCGCTGCATCCGTAACGACCCCCCCTATAAAACTGTCCCACTAGTTAACCCCTTTAGTGAACCCCTTAAAAAAAAAAAGAAAACGAAGCAAAAAATCAATGCTTTATCATCATACCGCTGAACAAAAAGTGGAATAACACGCGATCAAAAAGACTGAGATAAATAACCATGGTACCGCTGAAAATGTCATCTTGTCCCGCAAAAAACAAGCTGTCATTCAGCATCATCAGTGAAAAATAAAAAAGTTATAGCTCGCAGAATAAAGCGATGCAAAAATAATAATTTTTTATATAAATTGTTTTCATTCTATAAAAGCGCCAAAACATAAAAAAAATTACATAAATGAGGTATAGCCGTAATCGTACTAACCCGAAGAATAAAACTGCTTTATCAATTTTACCACACGTGGAACGGTACAAACACCTCCCCCAAAAGAAATTCATGAATTGCTGATTTTTGTTCATTCTAACCTCCCAAAAATCGAAATAAAAAGCGATCAAAAAATGTCACGTGCTCAAAAATGGTACCAATAAAAATGTTACCTCGTTCCGCAAAAAATAAGACCTCACATGACTCTGTGGGCCAAAATATGCAAAAATTATAGCTCTCAAAATGTGGTGATGCAAAAAACTATTTTTTGCAATAAAAAGCGTCTTTTAGCGTGACAGCTGGCAATCATAAAAACCCGCTATAAATAGTAAATCAAACCCCCCTTTATCACCCCCTTAGTTAGGGAAAAATAATAAAATTAAAAAAATTTATTTATTTCCATTTTCCCGTTAGGGTTAGGGTTGCGGCTAAAGTTAGGGTTAGGGTTGGCGCTAACGTTAGGATTAGGATTAGGGTTGGGATTACGGTTAGGGGTGTGTTAGGGTTAGGTTTGTGGTTAGGGTTGGGACTAGGGTTAGGGGTATGTTGGGGTTAGGGTTGGAGTTAGAATTGGAGGGTTTCTGCTGTTTAGGCACATCAGGGGCTCTCCAAATGTGACATGGCGTCTGATCTCAATTCCAGCCAATTCTGCGTTGAAAAAGTCAAACGGTGCTCCTTCACTTCTGAGCTCTGCCATGCGCCCAAACAGTAGTTTACTCCTGCATATGGGGTATCAGCGTACTCTGGACCACAAGAGTTATTGTGCAATTTGTCCTATTTCTCCTGTTACCCTTGGGAAAATAAAAAACTGGGGCGACAAAATCATTTTTGTAAAAAAAAAAAAAAGATTTTTTTGTTTTTACGGCTGTATGTTATAAAACTTCTGTGAAGCACTTGGGGCTTCATAGCGCTCACCACACTTCTAGATAAGTTCCTTGTGGGGTCTATTTTCCAAAATGGGGTCACTTGTGGGGGTTTCCACTGTTTAGGCGCATCAGGGGCTCTCCAAATGCGACATGACTCCCCCAGACCATTCCATCAAAGTCTGGAATCCAAAACGTCACTACTTCCCTTTCGAGCCCCGACGTGCGCCCATACAGTAGTTTACTCCCACATATTGGGTATCAGCGTACTCAGGACAAATTGGACAACAACTTTTGTGGTCCAATTTCTCCTGTTACCCTTGTGAAAATAAAATATTGGGGGCGAAAAAAATCATTTTTGTAAAAAAAAAGGATTTTTTATTTTTACGGCTGTACGTTATAAACTTCTGTGAAGCACTTCGGGGTTCAAAGTGCTCACCACACATCTAGATAAGTTCCTTGTGGGGTCTGTTTTCCAAAATGGTGTCACTTGTGGGGGTTTCCACTATTTAGGCATATCAGGGGCTCTCCAAATGCGACATGACTCCCCCAGACCATTCCATCAAAGTCTGCAATCCAAAACGTCACTACTTCCCTTCCGAGCCCCGACGTGCGCCCATACAGTAGTTTACTCCCACATATTGGGTATCAGCATACTCAGGACAAATTGGACAACAACTTTTGGGGTCAAATTTCTCCTGTTACCCTTGTGAAAATAAAATATTGGGGGCGAAAAAATAATTTTTGTAAAAAAAAAAAGAGATTTTTTATTTTACGGCTGTACGTTATAAACTTCTGTGAAGCACTTTGGGGTTCAAAGTGCTCACCACACACTAGATAAGTTCCTTGAGGGGTCTAGTTTCCAAAATGGTGTCATTTGTGGGGGGTTTCCACTGTTTAGGCGCATCAGGGGCTCTCCAAATGCGACATGACTCCCCCAGACCATTCCATCAAAGTCTGCAATCCAAAACGTCACTACTTCCCTTCCGAGCCCCGACGTGCGCCCATACAGTAGTTTACTCCCACATATTGGGTATCAGCATACTCAGGACAAATTGGACAACAACCTTTGGGGTCAAATTTCTCCTGTTACCCTTGTGAAAATAAAATATTGGGGGCGAAAAAATAATTTTTGTAAAAAAAAAAGAGATTTTTTATTTTACGGCTGTACGTTATAAACTTCTGTGAAGCACTTTGGGTTCAAAGTGCTCACCACACATCTAGATAAGTTGCTTGAGGGGTCTAGTTTCCAAAATGGTGTCATTTGTGGGGGGTTTCCACTGTTTAGGCAGATCAGGAGCTCTCCAAACACGACATGGCATCCAGCCAATTCTGCGTTGAAAAAGTCAAACGGCGCTCCTTCTCTTCCAAACTCTGCCATGCACCCAAACAGTGGTTTACTCCCACATATGGGGTATCAGCGCACTCAGGACAAATTGCACAATAACTTTTGGAGTCTTGTTACCCTTGGGAAAATAAAAATTGGGGTGAAAAGATCAATTTTGTGGAAAAAATATGATTTTTTAATTTTACGGCTCTACGTTATAAACTTGTGTGAAGCACTTGGGGGTTCAAATTGCTCACCAAAGATCTAGATAAGTTCCTTAGGGGGTCTAGTTTCCCAAATGGGGTCACTTGTGGGGGGTTTCCACTGTTTAGGCACAGCAGGGGCTCTCCAAATGCAACATGGCGTCCAATCTCAATTCCAGCCAATTTTGGTTGGAAAAAGTCAAATGGTGCTCCTTCCATTCCGAGCTCTGCCATGCGCCCAATCAGTGGTTCCCCCCACATATGGGGTATCAGCGTACTCAGGACAAATTGGACAACAAATTTTGTGGTCCAATTTCTCCTGTTACCCTTGGGAAAATAAAAAATTAGTGACTAAAAATAATTTTTGTGGGAAAAAAATAGGATTTTTTTATTTTTATGCCCGGGCATTATAAACTTGTGTGAAGCACTTGGGGGTTCAAAGTGCTCACCAAAGCTCTAGATAAGTTCCTTAGGGGTCTAGCTTCCAAAATGTGGTCACTTGTGGGGGGTTTCCACTGTTTAGGCTCATCTGGGGCACTACAAACGGAACATGACCCCATCAATGTTTGCATTCCAAAACGTTACTGCTTGCTTTCAAAGCCCTGCCATGCGCTCAAACAGTTTTATGGGGTATCAGCGTACTCAGGACAAATTGGACAACAACTTTTGGGGTCCAATTTCCTTGGGAAAAATCAAAAATTTGGGACTAAAAAATCATTTTTGTGGAAAATTGTTTTTTTTTTTTTCACACCCAGGCATTTTAAACTTTTGTGAAACACTTTGGGGTTCAAAGTGCTCACAACAGATCTAGATAAGTTCCTTAGGGGGTCTAGTTTCCAAAATGGTGTCACTTGTGGGGGTTTCCACTGTTTAGGCATATCAGGGGCTCTCCAAACACGACATGGCGTCCAATCTCAATTCAAGCCAATTTTAGTTTGAAAAAGTCAAATGGCGCTCCTTCCCTTACGAGCTCTACCGTGTGCCCAAACAGTGTTTTTCCCCACATATTGGGTATTGTCGTACTCAGGAGAAATTGCACAACAACTTTATCTGCCCATTTTCTCCTTTTACCCTTGTGAAAATAAAAAAAAGTTTGTAAAAGATCATTTTTGTGGCTAAAAAGTTAAATATTAATTTTTTCCTTCCACGTTGCTTCAGCTCCTGTGAAGCACCAGAAGGGTTATTAAACTTCTTGAATGTGGTTTTGAGTACCTTGAGGGGTGCAGTTTTTAGAATGGTGTCACTTTTGGGTATTTTCTGCCATGTAAACCCCTCAAAGTGACTGCAAATATGAGGTGGTCCCTAAAAAAATGGCTTTGTAAATTTTGTTGTAAAAATGAGAAATCACTGGTCAACTTTTAACCCTTATAATTTCCTAACAAAAAAATATTTTGGTTCCAAAATTGTGCTGATGTAAAGTAGACATGTGGGAAATGTTATTTCTTAACTATTTTGTGTGACATATTTCTCTGTTTTAAGGGAAAAAAAATTCAAAGTTTGAAAATTGCAAAATTTAAAAAATTTTCGCCATATTTGCATTTTTTTCAAAAATAAACGCAAGGTATATCGAAGAAATTTTACCACTAACATGAAGTACAATATGTCACGAGAAAACAATCTCAGAATCGCGAAGATCCGTTGAAGCGTTCCAGAGTTATAACCTCATAAAGAGACAGTGGTCAGAATTGTAAAAATTGGCCCGGTCATTAACGTGCAAACCACCCTTGGGGGTGAAGGGGTTAAAAGACTTTATTCTGGCTGTGTTTTTTTTAAAAATTTACAAACTATGATAAATAATGGATCGGTGTCTTATTGACGCCTCTCCAATATTAACCGGGCTTATTGTCACCGATCAATCAAAGGTGACATTAACCCCTTATTACCCCGCTTGCCACCGCTACAGGGCAAGTGGAAAGAGCCAGGTAAAGTGCCACAATTGGCGCATCTTTGGATGCGCCATTTGTGGGGCTGCTGCAGCCTGGTATTTTTAGGCTGTTGAGGGCCAAAATCCATGGGCCTTGACAGTCTTTTAATACCAGGCCGCTGCAGTCTGCATTTTACTTGGCTGGTTAACAAAAATAGGGGGATCCCCACGCCATTTTTTTTTCGAGGGGATCCCCTATTTTTGTTAACCAGCCAAGCTAAGCAGACTGCTGTGGCCTGGTATTATCAGGCTTGCAAGGTCCATGGATATTGGATCCTTACCAGCCTGAAAATCCAGGCTTCAGTAGTCTGCTTTATCAGGCTGGTTAACAAAAATAGGGGGGACCCCATGCCATTTTTTTTTCGAGGGGATCCCCTATTTTTGTAAATCAGTTCACTTCAGGTCAGCCGGGTTTCCCTCTGATGTCACTGATGCTGTGGGTGTCCCTGGCTGACCTGAAGTGAAAGTGGGAAGCAATCAATTATGCTAACCACTTCCTCTCCTGTCAGCCAGGAGAGGAGATGATTCAGTCGGGGGTTTACTGTGAGACTGTCAGCATTAGCTGCGGTCTCTGCAGTAAACATTAACCCTTTCAGAAGGACTACATTGGGGACCTGACTGAACATCGGATAGGTAAGAATAATGTTGCTTTATTATTTTATTTTTATTACAGGTGAACAAGGGCTTCACAAGGAATGGCAGTAAAATAAAATATGGTCAAAAACTGTGTGTTTATTTCATTAAAATGATTTTTAATTAAAGTGTGTGTGTTTTATTTTTTTTCATACAATAGGATTAATAATTGATAGTTGTCTAATTGACAGCTCTCAATTATTAACCTGGCTTAAACTCACCTTTCAATAGCAAGGTGGCTTTAACCCCTTATTAACCCATTCGCCACCGCTACAGGGCAATGGGAATAGACGGGCAAAGTGCCAGAAAGGGCGAATCTAATAATAGATTTGTCTTTTCTGGGGTGTCTGGGGGCAGATGTTTGTAGCGAGGGGGGGCAAAAATAATGGTCCCTCTCTGGGCTATTATTATCTGCTCCCATTCGCTGGCTTTGTCTGTCTGGTTGAGAAAATAGGGCGGGAGCCCACGCATTTTTTTTCAACAATTTTACACCTCATATAATAATATATATATATATATATATATATACATGTCATTGAATTTGGACACATATACATATATTTATAGTTCATACACTTCTACATAGTATAATGGCCGCTAATTCAATTGCCGGCTTTTGTGAAAATACAGAAGCCGACATGAAATGACACATGGTTTACATAGAGTTAACCATGTCTTTTCAAGTTGTTTGATATATTGTTTTCACTAACAATTACATGAGTGTATGTGTGCAAAATTTGACACATGTAGGGGTTAATTAAAGGTGTAAATTCGTAGCAAAAAAGTCTGTTTTTTTACAACGAATTTACACCTTTAATTAACCCCTACAGGTGTGAAATTTGCATACATACACTCATGTAATTGTTTGTGAAAACCAGATATCAAAATACATAAAAAGACATGGTTAACTCTATGTAAACATGTGTATTTCATGTCGGGTGCTTCTGTATTTTCACAAAAGCCGGCATTACCCGGCAATTAAATCAGAGGCTATTTTACTATGTAGAAGTGTATGAACTATAAATATATGTATATATATAAAATATATATATATAATATAATATGTCACAATGACATGTATGTATATATTATAATATATATATATATAATATTGTGAGACAGTGAAGGGGTGTGTGCTGGACGGCGTGTATATCTCGCCCAGGTTTCTTAGCTGGGGCGCATAAAATAGGTTGTCAGTGCGGTGTTCATTCCATTCCTATCTGGGACAGGTTTGCAGTGCAACCCGGAGTGAACACAGCTGCTTAATTAGGCAGCCATAAGTACCTGCTTTAGAAGTTCAGAGGGGGCTCTATCTCTCAGTCTGGATCTGACTTCAGACGCCATTGGAGCCTCATGTGAGCTGCACGCTGGTAACTACTGAACATATGTGTTGTTTTGGGCACAGGCTATTAAAGTCTGGACCCGGATAGAAAGGGTAATCTATCTAAGTGTAATTAGTGGCGGGACACGCCTAGGCTTTATGTTTATGATTTTGTTTTAATTTATGTTCTGTTTGCTGTGGACTTTAATAAAACTGGTTGCGACCAGTTTTTAACAGAACCACTGTCTGTGAATGGTCTCTTTATGCCACTCCGTCTCCCCAAGACGGCGATCCAGAGCTATATCCCCTGAAAAGCTTACAATTGGTGCTTGAATGCTGGGGCAGCACAGTGGCTGAAGACTTTGAAAAAAAAAAAAAAGGTGTCTGCACCGCAAAACTGAACTTATTGTGGAGAAGACTGTGGAGTGTATATGTCTTGGTGAAGGCTGTCAGCCAGCCCAAGATGTCCGGCAGTATGGAGGAGCTCGTTAAGCAGCTGGCCCAGAACCAGCAGGCCATGCAGCAGCAACATCAGCAGGCCATGCAGCAACAACAGCAGACCATGCAGCAACAACACCTAGAGGCCCAGCGGAGCCAGCAGCAACAGCAGGAAACCAACCGGTTGTTACTGGAGCAGGTTGCAGCACTAAAAAAAACTCCTAGCACCTCGTCCCCGAATGAAGACGCCGGGTTACCGGCATTATCCGCTGTAAAGAAGGCGGTAAAACAGACTCTGCAGAAGATGACGCTTCATGACGATGTGGAGGCATATCTGGCTATATTTGAGAGACTGGCAGAGAAGGAGAATCTGCCACAATCTGAATGGGCTATGGTGGTCGCGCCCTATCTGACTGGGGAACCCCAAAAAGCCTATTTTGACCTCAGCGAGCAGGACAGCAAAAACTATACTAAGTTGAAAGCGGAGATTCTTGCCCGCCTGGGTGTGACGAGGGCAGTCCGTGCCAGGAGAGTCCATAACTGGAGATACAGGCGAGACAAGCCTGCTCGCTCACAAATGTATTACTTGATTTCTTTGGTAAAAAAGTGGTTGGAACCTGACGTCAGCACCCCTGCCCAAATGGTTGAAAAGGTGGTACTGGACCGGTACATCTGGGCCCTTCCCCCTGAGGTCCAGCTCTGGGTCGGACAGGGAGACCCCAAAGATGCCGATCAACTGGTCAGCCTAATAGAAAGGTATTTCGCCACCAAAGACTATCTACGTGACCAGCCGTCCGAGCGATCATCAGTTCGGAATACCCGGCCTCCGTCATCTCCCGGTAAGAGGGTTCCAGCTGTGGGGGCAAGGGGGGCTGTTGATAGTCCGGGTCAGCCCCGAGGGGACATGTATGAGCGGAAGGGTGATACTTACCTACCAGGAGAACCCAGACCTAGGAAGGTCTCCCCGTCTGAACACCCTGACCTGAGACAGTGTTGGAGATGCCGTGAACAAGGTCATATTTCAGCCAATTGTCCACTAGTGGGGAACCTATGAACTGTGACGCTGGACAGTCTCTCTCGTTCCTCGCCGAGCCCGTGTGCGTGGCCACCCTAGTCGAGGAGACTGGCCCACAGCTGTGTCAGGTCGTGATAAATGGGTGCCCAGTACAGGCCCTACTCGACTCAGGAAGTCGAGTGACTCTGATACATGCTAGTCTGGCTGATGGGAACTTCGTCACAGATAGGTACCTAAGCGTGGTGTGCATACATGGAGACGTCAAAGTCTACCCAGTAACCTCCTCAGACTTCGTCACAAAACTCGGGGAGATCTCATATGAAGTGGGGGTAGTGAAGAACTTGATGCATCCCGCCATATTGGGTCTGACTTTCCCTGTTTTGGGGTCTTTGGGAAAAAAATGTTTCTGCTGGACAGTGTGATGAAGCTCCTACTGAGGGTGCGCAGTCCCGAGGGGCGGAACACAAGGTTAGTGGGCCGTTAAACTTATGTGATAATGATGACCATGATAATGATGATGATCATGATAATGATGATGACCATGATAATGTATGCTGATAGTAATCATGATAATGATATTGATAATGATGATGACTGTAAAAAAATGATGAATTTCCATTTCAGGTGATGTTGGGGGAGGGGGAGGATGTTTCTCTAGAACAGAATGTCCCTGACCTACCGGTGTCCCGTGGCAATTTTGGGAGTGAGCAATTGCAAGACCCCACTCTTAAACATGCCAGGGAGAATATAACTGTTCTGAATGAGATCCCACAAGAGCCCGGCTCTGATGAAAAATTTCCCCATTTTGCCATGAACAATGACCTGCTGTATAGGGTCACTAAAGTAAAGGGAGAGGCCGTGAGTCAGCTCCTGGTACCTAAGTCATATAGAAGTATGGTGTTAGGTTTGTCCCATAACCACGTGCTGGGTGGGCACCTGGGGATGGACAAAACCCAGGAAAGAATTCTTCAGAGGTTTTACTGGCCCGGGGTTTATCGAGATGTGGAGGATTATTGTAAAACCTGCCCCTCGTGTCAGATAAATGCTCCGGTGTCTCACTTCCGGAGTCCATTAATCCCGCTGCCGGTTATAGAAATACCCTTTGAAAGGGTAGCAATGGACTTGGTAGGTCCTATTGTAAAATCAGCCAGGGGACACCAATACATCTTAGTTGTCCTTGATTATGCAACCCGGTACCCCGAGGCGGTCCCTTTAAGAAATATGGCATCTAAAAATATTGCACGGGAACTTTTTCATATGTTTTCCAGGACAGGAATTCCTAAAGAGATCCTCACGGACCAAGGCACACTTTTTATGTCCAAAGTGATGAAGGAACTGTGTAAGTTGCTTAAAATCTCGCACATTCGGACATCTGTGTATCACCCCCAGACGATGGGTTGGTTGAACGTTTTAATAAAACATTAAAACATATGTTAAAGAAAGCAGTAGAGAAAGATGGGAGGGACTGGGACTACCTGTTACCCTACTTATTGTTTTCGGTCAGAGAGGTTCCCCAGGCCTATACGGGATTTTCTCCCTTTGAGTTGGTGTATGGTCGGCATCCGCGGGGCTTGCTGGACATAGCCAAGGAGGTTTGGGAAACCGAGACAACTCCATACAAGAGTGTTATAGAGCATATTGCCCAGATGCAAGAGAGGATGGCTAAAATTATGCCATTGGTGAAGAATCATCTGCAGAGAGCCCAAGAAGCTCAAAGCAGAGTCTATAATCGGTCAGCAAAAATTAGGTCTTTCAACCCCGGGGATCGAGTCCTAATTCTAATTCCCACGGTGGAAAGTAAGTTTTTGGCCAAGTGGCATGGTCCATACGAGGTCGTACAAAAAGTGAGCGAGGTTACTTACAAAGTACACCAACCCGGGAGACGGAAGCCCTACCAGATATATCATATCAATCTGATCAAGCCCTGGAGGGACAGAGAGGCATTGTTGGCCTCGGGTGAAGTAGAGAAAGGGGTAAAACCATCTCTACCTCCTGTGACCATTGGTGAGACATTGTCCGTGCACCAAAAACAGGAAGTATGGGAGTTTCTGCAGAAAAATCGGCAGAGGTTTTCTGACTTGCCCGCCGGACTTCTCTCGTAAAACACCATGTCGAGACTGAGCCCGGTACTAAGGTCAAAATAAAACCGTACAGAATTCCAGAAGCCCGCGGAAAGATAGTCTCTACTGAAATCAAACGTATGCTAGACCTCGGGGTCATTGAGGAGGCCCAAAGCGAGTGGTGTAGCCCGATTGTTCTGATCCCAAAACCTAATGGAACCTGGAGGTTCTGTAATGATTTCAGAAAGTTGAACGAAGTGTCAAAGTTTGACGCATACCCGATGCCACGGGTAGATGAGCTAATCGAGAGGTTAGGGGGGCCCGTTATATTACAACTCTCGATCTGACAAAAGGGTACTGGCAGATACCCCTATCTGAGGAGGCAAAAGAAAAAACGGCCTTTGCAACCCCGGAAGGTTTGTTTCAGTATCTGGTGATGCCATTCGGGTTGCATGGAGCCCCAGCTACCTTTCAGAGGCTTATGGACCAGATCCTACGCCCGCATCAAGCCTATGCAGCTGCCTACCTGGATGATGTGGTAATTTTCAGTTCTGATTGGGGGAGCCACCTCGCTAAGGTACAAGCCGTCTTAGACTCGATAGGCGGAGCTGGGCTGAACATAAACCCAGAGAAATGTGCAATTGGCCTAGAAGAGGCCAAGTACTTGGGCTATGTGATTGGCAGAGGGCTGATCAAGCCACAAATCGATAAAGTAGAGGCAATTCGAAACTGGCCTGTACCCCTCACAAAACGACAGGTCAAAGCATTTTTGGGCATCACTGGGTACTATCGCAGATTCGTACCAAATTATGCCTCCATTGCTGCCCCATTGACTGACCTGACAAAAGGGGGGAAGTCCAAAATGATAAATTGGAATCCGGAGGCAGAAAAAGCATTTCTGTCGTTGAAAATGGCTTTGTGTCAAAGACCAGTTCTGGTCACCCCTAATTTCAGGGAAGAGTTTCTTGTTCAAACTGATGCCTCTAATGTGGGGTTAGGGGCGGTGTTATCACAGGTCGTGAAGGGTGAAGAACACCCAGTCCTGTATCTAAGTCGAAAAATGACACCGGCTGAACAAAATTATGCCATTGTGGAACGAGAGTGCCTCGCAATCAAATGGGCGCTGGACTCCCTACGGTATTACCTCTTGGGTAGGAGATTTAAATTGCAATCAGACCATGCTCCTCCGACATGGATGAAGCAGAACAAGGAAAGGAATGCCAGGGTGACAAGGTGGTTCCTTTCACTTCAAGAGTTCAATTTCTCGGTTGAGCATAGACCTGGGAAATTACAGGGTAATGCTGATGCCTTGTCCAGAGTTCACTGTCTCTTCGGAATTTCTGACCAGTCCTCCGGTCTGGAGAAGAGGGGGGGATATGTGAGACAGTGAAGGGGTGTGTGCTGGACGGCGTGTATATCTCGCCCAGGTTTCTTAGCTGGGGCGCATAAAATAGGTTGTCAGTGCGGTGTTCATTCCATTCCTATCTGGGACAGGTTTGCAGTGCAACCAGGAGTGAACACAGCTGCTTAATTAGGCAGCCATAAGTACCTGCTTGAGAAGTTCAGAGGGGGCTCTATCTCTCAGTCTGGATCTGACTTCAGACGCCATTGGAGCCTCATGTGAGCTGCACGCTGGTAACTACTGAACATATGTGTTGTTTTGGGCACAGGCTATTAGAGTCTGGACCCGGATAGAAAGGGTAATCTATCTAAGTGTAATTAGTGGCGGGACACGCCTAGGCTTTATGTTTATGATTTTGTTTTAATTTATGTTCTGTTTGCTGTGGACTTTAATAAAACTGGTTGCGGCCAGTTTTTAACAGAACCACTGTCTGTGAATGGTCTCTTTATGCCACTCCGTCTCCCCAAGACGGCGATCCCAGAGCTATATCCCCTGAAAAGCTTACAATATATATATATATGTGTGTGTGTTCTATTTGTGTATATTTAGTGTTTACAAGGAAATAAAGGGTTTTTTTTAGTTCCGATATTTCTGTCCCATTGACTTGCATTGGGTTTCCGGTATCGGATCGGCGATACCCGATAATTTTTGAGTATCGGGCCGATCCAATCCGATATTTTAGGATATCGGGCAGTATCGCTCAACGCTACTGTGCACCCCATCTTGACTGAAAGAAAACAGAAATGTAGAAACTTTTGAAAATGTAATCTTTCCCACTAGTATGTTACCATGGACACTTGATAAGGAAGACTCAATGCAAGAGAAAAGCAGATAAGACAACATTCTAATTGTTGTGGTTTTTCCAGGTAAAATTGATTATCAGAAAAGTTATTTTCATTTAATGTCCTATATTCTGCTCTGGGTTCTCTCTTATAGCCATATCTATGGTTTGATTTATTTGCCTGTTTGGATTGGATGGGTTGTTACTGATATCTGCTGAGAATTTCATGTCACCATTAGCACCTTTAGAAATACATTTACTCAAAAAATTGGTGATGTGTTCAATACTTATGTTACCCACTGTGGATGGATGCACGAACCGACAAACAGACTGATAAATAGAAAGATAGATAAGAGAGATAGATAATAGAAAATTAAAGACAGATGTTTTCGTAATAATGGAGTGTATGTCATGAGTTGAATCTGAGTTAACAAATTAAAAAAGATACACATCTGGGAAAGACTTGTGTAAATCCATCTTGTTTGTTTTTTTTTAGCTTTAGTGTTAGTCACAATGTCAGGTATCAAAGATGAACACAGATTGTATCCACAATTCAATTGAAGAAAATACTGTGAGCATCATTACCAATTTCACTGTCATCTGTTAACATCAAATAGTGGCTTTCCACTGCAGATTGTTATTGCTGTCTGATAGACTTGAGTCACAGAACTCAATCTTTCCTTAAATCCTATCTCCATCAATTGGGAATTGTTTTTTTACAGTTTTTTTGCTCATGCTTTATTGCACAAAAGATAGACAATGTTAAAAAATCTTGTTTTATTATACCAAAAGTTGCAAAGTAAAACTTGAAACTATCTCTACAATAGTAAAAGTCAAAAGAATTTATTGAGGAGAAATAAACGTTTTAAAAGTAAATTGGCTGTGTAGAATACATGAAAAAGGGCTGTCTATGACTAACTATACAATTTCAGTCATTTAGAAATCTGACACATTTAAGTACATTATTTCTGATAACTGTTTAACTGATTGATGTCTGTTCTGGAAACAGGTTTCACTTTTCATCATTTGAAATGGAATTAAAATATTATTCAGTCATTTTCCAAAGTTATAAAGAAGGAGCAATAAAAGAGTTTGATGCTTGACCCAATTTAAATAGTGACGCCATATTTGCTATACTTCAGTTCTGTGCAATAGAGTCTTTGATTATAGAATCTTTAAAGGGAAACTGTCACCAGGTTTGTGCTACCTACTATGAGGGCAGTGTAATGTAGGGAAGAGCTATGTGTCGTTACTGGTCCATTTGCTGTAGCTTTTAAAAAGTCATTGTTTTATCAGTAGAAGATGATCACTTGAGCAATCTATACCAAGTAAAAGATGTATTGTAGTGCTTTCAAAGCCGGGGTGTACTTTCCTTAGGATTAGGCTGGTGACATTTATTGGTGAATTTATTTTTTCTCTCCTTAATCATATCATCTATCAATCAATTATCATAGTTAAATACAATACTGAAGAAGTTATTTAATAAAACAATGATAAACAAATTAATTCTCAGATGGGAGCTTTTTTTCTCTTTTTAATTCTAAGAGTGCCAGTGTTTTAATTTGAAAAGCTTGTTCCACCACTAAATGTCATGTTTATTGTATAGATCATAAAACAAGTTTGCTATTTAAAGGATGTTAACCCCTTCACCCCCGAGGGTGGTTTGCACGTTAATGACCAGCCAATTTTTACAATTCTGACCACTGTCTCTTTATGAGGTTATAACTCTGGAACGCTTCAACGGATCTTCGCGATTCTGAAATTGTTTTCTCGTGACATATTGTACTTCACGATAGTGGTAAAATGTCTTCTATAAAACTTGTGTTTATTTTTGAAAAAAACGCAAATATGGCGAAAATTTTGAAAATTTTGCAATTTTCAAACTTTGAATTTTTTTTTCCCTTAAAACAGAGAATTATGTCACACAAAATAGTTAATAAATAACATTTCCCACATGTCTACTTTACATCAGCACAATTTTGGAACCAAAATTTTTTTTTTCTTAGGAAATTGTAAGGGTTGAAAGTTGACCAGCGATTTCTCATTTTTACAACAATATTTACAAAACCATTTTTTTAGGGACCACCTCACATTTGAAGTCACTTTGAGGGGTCTATATGGCAGAAAATACCCAAAAGTCACACCATTCTAAAAACTGCACCCCTCAAGGTATTTAAAGCCACATTCAAGAAGTTTATTAACACTTCAAATGCTTCACGGGAGCTGAAGCAACGTAGAAGGAAAAAATGAACATTTAACTTTTTAGTCCCAAAAATGATATTTTTACAAACTTTTTTTATTTTCACAAGGGTAAAAGGAGAAAATGGACATATAAATTTGTTGTGCAATTTCTTCAGAGTACACCAACACCCTATATGTGAGGGAAAACCACTGTTTGGGCACACGGCAGAGATCGGAAGGGAAGGAGCACCGTTTGATTTTTTCAAACCAAAATTGGCTGGAATTGAGATTGGATGCCATGTCACGTTTGAAGAGCTCCTGATACGCCTAAACAGTGGAAACTCCCCACAAGTGACACCATTTTGGAAACTAGACCCCCTATTGAACTTATCTAGATCTGTTGTGAGCACTTTGAACCCCCAAGTGTTTCACAAAAGTTTATAATGCCTGGGTGTGGAAAAAAAAACAATTTTCCACAAAAATGATTTTTTAGTCACAAATTTTTGATTTTTTCCAAGGAAATTGGACCCCAAAAGTTGTTGTCCAATTTTTCCTGAGTACGCTGATACCTGATATGTGGGGGGGAACCACTGTTTTGGTGCATGGCAGAGCTCGGAATGGATGGAGCTCCATTTGACTTTTTCCAACCAAAATTGGCTGGAATTGATATTGGACGCCATGTTGCATTTGGAGAGCCCCTAATGTGCCTAAACAGTGGAAACCCCCCACAAGTGACCCCATTTGGAAACTAGACCCCCTAAGGAACTTATCTAGATCTGTGGTGAGCAATTTGAACCCCCAAGTGCTTCACATAAGTTTATAACATAGAGCCATAAAATTAAAAAATCATATTTTTTTCCACAAAAATGATCTTTTCACCCCAATTTTTATTTTCCCAAGGGTAACAAGACCACAAACGTTATTGTGCAATTTGTTCTGAGTACGCTGATACCCCATATGTGGGGGTAAACCACTGTTTGGGTGCATGGCAGAGCTTGGAAGGGAAGGAGCGCCGTTTGACTTTTTCAACGCAGAATAGGCTGGACTCCATGTTGTGTTTGGAGAGCTCCTGATTTGCCTAAACAGTGGAAACCCCCCACAAATGACACCATTTTGGAAACTAGACCCCTCAAGGAACTTATCTAGATGTGTGGTGAGAACTTTGAACCACCAGGTGTTTCACTAAAGTTTATAACGCCCGAGCATGGAAATAAAAAAATCATATTTTTTCCACAAACATGATTTTTAGTCCCCAACTTTTTATTTTCCCAAGGGTAACAGGAGAAATTGGACCCCAAAAGTTGTTGTCCAATTTGTCCTGAGTACGCTGATACCCCATATGTGGGAGAAAACTACTGTATGGGCACACATCGGGGCTCAGAAGGGAAGTAGTGACGTTTTGGATTGCAGACTTTGATGGAATGGTCTGCAGGCGTCATGTCGCGTTTGGAGAGGCCCTGATGTGCCTGAACAGTGGAAACACCCCACAAGTGACCCATTTTGGAAAATAGACCCCACAAGGAACTTATCTAGATGTGTGGTGAGCACTTTGAACCCCGAAGTGCTTCATAGAAGTTTATAACGTTCAGTCGTAAAAATAAAAATTATTTTTTTTCTTACAAAAATGATATTTTCGCCCCCAATATTTTATTTTCACAAGGGTAACAGGAGAAATTGGTCCCCAAAAGTTGTTGTCCAATTTGTCCCGAGTACGCTGATTACCCATATGTTGGAGAAAACTGCTGTATGGGCACACATCGGGGCTCGGAAGGGAAGTAGTGACGTTTTGGATTCCAGACTTTGATGGAATGGTCTGCGGGCGTCATGTCGCATTTGGAGAGCCCCTTATGTGCCTAAACAGTGGAATACCCTCACAAGGAACTTTTCTAGGTGTGTGGTGAGCGCTATGAAGCCCCAAGTGCTTCACAGAAGTTTATAACGTACAGCCATAAAAACAAAAAAATCATTTTTTTTGTACAAAAATGATATTTTCGCCCCCAATTTTTTATTTTTCCAAGGGTAACAGAAGAAATTGGACCCCAAGAGTTATTGTGCAATTTGTCCTGAGTACGCTGATACCCCATATGTGGGGGTAAACTACTGTTTGGGCGCATGGCAGAGCTCAGAAGTGAAGGAGCACCGTTTGACTTTTTCAATGCAGAATTGGCTGGAATTGAGATCAGATGCCATATCACATTTGGAGAGCCCCTTATGTGCCTAAACAGTGGAAACCCCCCAATTCTAACTCCAACCCTAACCCCAACACACCCCTAACCCTAGTCCCAACCCTAACCATAAACCTAACCACAAACCTAACCCTAACACACCCCTAACCTTAATCCCAACGCTAATCCTAACTTTAGCCCAACCCTAACCCTAACTTTAGCCGCAACCCTAACCCTAACTCTAATGGGAAAATAGAAATAAATACATTTTTTTAATTTTATTATTTTTCCTTAACTAAGGGGGTGACAAAGGGGGGTTTGATTTACTATTTATAGCGGGTTTTTATGATTGCCAGCTGTAACGCTAAAAAACCCCTTTTATTGCAAAAAATAGTTTTTGCATCACCACATTTTGAGAGCTATAATTTTTGCATATTTTTGCCCACAGTCATATGAGGTCTTATTTTTTGCAGTACGAGTTGACATTTTTATTGGTACAATTTTTGAGCACGTGATATTTTTTCATCGCTTTTTATTTCGATTTATGGGAGGTTATAATGAACAAAAATCAGCAATTCATGAATTTCTTTTGGGGGGGGCGTTTATACCGTTCCGCGTGTGGTAAAATTAATAAAGCAGTTTTATTCTTCGGGTTAGTACGATTACAGCGATACCTCATTTATATCATTTTTTTATGTTTTGGTGCTTTTATACAATAAAACCAATTTTATATAAAAAATAATTATTTTTGCATTGCTTTATTCTGTGAGCTATAACTTTTTTATTCTTTCGCTGATGATGCTGTATAGTGGCTCATTTTTTGTGGGACAAGATGACATTTTCAGTGGTGCCATGTTTATTTATAGCGGTCTTTTTGATCGCATGTGTTAGGATTTGAACCTGTGAACCATGGCTTGCTAGTCTGTTCCTTTGCTGTGGAGCTATTCGGAACTTGAATAACTTCAGCCTGAAACCATATGAACTTCGTCTGGGATAGAGATCATCACCTGCCCTGCTGATTGTTCCCGCCCTGATTGAGACTGATTGGATAGAGATCATCACCTGCCCTGCTGATTGTTCTCGCCCTGATTAAGACTGATTGGACCTACTATATATACCTGGCCCTGTGCAGCTTCCTGTTGCTGAGTAAATTGTGGTGCTCAGTCTAACTGAGTGAAGCAAACTGGAGTGATCCAGGGGCTTTGCTGGCAGCGTGCTGTTGAATTTTTACTGCGGTATCCGTATCGACAGTCTGGACTGAGGATGTTCATAAAGAAACGATCCGTGTGGTGGTGGAAGGTGGTGAGTAAAACAACCTGGTGTACGTCGTTCGTGACCTATTGGAGGGAAAGGCTGGAGCCCATCGTCACGATATCTACAGCGTCAATGAATTCCAGAGTCAAGGTACATATGATGTAACCTTTGTGAATGAGGGATGCTGTTTGACCGTCTTTTAATGGCTCAGAAGTAATGAAGGTGATCCATGCCTGGAGGGAGTGCGGGTGGAGCCCCTGTTTGGGCTCATGGAAAAAGTGGTGACTGTGACTGTGTACAACCCCTATACAGAAGTAGCACTACTGGAGCAGTTCCTGGAGCGGTACTGTGAATACGTGAAGGGAGGGGAGAAGCAGAAAAATGTTTTGGGCATTTTCAACTGCAAGTATGTGTTTCGGGTGAAATTGAAGAAGGACCCAGGTTGTTTGGGAGGTTTCACCCACCCACCATCGAACTTTTCAGTGGCGGGTCATAGGGGCTTCCTGTCATACCCAGGGCAGCCACTATACTGCAGGAGGTGCTTTCAGTTTGGGCACCTGCTAAACATGTGTAGCAAGGAGTTGGTTTGCCGTAATTGCAAGCAAGAGGGTCATGTGGCGGCTAGGTGTCCGATGCCTCGTGAATGTGACAGGTGTGGCAGTTCAGAGCACCTGTATAGAGACTGCCCGTTTGGTGTGCCGAGGACGTCAACTAGAGAGGAGGAGGAAAGAAAGAGACGTGAGGAGGAGCGGAGGCGGGAGGAAGAAAGGAAGAGGGAGGAGGAGGTTAAGAGGCGGGAGGAGGAGAAGAAGCGGAGGGAAAGCGAAGTCGCCGCACTGCAAGGCGTTGTGAGGGCGCCACCCACTCCTGCTGAGAGACGGAGGGAGAAGCGGCAGGAGGACAAGGAGGCTGAGAGAAGGAGGGAGAAGCAACAGGAGGAAAAGGAGGACAAGGAATTTTGGAAGGCCATAAGGCGAGAGGAGCGTTCATGGCCTAAAAAAGAAGTAAAAAAAGAAGTCCCAGTCGCTGAATCATGGTCAGAATGCCTGATGGATTTCGATATATCTGTGGCAGAGGAGGAGGCTGAGGTTTTGGTTCATGAGTCTGATCCGAGAAATATTGGTGCCTTCTCCTCGGAAGAGGACTCAGGAGGGTTAAAGTGTCACAGGGAGGGTGGTGGGGAAAGCAGAGACATTGAGGTGGTGGAAGAAGGAATGGCCCAGAGGAAGACTGGGCAGAAAAAGGCACGGATGGAGGAGTATATGGAGGCCAGCGGCTCGGAAAGCTGCTCAGCACAAATGGTGGAGGAGGACACTGGCGGTACTGGTTAAGTACGTTTTACTTTTCCAGTAGCCAGGTAGAGTTTTTTTGTGTACATAGCTTTGCTCTTTAAGCAATGACTATCTGTTTTTTTGTGTGTTTTATGTAATGTGTGTCAAGTTATATCTGTAGGTTGTTTTTGTATTTTTTTTCCTTTTTTGGCTTCTTTGGACAAGTGTTTTTTTTAAGCTTTGTGTTTTGTGTTTAGTATGGGTGTTAGAATTATATCTCAAAATGTGAGGGTTTTTAAAAATAAGTTGCGGCGTGCGGCCATTTTTGAGTTTTTTGCAGCGCAAAATGCGGAAATTTTTCGTTTACAGGAGTGTGGGATTGTGGATGGTGTGAAGGGAGTGAATGGCCTCATGGTGCGTCTGTGTGGTCAGGGAGTGCATGCAATAGAAATGACGGTGTTGGTTTTTTGGTGAAGGGGCGTAATGTGAGTTTGTGTGACTATATGGTGATTGAGGTTGGAAGATGTGTGTTAGCAAATTTTGAGTTTAGAAATATTCGTCTTAGTGTTATTAATGTGTATGCTCCTGTGGAAAAACAGGAGCGGAAAGTTTTATTTGAAAAAATTAAGTTTTTTATTCCAGGTAGAGTGCCTGTTGTGATTGTGGGTGATATGAATGTTGATGTGGGAAATGTGAATATGGATGTGTCAAGGAAAGAGTTAATGGACATGGTGAGTGATTTTGGTTTGAGGGATATGCAGAGGGAGTGTAAAGTAACTCCATTGTTAAATACGTTTTTTTCTGAAAGTGGGAGGGTGGCGTCTAGACTGGACTATTGTTTTGTTTCAAAAAACCTGATTGCTGTTAAGGTACTGCCACACTTAGCGATCTCGTTAGCGATCACGATAACGACGCAATCGTTGGTGTGATCTCTTTTAGGTCGCTAGTAGCTGCCAAACAGGAGATCTCATAAACGACTCATCAGCGGTCAGCGATCTCTTTAACGACTTTGGCGGTCGTTAGGATGTCATTAACATGTACTGAGCGCTTCTGATTCATAGGAATTTCCAACATCGCTCCTGCTCTCTGCGTCCTGCTAGCCTGCTTTGCAACTTCTGCGATCCTCTCTGTGACGCAAAAGAGAACTTACAGATATTGCGATCCACTCCGTGACGCAAAACAGTCATATGCGTCACAAACGAGGTCGCTTGTCGTTCGCAAAAGGTGCCAAACACAGCGATATAGGCTCACCAGCGGGACGCCAACGATCAAAAAACGGTCCAGAACTCTAGTGAACGATCAGCGACATCACAGCAGGGGCCACATCGTTGCTACATGCACACACACAACGAGGTCGCTAACGAGATCGCAAAATAGTGACGTTTTAGTGATCTCGTTTGCGATCTTGTTTGCGAACTCGTTTAGTGTGGCATACCCTTTAGTTATGCACAGGAGAGTGTGCCATTTTCAGATCATGTGTGTATGAAGTGTGAAGTGGATGTGCATACTGAGGAGGTAACTGGGAAAGGTATATGGAAGCTGAATGTGAGTTTGCTGGAGGGGGTGGAGGTAAGAGAGGAGTATGAGAGACATTATAAGGAGTGGTGTGAGAGCAGAAGTGAATTCAGTAATGTGTGTGAATGGTGGGATTGGGTTAAATGGAAAACCAAGGTTTTTTTTTAAAAAACTTGGTTACAAGTGTGCAGCTGCTAAGAGAGAAAGGTTTGCTGGGTTGAATGCAAGATTGAGTGTGTTATATAAGCTAAGAGAGGGAGGGATGGATGTGATTGTAGATTTGTTGAGAGTGAAAAAAGAAGTGAACGAGTTTTTGAGAGACAGAGGGAGGAGTATTGTGTATAGGGCTAAAATAGAGAACTTGGAAAAGAATGAGAAGTGTTCGCGGTTTTTTTTCAAGAAAGTTTTTGGAAAAAGACAGAGCATGAGTGTTTTGAATGGAGAGGATGGAAATGAAGTGAGTGGTGCGGACTTATGTGAGGAAGTGACAAAGTTTTATGATGATTTGTATGCAGTGAAATGGAGGGATGAAGGTTTGGAGAGTGATGTGTTGAGTGTTTTGGAAAATAGATTGAATGGGACAGAAAGGGAGAGTTTGATGGGGAGGTGACGAGTGAAGAAATATGGAAGGTGGTGTGTAGCATGGCGCTGAATAAAACGCCGGGGGATGATGGTCTCCCGGTGGAATTTTATCGTGTGATGTGGGATGTGATTGGGAAGGATTTTGTGGATGTATGTAAGTATATGTGGGCGAATGCAGAGGTGGCGAATGGTATGGTGCAGGAGTAGTAGTGTTGTTGCCAAAAAAGGTGATTTGAAAAATCTAAAAAACTGGAGGCCGATCACGTTGCTTAATTGTGATTATAAGATCTATGCGAAGCTTTTGGCAAATAGGATGCGTGATGTGGTAGGGAGTGTGGTGGGTGAGGAGCAGTGTTGTGCGGTGCCTGGAAGGCGGTTACATGAGGGTGTGTATGCTGAGAGATTGTTTGTGGGACTGTTTGAACCGTAAGAAGGGGTTGTATGTGTTGAGTTTGGATTTTGAGAAGGCGTATGATAGGTTGGCGCATGGTTTTCTGTTTAGAGTGTTGGTGAAGATGGGTTTTCCGGCTGAGTTTGTTGAGAGAGTGAGAAGTTTGTATAAAAATATTTATAGTTGTGTTTTGTTGAATGGGAATGTAGGGAGGAGAGTGAATGTGTTTTCCGGTGTACGGCAGGGGTGCCCATTGTCCCCTGTCGTGTTCATTTGCGCGATTGAGCCGTTGTGTATGTTGAGGAAAGATAAGGTGATTCGGGGTGTGCAAGTGCCGGGAGCGGGGGGGAGGGAGTGGAAGGTGAATGGCTACATGGATGATGTGTGTATTGTGTGATTCAGAGTGTTTGGTGCGTCGTGTGAAGTTGTTGGTATCCGTTTTTTGTGGAGCGTCTGCGTTTAAAGTGAATTGGGAGAAGACTGAATGTAAGATTTTTGGTGGGAGGACTCTGAGCAATGATATTGGTGTGAATGTGGTGAGTGGACCGATAAAGGTGCTGGGTGTGAAATTTTCAGAGAAGTTGGATGGAGAGGAAAGTTGGGTGGATGTGAGAGAGTGGAGCGCAAGTTAAATATTTGGAAGATGAGATATCTGACGTTTTTTGGTAAAATTTTAGTTATTAAGAGTGTGGTGTTACCAATTTTTTTGCATGTTGCGGTGGTTTTTCCACCAGGTTATATGTGTGTTAGAAGATTAAATAGGATTTTGTTTGTATTTTTTTGGCGTTCAAGTATGGAGCGTGCAAGGAGAGAGGTTGTGATGAAGAGAATGGATAAGGGGGGGCTGGGATTCCCCAATTTGAATGTATTTTTTGGCGTGAATATTATGGTGTTTGTATTGGGCGTGATTAGGATGGATGGGAAGTGTGCAGGTATTTGTTTGGAAGTTTTCTGTTCCATCTGAAGTGGTGGGAAAGGGATCTAAGGTGCCCAGTGGCTTTTGAGGTGCCTGTGTGGTATGTGTGGGTTTACAAATTTTTGGTGAAGTATGAACTGTGTGATGTGGATGTGAGGTTGTTAGAGAAGAAGAAGGCGGTATATAGGATGATTGAGTGTAGAGAGATGGAATGTGGTATCTATATGGTGAGAGGAAGTGATGTGCAGAAGGTATGGAAGAAGGTACGTTTGGATGGTATGACAAATAGACAGAGCGAGATTGTGTGGCAGTCATTGCATGAGGTGTTACCGGTGAGAGAGTTCCAGAGAAACCGGGGTTTAGTGAGGAGTGAGATGTGTCCGAGGAGGGGATGTGGTGGGAGAGAGAGTGTGGTGCATTTGTTTTGGAATTGTCAGTATGATAGAAATGTGATTTCAGGTTTGGGCCCGTTGTGTAAGGAGTTGTGTGATGTGAATTTTTTGACGTTTGAGTTATTTATGTTTGGGTTGGGTATGTGTGGAGAAAAGGAGAGAGTGTTGTGGTTGATGCTTGCATGTATAAAAAAGGTGTTGTGGGATGTGAGGAACGTGTATGTGTTTAAGAGGAAGGAGATTGAGGTTAAAAATTGTTTAAAAATTGTTTTGGGAAAATTTTATTTTTGCTTTGTGTGTGATAAGAGAAAGAGGGGGGGGAGGAGGACGCAGAGGGAATTTGGAAAGTTAAAAAGTGGAAACACCTTGTTAATGTGTCTTAGTTTTGTGTTTTCTTGTGCTTGTAAATAAAGTTGGTTTTCCGATGATGATGGGAACAGCTGCTGCATTATGTAAGTGTACACGCTGTTTGGGAGTCGAGTTCCTTATAGTTTTGGTTATCTGACTGTGGAACTTCCCATCTGAGGGAGAAAAAAAAAAAAAATTATCTGAGCTCCTGATCTTGAAGGTGTTCTGCTGGCGCCTTCCTGTCTCTTGTGGAAACCCTGCTGTTCCTACCTCAAACTTCCATCACCTAAACGGACTTGGTGCTTGTGAGTGATCTCGGCCGGCCCGTGGTCGGGCGGACTCCGGCATCTGCCGACATAGTGAACTACCACCGCCATATACTGCACTCCAGAAGTCTTTCCACGATCCGGTCATCTGCACACTTCTGCTCCGGCCACTGACCTCCAGTCCAGTATCGCCAGTAACGTGACAGAATACTCAGCCTCTCAAAAATGGAGGTCGCTGGAGAAGAAACTATGGAGACATGTGTCAGAAAACTGCAGGGTGCAATGTCCAGTCTGCACACCGAACAGATGAATGGAAAATCACGGATGGACGCATTTATTGCACAAAATGATCATAATGTCCAGAATCACCAACAAGCTATCCAAGATCTGCAGAATGTGGTACAAGTGTTGACTGCTCGAATTACACAACTAGAAGGACAAGCTTCCGTCTCAGCGTCTGCCACGCCCCCCAAGCTACCACCTTATAATTTTGGCAGTGATCGAGATAAATTTCGTGGATTTTTGAATCAATGTTACCTGTTCTTTGATACACATGCTAATCAGTTCCCGACTGATAGGTCAAAGGTGCTATGCATCATTATGCTGTTAACCCACAAAGCAATCACTTGGGCTAATCCTCTGATTGAGACTCGGGACGCACGTTTAGACAATCTGAACGAGTTTATTCGAGCGATGCAGCAGATGTTTGATGACCCAAACTGTGCAGCTACCGCTGAATCAACGTTGCTGGCATTACGACAAGACAAACGCCCCGTCGCAGAGTATGCTATGGAGTATAGGAGGTGGGCCGTCGACACTGAATGGAATAATGCAGCAAAAGTAACTTTCTTTAAAAGAGGACTTTCTAGTGCAGTAAAGGACGAACTTGCCTGTGGAGAGACCCCTTCGGATCTGGATGATTTCATCAAGCATTGCATCCGGGTTGACACCCATCTGTCTGAATGATGACCAGAGAAGTGGACCTCCATGAATCGTTCAACTAATTCTTATAACTCCTCCCTGCCATCGGTCACTAAAGAAGTGCCTAGCCCGAATTTCCGAGATACAGAACTAGAGCCAATGCAAGTGGATGCGATCCAGAGACGAGCGAGTGCAGAACGAAGAGAACAGAGATTTAAAGAGAATCTATGTCTGTACTGCGGGGAAGCAGGACATTTTCTTATTAATTGCCAAGTCGTCCCACAAACCGTTCAAGAAAAATGGTGGCGGCTATAATGGATCCTGATTCTTCCAATGAGGAGTCTATCATCTCAGAGACTGATTACGCTAAAGATGAGATCCAGTCCATATCATCCATAGTTCCACCTACCAGGAAGGAGAGCCGAGAATCCCATTATTTTGTAACTATCAAACTGAAGGTTAACTCCCAGTGGATCACCGCATCAGCCATGATCGACTCTGGGGCCAGTGGGATGTTCATTGATTCTGCATTTGCTCAAAATCATGGCATAGATGTGCAGAAAAGACGTTCACCTATTGTGATGGAGATGGTAGATGGATCTCCACTGAATTCGGGGCCAGTGGATCATGAGACAAGACTTTTGGAGATCTATATTGAGCCGCAGCATCATGAGATGTTGACATTCCTAATTATTTCTTCTCCACATTTTCCCATCATTTTAGGTTTGTCCTGGTTGCAGAAGCACAATCCTATCATCGATTGGGAGATGAAAAAGATCAGTTTCCTCGAAAAGGAAGTCCAGACGGAGGTTCCAAGTGAATCCACATTAGAAGCAGTTCAGAATCCAGAATTGCCTCAGCTACCAGCGGTGTATGAAGATTTCTTGGATGTCTGTGACAAGAAGGGAGCGGATAAACTTCCCCCGCATCGACCATACGACTGCCCAATAGAACTACTCCTGGGGGCGGCTATACCGTTTGGAACTATCTACCCTTTAGCGGGTCCTGAACTGAAGGCTCTCAAAGAATTTATTGATGAAAATCTAAGCAAAAAATTCATTCGTCCATTCATCCTTGCCCGCTGGAGCCCCTATATTCTTTGTTAAAAAGAAGGATGGAACATTACGGCCAGTAGTGGACTACAGGGAGCTTAATAAAGTCACGGTAAAAAATCGTTATCCTCTACCGTTGATCCCGGAACTCCTAGAAAGAGTACAAAGTGCAAAGATCTTCACTAAGTTAGATTTATATGGGGCATACAATTTAGTACGTATAAAGCCTGGGGATGAATGGAAGACAGCTTTTCGTACCCGATACGGACACTTTGAAAGTCTAGTGATGCCCTTCGGACTCGCTAATGTTCCAGCTACCTTCCAGCACCTGGCAAATGATATTTTCCGAGACCTGTTTGATCAGTTCATGGTCGTTTATCTAGATGACATCCTGATCTTTTCAAATTCTATGGAGGAACATCAGACGCACATAAGACAAGTGCTACAACGGTTAAGGGAGAATTCGTTATATATTAAATTAGAAAAATGTGAATTCCATCAAGACGAGATTCAGTTCTTGGGATACGTCATTTCACCTCAAGGATTACGGATGAATGCTAAGAAAACGCAAGCTATTACTGAGTGGCCTATCCCTAAAAATGTGAAAGAAGTTCAGCGTTTTTCACCAACTTTTTTACAGACGTTTTATTAAGAATTTTTCAGAAATTGTGGTACCCATCACGCAACTAACAAAAAAAGGAGCAAAATTCATCTGGACACCCCAAGCGCAAGAAGCGTTCTCTCGTTTAAAAAGGAAATTCACAACGGCTCCCATATTACGCCATCCTGACCCTGAATTGGTTTTTATCATCGAGGTGGATGCTTCAGACTGTGCGGTCGGCGCTATCCTCTCTCAGAGGACAGGGGAAAAGAGTTGCTGCATCCATGTGCATTTTTCTCACAACTTATGTCTGTAGCCGAAAAGAACTATGACGTGGGAAATAAAGAATTGCTCGCCATCATATCAGCATTCAAAGAATGGATACATCATCTCCAAGGGGCTGCACAGCAAATTTTGGTGTTGACCGATCATCGCAATCTAGAGTTTATCAGGTCTGCAAAATGCCTCTCTCCTCGGCAGACCCGTTGGAGTCTGTTTTTGAATCAATTCAATTTTGTAATTTCATATCGACCAGGCTCCCGTAACAAGAAAGCAGACGCATTATCCCGAATGTTTTCAAGCGAGGCTAACCTTGTAACAACACCCAAACCCATTGTGGCAGATACTAAGATCTTGGAGTAATACATGATGGAGATTTGCTGGAAGATTTGAAGGCAGCATACGAAACAGACTCGTTTCTATCACGTCCATCAGGGACGTGCATCTGTTTTTTAAAAATCAAGTATGGGCTGATGGTCGACGACTATATGTATCTGAAGCAGCTCGGTTAAGAGTTCTACAACTAGTGCACGATTCTAAAATTGCACACAGGTACGACACAGAATTTGATAACATTAGGTTGTCATATTGAATATGTTGTTATTAGTGTTACGCGCAAGTGCTTGCTACTCCAGTTTGCATCGGGTGCTCGGATATGCACCGAATATCGCAGCTCTTGGAAACCCCAAAAAAACATGCATCTGTGATATTACGTGCATTCCTGAGCACCCGATGCAAACTCAAGTAGCGAGCACTTGCGCTCAACACTAGCCGTCCTATCATTTTTTTTACTTTGGAAAAAAAAAACTATTCTAACCCTAACCCCAACTCCAACCTTAACACAGCTCTAACCCAAACCTAATAACAACTCTAACCCTAACCCCAACCCTAACCCTAACCCTAAGCCCAACCCTAAGTCCAGCTGCAAAGAATGAAAAATATAAAAAAAAATATTTTATTATTTTTAACTAACTAAGGGGGTGATAAAAATGAACCAAAAGGAAAAAATTTCCATTGTTGCTGAAAATCAGCTGGCAGATCTCTGCGGGTGCATTATTGTGCATGTGCTTGCCATTTTTTTTTTCCAAGAAGATGACGCCGGGCTGGGGGACAGGTCAGGGGGGCCCAGGAATGGCGAAGGTACCAAGGGGACTCGGGGGGCATTATTTCTCTCTACTCTGACATGTATATCATATCAGAAGAGATAGAAATCATTGAAACACACTTTTTTTTGTGATTGCCATTATTACCCGACTAATTTCAAGGATATTGGCCCCTTTCAAGGATACTTAGACAACTGTCTGCTTTCCCTTGGCTGGTTGGTATTAAAAATAGGGCGAACCAAATGTTATTTTTTTCATTTACTTATTAACAAGTACAGTAAGTTACACACTCAAGACATTGCTTTGCTCCCCCATTTGGAACTGCGCCTCCTGGTTCAAGATTATTTTTTTTATATATTTATTTTAAGTAATTTTCCTAACCACACTTTTTTGCAGGCCAATTGTTTTGCTCTTACTCCCACTTTGCTTCCTTTTTCAGCGCTTTAGCCCTTATGACCATTATGACCATTTTACAGCCATTTTGCAGCACCAAAGTTCGGGCCCCCATTGACTTATATGGGTTTCGGGTCAAGGGTTTAGTTCGGGTCTAGTTCTGGTACCCGAACCGAAACTTTGGGCTCAAGTTCAGCTGAACTTGACGGGTTCGCTCATCCCTGCTCATAAAGAAAATGTAATATAACATTGACATCACAACCACTTGCTAGCCATGCATAGCAAAGACATTTTATAAACGAGCTGTAAGCCCCCGAACGAATGAGTTCCTCTACCAGCCGACAGGAGAGGAAGTGATTAGTGTGGGAAGCTTAATTGATTGTTTCCCGGGCTAATCAGTTCAGGTCAGCAGGGGAAACCGCACAGCATCAGTGACGTCAGAGGGAGTCCCGACTGACCTGAAGTGAACTGATTAGCCTGGGAAGCAATCAATTAAGCTTCTCACACTAATCACTTCCTCTCCTGTCGGCCGGGAGAGGAGCTCATTCATTCAGGGGCTTACAGCTGAGCTGCCAGCATTAGCTGCGCAGCTTGCTGTAAGCCAGTTAACCCTTTGTGAAGGATTACAGCGTGGGACCTGACAGAGAACTGGATAGGTAAGAATAATGTTGCTTTATTATTTTATTTTTATTACAGGAGAACAAGGGCTTCACATGGATTACCTGTAAAATAAAAGATGGTCAAAAACTGTGTGATTATTTCATTAAAATGATTTTTAATTAAAGTGTGTGTGTTTTATTTTTATTTCATACAATATGATTAATAATTGAGAGTTGTCTAATTGACAACTCTCAATTATTAACCTGGCTTAAAGTCACCTTCCAATAGCCAGGTGGCTTTAACCCATTATTAACCCATTAGCCACCGCTACAGGGCAATGGGAATAGACGGGCTAAGTGCCAGAAAGGGTGCATCTATAGATTTGTCTTTTCTGGGGTGGCTGGGGGCTGATGTTAGTAGCCGGGGGGGGAACAAAATAAATGCACCCTCCCTAGGCTATTATTATCTGCCCCCACTCGCTGGCTTTGTCTGTCTGGTTGAGAAAACATTGCGGGAGCCCACGCATTTTTTTTCAACAAATTTACACCTTTAATTAACCCCTACATGTGTGAAATTTTGCACACATACACTCATGTCATAGTTAGTGAAAACCATATATCAAACTACATGAAATGACATGGTTAACTGTATGTAAACCATGTGACATTTCATGTCGGGTCTGAAAATTCACAAAAGCCGGCAATTGAATTAGCGGCTATTATACTATGTAGAAGAGCATGACTATTTATAAATATATGTATATATATATATATATATATATTCTCAATTATATTAGGGAATCTATTCGTGTAAAAACAAGGAACAAAGATTTGTTGAAGACCACACAACAATCCCACACACCACAGTCATCATTATATGCAAGAATATGTAATATTTTATTATAATTAAACTTGATACAAACAGGTAGAAAATGGCAATCCAGTAATCTATGAATGGCAAAAGGTGCAGGAATTGCAAAAGAGCGACTGGACGCAAAAGGCGCACTGCAACCACCAGGGAAACCCCTGAGCTTTTTATATACAATTATATGGTAAGGAGCTAAAAAAGTACCATCGTGCAAATACAATCTAATTACATGGACAAATGTCAAACAACGTTAATGCAGGACGGCACAATAAAATACCCTGGGTAACAGCTAGTGTATATATCTATTCTTTCTTTTGTGATTTTAAAACTATTCATTTGGATTCATTATATGTCGGTTTTGCTAGCCATCGACAAAATCTCTCAAGTCGGATGTCAGTCGGATGTGAAACGTACGCTCAGATGTGACTAAATCGCATCATCCACGGATAATTGGATGACAGACGGATCAATGTTCAGGAAACATTTGTGCGATAATCGTCCCACTAAAAGGGTCCGATTTTTTAGACGTTGTGTGTGACCCCAGCCTAAGTCTGGAAACAGTTCACACAACATTAAAATCTCTTTTTGTTATTTACCTGTTTACAGAAAGCTATTGATGTTTTTATTTTTATCCATTAACTCTGTGGAATGTCCCAAGGCACATACACAAAAAAACCTGTTAGAATAGTAGAGAAGAATGCTTTGTTAATTGATTCTCCTTTAACTTAGTGCTCTGCTAGTAGTCTGAAGAAAAATGGATAACGACAGAATACGTGTCAGGTGTACTAAAAGAAAAGGATACTAGAGAGAATTAATTTGCCACAAAATAATGCACCAACATATCTGAATAAATTCTTTTGTTTAGCTACACGTTTGATTTGAAAAAAGTTTCTAATAAAGCATAATAGAACAGTAGATCCAGTCAGTTCACCTGCTAGTTGCAGAGCAATTTCTTTCCACTACACAAGTATAATCAAGAAAATTGCCATCACTTCAATAAAAAACCCATGTGTTTATTAGGTATGTTTAAAAACATACATTTCTTCATGGCTTTGTATATACACTATAAAACATAACAAATGACAAAATATCAATGAAAAAACACATCAAATAAACGCGTTTCTGACCCTTGTGGACCTTAGACTAAGCCTAGTCTAAGCCTTAGGCTTAGAATAAGAACTGCATGCATCAGAAGCGCTTTGCCTTGGTGTTTTTTTGTTGCCATTTTTTCATATGTTATGTTTTATGCTGTATGCACAAGTGAATGGTGTACTGGCTGTCTCTTTGGATTATACACATAATAAAGAATAATGTAGCAATCGCATAGACATTACACTAGAATTTTACTTATTTTCTCTCATAATTACGTAGTTACATAGGTTTAAAAAATACTTAAGTCCATCAAGTTCAACCTGTCTCCACCAATTATACATTTTTGTCACTATATTAGTTATAACCCACAATGTTATGTGTACTGAGAAAATCATCCAGCAGTTTTTTTAAAAGCTGTAATAGTGTTTACCATTACTACTTCTTGCGGTCAGGCATTCCACATTCTGACTGCTCTAACTGTAAAGATCCCTTTCCTATTTAACTGCCGGAATCATCTTTCTTCCATCTGTAATGAGTGCCCACTGGTCTTTAGAATAGTCTTTGGAAGGAATAAGTCATGTGCAAGTCCTTTGTACTGACCACACATATATTTGTACATATAAATGAGATCTCCTCTGAGACGTCTTTTTTCTTAGCTAAACAAGGCCAACTTTTCCAACATCTCATCATATGAGAGGCCTTCCATCCCTTGTATATAATCTAGTTGCCCGCCTTTGAAATTACTCTAAATTCTGAGTATCCGTTTTAAAATGTGGAGCCCAAAACTGGATCCCATATTCCAGATGTTGCATCATAAGTGATTTATAAAGGGGTAAAAATACATTGGGATCATTGGATTTTCTCTCTCTTTTTATACACCCTAAAATTGTGTTTTCTTTTGCAGCTGCTGCTTGACATTGAGTGCTGCTGCTCAGCTTACTTGTAACTAGAATACCCTAGTCCTCCTCCTGTTCTGAAGTCCCAAGAATACTCCCATTTAACATATATTTTTCATTTAATTTATATGCAGCAATAGGATTACTCTGTCCTAGGTGCATTTTTCTGCATTTATCAGTATGAAACCTCATTTGCCAAGTGTTTGCCCATTCAGACATCTTATCCAGATTGTTTTGTAATATTGTGCTGTAAAATTCAGTTTTTAATAGCCTACATAGTTTAGTGTCACACACCCACTGAAGAAGTGTGAAAGAAACGTGCATTGGGGTGGAGGGACATGGCATGGACCCTGCATTCATTGTAAGTTCTATTGCATGAACTTTCAGCCTGTATTTAACACAACACAAGATGGAAGTTGGCTGTTGTTCATATAATTTTTCATATTGGGAATTGCTGGGTGTCTGCATCTATTATTGGCACGGAGTCCTATTGCAGAATGCCTTCTTTTTAGGACATCTGTCTATTCTGATTAGGATGCGGACTGCTATACATTCCCAAATTAAGCATTAACATGTTATTTATAAAAAAAGTTGTATACTCTGTGTGGAGACATGTAGGTTGGCGGGTGCCCGGGTCTGCTATTCGGAACTGCATGGACCAGAGATCGTCCTGCTGATCGCCCGCTCTCCTTTTAACTTGGGTATAACTCTACTCAGACAACACAGGGTGAGGGTAAAACAATGAGGCAATTTTTTTGTTTTCTACCATAAAACAGACAGATAACATGTAGAACAGTCCCAGCAAAATACCCCTAGATGGTGCACATAACAGAGTCTCACCCTTCCCCTGACTCGCCGGGATAATGGCAGCAGAAACTTCAGAGCTTCCAGAATTGACCACTCCACCTGTGGCACGCACATAGAGAGAAGGTAATGACAAGCATAGGAAGATGATAGTCCATTGAGGTACAAGGCCAGTTGACCTGAGGGTCACAACCTGGCTTTTACGAACATCTCCATGGAGCCAGGTGACATACGGGTCCCTATCCTGTGCTTTCTCCAATAGTATCCATGGTTCATCAATGGTCAATGGAGCAGATCTGTTATCTTCTAACTGGGCAGAGATCCCCTAAGTTGTTTCCTGTAAAATGATAAATCCGTATCCATCGAGATGGAGGTATGATGAATTGACAGCAGTCCTCTAGGATCCCCTGGATGTTTTTATGTCTTGGTAGAATCTCTGGCTGTCTCTGTCAGTCTTTCATTCTCTGTACCAAGGCATGTAACCTATTTTTCTATTTAACAGGTATCCTTCAGTCCAGCATCACTGATAAGGGGGAGAATGATGACGACCAAGTCGCCTTGTTTGATTATGTAATCTATTTGCATAGATTTTCCTCCTGTTTTAAAAATCAACAAACTATCTGGGCTACCCAATACATAATTAGAATATCACTAGTCATCAAGGAAAAGAGCACATTGTTATATCACATATCAGCTTACAAGTCAATATTACAGGCTTACACAAACAAAAGTCTGTTTTCTTGACCAACCAGAAAGAAATGCTTAAATTCAAAAGCTAACATACAGATAACCGTCTATTCTTGGTTTGCTAAAAATAGACGTCTGGTTAATTAAGATACATTGCTGTGTCTCCACACTCTGTTTTTGAATCATCCTATTTTGGGAAAATATTGCAAGACACATACATTCCACCTTATCACTTGTATTTAGCAATAAGGAATTTATTCCTCTGTAGCCTGCAATTTATACTTATCTACAATGAATGTTTAATGGGATCCCTATGCCTCACATTGGAGGCATTTGTTTTATATGATTTTGTCTTTTTTGTGTTAATTTTTTGTATATTAATAATGTGGCACCCCAGAGTCCGGTTGCAACGGTAACATTGCCTCCCTCTAAGGGGTGATGTCATGCCTGGAGGCAGGGGGGCGTCCTCATGCCAGGTAACACAATGTACATGTCAATTCCTGCTCCAGGCCTGAAAGGGGAGCTTCCTTATAAATTATGGCCAGCCGGTGGGGTTAGTGAGTCAGTAAGAAGTCATCTGAGAACAGGAGAGTTGTCATGGAAACGGGAGCTAGCTGGAGCTTGTGACAGGACAGTGAGAGAGGAGAGTTGGCAGTTGGTCTGTGGAGAGGGTAAGGGACAGGAGCAGAGACAAGAGCTCAGGGGGATAAAAACTGCGTATAGCTGACCCCAGAGCAGAGCGCTGACAAAAAAGGATGCCAGAGTCCTTGGCTGGGCGGGTGCTGTACGCTCTGACAGCCGAATCTGGAGTGCAGGGGGCTGCAAGCTCTCTGGCCACACCAAACACCTGAAGACACAGCAGCAGACCAAGAGCCCGGGGCTGACAGTGAAAAGGACAGTGCCCTTGATATAGGCTCACACTGTCTGCCATACAGGTTAGAAATCATCACGCAGGAGAGGGCCACTGCTTAGCTACAAGCAGCAAGTGTTAGGGTCTGCGGAACGCACCTAGTAGATATTGTAGAGAGGTGCGTTCGCAGCCCGGGTCCACCGTGCAGGCAAAGCCTGCTGCTAGTAAGATGGCGAAAGTAGCGAACTCTGTTATCCCGCAGAGTCGCTAAAATAAATGCCGTAGCGCGCTGTGGCAGTTAGTGCGAACTCTGTTAATCCCCAGAGCCGCTAACGGGAATGCCACAGCGCTATATGGCGATAAGTACGAACTCACTTAGCTTCAGTGAGCCGCAAAGTAAAACGCTAGGGTGTTGAACCAGCGTTATAAAGCGAACCCTGTTGCGTCACAGAGCCGCTGAGAAAAAGACTGTGTCCTGTTAGATTCACAGGGAACACAGATGACTGCTAAGCGGATTGCAGTCTGTGGTCATGCAGTCAGAACACAAGCAACAATCTCCTCACCGGAGTAGCCGGTATTCCAATGGCGTTTTCAGCAGAGCCCTGAACACGTGCATACAATCTCCTCACCGGAGGTGCCGGTATTCTAGGGGCTTATTTCAGCCAGGCCTAACCACATGCATACATGACCTCACTGGCGCAAGCACGTAACAGATTTGATACTAGCGCATGGAGGCCCAGCCATGCCACCCTTTTATAGTAACAGCTACAGGACCTGCCAGAAAAAGGACCAATGAGAAACTGTTTCAAAACAGATGTAGTTTCAGGACCTTCCTGGCGGACCAATAGGAGCTGCTGCAGTACCTTAACATGTGACCCCTGATCTCCAATGAGAGATCTTACCCTGGGCATGCTTAGAAGGGGAAGCGCAGGACTTCGTCCTAAAGACGTCTGCTCCAGCACTGGCTATAATAGAAAATCCAGGATGGGCAGCAGCAAGTCTCTACACAGTATTGGAATGGGCAAGACGCTGGGACCGACGTCTCTGCTGAGCAGGCTCCACTGCGGCCGGAGACGGATGGGGGATGACAGCGGGAATGGCTCGAGATTCCCCTTGTACAGCATTGGGAACTCGAACCCTAACAGCAAGGACCCTAAAAGAGAGGGCAGAAAAGAAGGTCCCCAACCTCACCTGGCAGGGTGGATCCCCTGAATGCCTCCAGGCAAGCTGGACTCAATCCGTCATCAGTAATTGGTACCCCAGATTGCATCTACTTTCAAGTAAAAGGTAAAGAAGACTGCACCTCTCTGTGTCCTTAACTTATTCTCTGCACCCCAACATTCACCACCATCTGAACAATCAAATATATATTTGCCATGGGGTCCCGCGCTACACGTGGGGAGCTGAGCCATCTTTGCTGCGTCACCAACTGCCCCAGAGTATTTGAATCGCAACTTCGGCCATCTTATTGGTGAACACGAAGTATGGCGTCACAAACTGTTTCCCTTTTTCCCTTTTTACTTATATTTTTCCCTTTTCATCATCATTATTGTCAAACACCTTTTTATTGGACACCCAAGGCCACGGACCGGGTCACTGCTGCCATGACGTGTCCCCTTTAAGAACTGTGCCGACCCGGTATCGAGTACCCCACGGCCCTAGTGGGCACTCCAATAGCAATTGCAATTGATATTTTATATAGAATAATCTCTCCGTGTGCTTTTTCTGGCCACTTTGTCTCTTATTATACAAGGAGTCCTTGGAACGCAGACTGGTTTATTGTGTTGTTTGAGCACATTATACATATGGATCACACTTTTTGATTAAAATAGTTTGGTGTTTTCAGCAAATAATGACAGTTTACTCTCAAGCCCATCCTCAAGATCATTAATAAAGAGATTAAACAGAATTGGTCCTAGCACAGATCCCTGTGGTACCCCACTGCTCTAGAGAATGTACCAGTTACCATGACTCTTTGTTTCCTGTCATTTAACCAAATCCTTACCCATCTGCATTTAGTTTCCCCAGTCCCTGCTCCTGTAGCTTCAGTATAAGGCTTTTATGTGGCACAGTATCAAATGCCTTTGCTAAGTAGAGATTAATCACATCAGCTGCATTACCAAAATTCAGATTTGCACTTAACTCCTCATATAAAGCAAACATGTTAGTTATATTATTCTCTGCAATATATTTCTGCAGATCTTCTCTTATAATGCCCTCAAAAACTTTCTTTGCTCACTACTGATGCCAGGCTTACCCGATGGTAGTTGCCTGGTTCACCTTATGACTTTTTTTTAAATACTGATCCTACATCAGTCATGCTCCAATCCTGTGGCTCCCACCCTGTTACAAGAGAGTCTAAAAAGATGAGATACATTGATCTGAGAATTACTGAGCTGAATTCCTTCAGTATCTGTGGATGAATGCCATCTGGCCTGGGTGATTTGTCGAAGTTCAATTTGCTCAGACACAGGCATACTTCTTCTTGTGTTAAAATAGTTACATATATCAGGCGGTGAACTTTGATTTTTGCCTTGCTGAATGATCCCTGGTACAGTCAATTTATTGGTTAACACAGATTAAAAGTGCCTGTTTAATATTTCTGTCTTTTCTTTCTCCTTTATAAATATATTGTTATTATCATTTTTTTAAGTACCTATACCATCTATTTTTTTCCATTTGGCATTGATGTATTTATACAATTTTTGAGGATCTATTTTAATGTTGCAGGTGATTTGTTTCTCTGTGGATTACTTTGCTAGCTTGATTTTTTTTTACATTTCTTATTGAGAACTTTACAGTTTTGAAATGCTATTTCTACTGTCAAGGGGTGACTCTCACAGTGTGACTCGACCCAACGGATGGTGGGTCAGTTAACGGCACAACACACACAACGGGATGGAACAGGGAGAGGAAGGCCCTACCAATAGGGAATAAGGGATGGTTACCACCTGAGCTCCAACATAAGCCTGTCCCTGCACTCCCCTAATGCCCTATGTGGGTCCTTCCCCCCCAGTGCCTTCAGAATACCTCATCCCTCAATGTCCACTGGCCACAAGGACCGGTACAGTTTCAGTAACCCCGCCAACCACCACTTCAGCAGGGATGGTGCACTGAGATGAGAAGATGGAAGAAAAGTACCCATCCTGGTCGCCTCCCTTCACACGACCAGGGGGACGCGGCTTTTGAGATGGTGATGGTACTTTGGTGCGAGCTGTCATTTTTGAACCAGAGTTGTCACAATTTCAAAAATGGATCGTGACATCTGCATTCTCAGCCTTCAAGATTTTGAATTGCCTTTGTTTTTGTCTTATTAAACTTTGTATGGTCTTATTTATCCATAATGGTTTCTTTTTATTCCTGGGCATTTTATTACCAGACGGTATAAGTTTTCTACAGAATTTTAATAGTATATCCTTAAACATGCCCATTTATATACGTTATCCACAATTACCATGACATGGTCCCAGTCTACATGATTAAAGAGAACCTGTCAGCAGGATTTTGACAACAGTTGTGTGAAGTTCTTGTTTAATCATTGTTAGAAGTTTTCAGCTAAGGAGATGCCTATGCTCTGGGGCTGAATTATAAGCAGGTCTTATCTTCCTGCTCTAAGCCAGAGAAACCAAGGAAAGACATACCCACAGGCCGACCCCGAAGCACAAGCAGTCTGTCTCACTCTGTCTCTATGATGAGGAACATGTTTGCGCTTCGGGGTGGGCCTGTGGGCAGGTCTTTCCTTGGTTTAGTTGGCTTAAGCCCCCGTCTCACATAGCGATATCGCTAGCAAGATCGCTGCTGAGTCACTAGTTTTGTGACGCAGCAGCGAGCTCACCAGTGATATCGCTGTGTGTGACATTCAGCGACGATCAGCCCCCCTGCCGGGTATCGCTGATCGTCGCTGAAAGGCCAGGACATTTTTTTGATCGCTGGTCTCCCGCTGACAGGCATGCATCGCTGCGTGTGACAGGCGGGAGACCAGCGATCCGCTGGTAACCAAGGTACACAGCGGGTTTCCAGGCGCGGGGCTGTGCCTAGAAACCCGCTGTGTACCTTGGATACCAGCTCCCTGAAGCAGGGAGCTGGTAACCAAGGTACACAGCGGGTTTCCAGGCACCGCGCAGCACCTGGAAACCCGATGTGCACCTTGGTTACCAGCTCCCTGCATCAGGGCGCTGGTATCCAAGGTACACTGCGGGTAACTAAGCGATGTTACCCGCAGTGTCGCTTGTACTGATCGCTGCCTGAGCTGCCTGTTTGGCAGCTCAGCAGCGATAATGTAGCGATACACCAGCGATCCTGATCGTTGTCGGGATCGCTGGTGTATCGCTATGTGAGACACAGCCTTTAGAGCAGGAAGATAAGACTCTGCCTATAGTCCCTGCATGGAGCATGGGCATCTCATTAACTGAAATCTTCTAACAATGGTTACCCAAGAAGTACAAGATGGATTTCTTCACCCCATATATCATTTAATCAGTTTTTACACTGTCAACCTAACAATGCCTGTAGTTTACTTGGCAAAGCACTTTAATTCTTCCCTTAATCTGTTGAAATCAGCTTTCCTAAAGTTCAAGGTTTTTGCATTTCTCCTTTGAAATGGTTTATGGAATATTACATTGAAACTTACCATATTGTGGTCTCTGCATCCCAAATGCATCCGGACATGTAGATCTGAAATTGTATCTGGTCTGTTTGACAGAACCAGATTTAGCACATTATCTCCCCTGGTTGATTCATCTACTGACTGAAAGAGGTAATTGTCTTGAACTGTAGGTAAGAACTTGCAGTTTTTAGCACAACCAGAAGATTCTATGTCCAACTAAATGTCTGGATAGTTAAAATCCCCCATAATAATGACCCTATTATTATTTTCTGCCTTTGAATTGACAAACAAAATTTCCAACTAAAATATGTATTATACCAGGTGATAAATGTGAACTCAGTTTTTAAACAAAATACTCCACCTCCCTAGGTACATGACCATAACATGAAGGAGTTTAAACACAACATGGTATGCTGTGCACACTGTCACTCCTAATGAAGTATGGCACTGATGGAAAGCACTGAGCACAGAAAAGTCCCAATTCCATTGATGGAGTTTCTTCTCAGAATCCAGCAACATAATTTTTTACACCATTCCAGTGGATTTGTGAGGGCACACGAAATGGGTGTGTTCTTGCGTTAATTGTCTGCTGCCAAATTGTATCTTGGAGGTTTATGCCTGGAGAAATGAAAGGACATGGATAGTAAAGTTGTGTCTCAAATGAATTATGGTTTATTGGTTGAAATGTACAGTATTTTATAGTGAGAAATAAGGGGTTTTCCCACATATTACCTCATTGCCTTATCTCATAATTATTGCTAGTCATTGCTGATTTCTGTTGCCCACAAGTCATTATCTTTATTACTGTAATGTTTAACCCTTAGTGACAGAGCCAATTTGCAGCTTAATGATCCGGCCCATTTTTAATATTCTGACCACTGTCACTTTATGAGGTTATAACTCTGGAACGCTTTAACAAATCCCGCTGATTCTGAGACTGTTTTTTTATGACATATTGTACTTCACATTAGTGGTAAAAAATTTTTTATATGACTTGCGTTTATTTATGAAAAAATGGAAATATGGCGAAAATTTAGAAAATTTAGCAATTTTCAAACTTTATATTTTTATGCCCTTAAATCAGAGAGATATGTCACACAAAATTTCTTAATAAATAACATTTCCCACATGTCTACTTTACATCAGCACAATTTTGGAAGCAAAATTTTTTTTTGTTACAAAGTTATAAGGGTTAAAATTTGACCAGTGATTTCTCATTTTTACAACACCATTATTTTTTTAGGGACCACATCACATTTGAAGTCACTTTGAGGTGTCTATATGATAGAAAATACCCAAAAGTGACACCATTCTAAAACTGCACCCCTCAAGGTGCTCAAAACCACATTCAAAAAGATTATTAACCCTTTACGTGCTTCACAGGAACTGAAGCAATGTGGAAGGAAAAAATTAACATTTAACTTTTTTTGCAAAAAATTTACTTCAGAACCAATTTTTTTTTATTTTCACAAGTGTTAAAAGAGAAAATGAACCACAAAATTTGTTGTGTGATTTCTCCTGAATACGTTGATACCCCATATGTGGGGGTAAACCACTTTTTGGGTGCACGGCAGAGGTCACAAGGGAAGGAGCGCCGTTTCACTTTTTCAGCGCAGAATTGGCTGTACGCCATGTCGCGTTTGGAGAGCCCCTGATGTGCCTAAACAGTGTAAACCTCCAATAAGTGGCTCCATTTTGGAAACTAGACCCCTTAAGGAACTTATCTAGATGTGTGGTGAGCACTTTGAACCTCCAAGTGCTTCACAGAAGTTTATAACGTAGAGCCTTGAAAATAAAAAATAATTTTTTTCCTCAAAAATGATTATTTTAGCCCGCTATTTTTTATTTTCTCAAGGGTAACAGGAGAAATTGTACCACAAAAGTTGTGCAATTTTTCATGAGTACGCTGATACCCATATGTGGGGGGGAACCACTGTTTGGGCGCATGGGAAAGCTTGGAAGTGAAGGAGTGCCATTTTGTAATGCAGACTTTGATGGAATGTTCTGCGGGCGTCATGTTGTGTTTGCAGAGCCCTTGATGAGCCCAAACAGTAGAAACCCCCCACAAATGACACCACTTTGGAAACTATACCCCCCAAGGAGCTTATCTAGATGTGTGGTGAGCACTTTGAACTCCAAGTGCTTCACAGAAGTTTATAAACGCAGAGCCGTGAAAATAAAAAATCTTTTTTTTCCTCAAAAATGATCTTTTAAGCCCGCTATTTTTTGTTTTCCTAAGGGTAACAGGAGAAATTAGAACCCCAAAATTGGTGTGCAATTTATCCTGAGTATGCTGATTTCCCATATGTTGGGTAAAAGATTGTTTGGGCGCATGGCAGGGCTCAGAAGGGAGGGAGCACCATTTGACTTTTTGAACGCAATGTCATGTTTGGAGACCCCCTGATGTGCCTAATGAGTGGAAACCCCTCAATTCTAACTCAAACCCTAACCCCAACACACCCCTAACCCTAATCCCAATCCTAACCCTAATCCCAACCCTAATCCCAACCCCAATTCCAACCCTAACCCTAATTCCAACCCTAATTGTAACCCTAACCCTAATTAGGTTTATTTACTATTTTTTTTATTTTCATCACTGTGATAGGGTTTTGTCACAGTGATCAAAATATACCTTCACTGAATGAATGAATCTGCTGACCGGCAGATTCGGCGGACGCACTGCGCATTCGCCCGCCATTTTCCTGCCGGACCAAGATGGCGGCACCCACCGGAGGAGGCAAGAGGGTCAGGGGACACCAGGAGGTTACGGGGGTGGATCAGGGACCCTATTTCTCTCTCCACTGATGTGCGATCACATCAGAGGAGAGAGAACGTTAAAGCGGAATCGCAGCTTTTTTTTGTTTGCGGTCGCCGTTATATAGTTAATAATGGCAATCGCAACAGCGGGGTCAGTAAAAACCGACATGAATCATGTTCTCTGGGGTCTCGGCTTCACTCGGTAGCCGAGACCCTGGAGAAAATCCGACTCTGGGGGCCGCTATATACTTTTTCCACAGCGCTATGAATTCATGGCGTCTTGGTTTAAGTACCCTTAACTACCGCCGTTAAAAGGCGTATCGGCGGTCATTAAGGGGTTAATAAATTAAGTCAAGCTGACATCTGTCTTGCATGCAGCATATTGATCTTTGGTTGATATGAGGGGAGTGGGAACTGATACACTCTTGTACTGCAATATTTAGTATCATTCATTCTTGATAAGCTCAGTGGATTACACTATCATATCAGAGACCACCTGATGTTTATGTAACCTGCTGACAGGCATGAATTAGAGCACACACATAAGCACATCATTTAATACTTATTGAGCAAAGCGTCCATTTTGTATATAAGCGCCCATGATTTGTATATTTTCATAATCAAATATAGGTATATATATCAAATATATATCCTTAACAGTCCTCCCTTTGGAGATATGCAAAATCAAAACCCTAAACTTGTCAAACCTATCGATCTGTCATAGTGCACTTGATGATGGCTATTTTCACCTCTGACGAGACGACCCATCTCTAGTAGATGGACCCCTCTTAACGGAGGACTTGTGCAGAAGGAAGTCAGATCCTACTCTCTCCCTATTTGGCATGTGTCAGGCGGACATATTCCAGGGGAGGTGAATATGGCATTCTTCTCATGGTTTCACCGCATCTTTCATCTAGGAGATCATTGAAGTTGGCATGCATGGTCATCACGGTGGTTTCCATGGTTTTCATCATCATTTTCTTAAGGCATGGAGCTACGCAGCATAGAATTAAGACTAATACAATCAAAACACATAGAATAGCTATTGCAAATTTAATGGGTCAATAAGTCCCTTTATGGCATCCCCAGTGTAATTTGAAAACCGTTGTTGATTATAGTATAGGTAGTTTATCCATTTTACATTCTTGACTATCCCAATCATGGGATGATGGATTCAAATCAAACTGCTATATTGTTTCTGGCTTTGAATCTATCAGGTACTCACTGTGAGACCCCAGTGGTGTCTGTGTTTCCTAACCAAAATTTACCCATTTTGTCACCATTCCCCTCCCTCCCAAGTTTAGTGCTTGAGCCTAGTACATATAACCCTTGGTCATTCTCTGAGGGGTTGTTAATGCTGAGGTACAGAACTATGCATCCCTCCTTGGGGCAATGAATGGCAGAGATATGGAGTATAGAACCTGGAAGACCATTCTGGCCCTTAAAGGGGTCTTTGGTCAGGGTCATACGAGTTAATAGGCTGGTTCCCCATTTGACTCTGCGTTGCAGGGCTTGGACTGTTTGATATCCCCAGTCATTTTCACCAGTGGGCCAACAAACAAGTGAACAATCCTCACAGTTTAAACCTTCCCCTGTTTCAGCAGTGGTGATGCAGATGAATTGTGTGCCTAACCAGATGTCAAACTGTGCCATGGGGCCTGGGCATTCTACTATGAGGCAGTAGTCAAATTGATATGTTACACTTGGGGTGAGACATTATACCAGAAGGTCACTATATCCTCCTCATGAGTGACTGCCCCCTGTTGACTGGCTACACCTTGGGCTAGATAAAGAATGTGTTAGATGGATGAAGAGTTGCAGCCCGCACTGGCCTCTGGATCTGGCATCTTCTTGCAATGGGAGGCGTGGATCCATTGACTGCTTTTGTAGTGGACAGGACATGTAACGGGCTGTCATCTCTAGGCTCGAGGGTACGTATATTGAACCTCTTGGTGAGGACCCAGTCACCGGGCAGGATCTGGTGGGCTGCTTCTAGATCCTCAGGATCTAGTATGGATGTAACTTGAGAACATATTTTAGTCACATGTTCTAGTTAACTTAACAACAAACTTAGTCTGCATATGGACAACTATAGTGGGAAAGCACAATCCTAAACTGTGAGTATTTACAAATAGGATCTTATAGGGGCTAATTTTTGTTGGACCTGCTAGTGTGTGTGTATGTGACACAAGGGGAAGACTTAAACTCATGCTATGGTTCCCCTGTTTCCTGTGCGGCATTAAGTGTGTAGAGTTTTATGTTCTGAGGCCTTAACATTTTCTTTGTTCATCACTAAATGTCTTTCATCCTATATGGCTCCAACTTCGGTCAATTTCTCCTTTTCTACTTTGGATGCTTGCTTCTGGAGTGTCAGAGCATCTTTTGCCAGGGATGTCCCTTTTCCTCTATTTCCGGATCCATTAGCGATTATAGATGAATGTTTCAGTGTCAAATGCTTCTTTTGCTATTATGTTAGACAGTCTGTTGCCCACTGCTTCCCTTGAGGCTTCTCCAGTGTGCGCCTTCATCTTTACCCCTGCAACTCTTTCTGGCATCAATAAGGACTCCATCAGTTCTTGTATGGCTTTGTGGTGTCTGACAGGCACTCCATTAGCCATGATGTAGTCTCTTGCCCTCCAGATTGGTCCATAGTCGTGACACACGCCATGAACGTAGTGAGAGTCGTAGTAGCTTTGTGTTGAGCAGACATCTTGCATGCTTCTGTCAAGGCCCGCAGTGGTTTTGCTAGCAGCATGGTATCTTCTGTGACTACTGCTATACCAGTGTGGAAGCGGCCTTCTTGGTCTGCATACCTTGATCCATCCAAAAAGAATGTAAGGTCAGAATCTTTCAAGGGTACATCAATGACTGAGTCAAGCCTCATGAGAGCAAAACAATCGAGTTGAGCCATTTCAGAGTCGACTACCTCTTCCACTATTGTGTCAGAGATGTGATCTTCATCCTCTATCCCCTTGGCAGAGGTAGGAGAGTAGCTGGGTTAAGGACAGCACATCTGGAGATAGTGGCGTTGTCTGGGAGCAGAATAAGGCATTGCAAATGTAAGTGGTGGGCGTCAGACAGGTGTTTTGGCTGTGTCTGGGCCAGAATGGCAGTAATGTCATGGGGTGCCATTATCTTCAGCTGGTGATCCAGAATGATGTCGGAAGTCTTTTCCGGCAATAGGTGGGTTGCAAACATGGCTCTCATGCAGGTTGGTGCTTTATGGGCAACTGGGTCATGTCTGGCAGAGGGCATTGTCTTCATCTGTGAACTTATGTCAGGACTCCAGTTGCATGGCCTTGCTTCTCCATGACAAACAGGCAGAACAGTTTGTTGCAGTCTGGTAGTTCAAGAGCAGGTAAGGATGTTATTACAGCCTTTAGTATGTAGAATTCATCTATGGCTTCCTTGGTTCGACTAAAGGGAGTGTCATTGAGGCAGTCATACAGAGGTTGCATGTGTAGAGAGGCAGCCAGGATCCAGAGACGGTAGTAGGATACAAGTTCAAGGAAGGACTATAGCTGTGTTGGCTTTGGAGTTTTGACAGTAGGTATGATGAGACTACTAGTTTGAGACAGCATACTCTCTGTGGGTCATAGGCCTATGTGTAGGGGTCTGGTAAATCAATGTTCCTGATTACATTTCTGGCTGCATCGGTACTCACCTGGAAATTGAGGGTTTTACTCTCAACCCCTATCTGGGTGGTGGGTATTGATTCTCCCTGCTGTTTTTGTGGAGTGTAAGAGTATACATACTTCCTTCGTTTGTGGGTTCAGTATGCCAATATCATATTATGGTCTGGAGCCCGGTGGTGGTGGTCCTAGGAGTGGCTGATGCTGGTGTCAAAGCTTCTTCCAATTGTGGACTAACTTGCATTTCAAATCTGATATCCTGAAACTTTTGATTTAATCAATGGAAGAAACTCTCCACAGATTCCCCTTCTCCTTGCATGACATCCTGGAGATTGGGTGTCTGAGCTGGTAGGCGATTTTTAGCCCAGACATAAAGCTTACAGGGGAAATTTTCTCTGGATACATGTGATTCAAGCCATTCTAAATGCAGGTTATCGGGTTCAAGGGCCAGTCGCATTCTCAGCCAAAAGGAATATCCTGCTTTAATTTGAGTGAGCCCCTTTAAATCTGTCCATGAAGCAGAATGTGCCTTCTGTATTTGACGCATCTTTTTGTAAAATGGCATGGGATGTTTTACTGTGTCTGGCAAGCTGTTCACTAGAGTATCTGTCTCCTGGTATTTCCAGGGAACAGGTTGTGTGTCAGAGTGTAAGCTTTGGGGTTCACATGGGCGATGTCCCCCCATCATATAATGGTAGAGGCTGGATCTTGTTCATGGGGTGCTGTGGATTATCAGTCTGACCTGCTGATTCCCGCCTTCCTGTTTTCCTTGATCATGTACTGCCATGTCATCTTCATCTTTTCTTTCACTATTCTTTCTATAGACTGCATTAATTAATGGAGCTACAATGGACTCTGGACAGGAGGTGGCATAGGGAATGCCATCTACATAAATTACCGGGAATAGGGCAGGACTATTTGGGTTGGTCGTTTGACAGTTAAAACGAGTCTCACGATATTCTGAATTCTGCGTTTGACAGTTGGCACATGTCCAGTCATCGGGAATAAATATAGGAGGTATCAATGGCTGTAGTGCAGCTGCTGCAACTGACGCACTTTTCTTAGGCGCCTGATCGGCATAACATTCAGTAACCTTGTCATATTCATCTCTCCACATCTATCTTCTCACTTTCTTTACCATCTTATAAAATACTTCAGGGTCCTGTAAGACCTCAAAATGCCTAAGGATGGGAAGTTGCTCTTTTCTCATTAACACATTCTTCCATTCCTTCTTATCTAATCCTCCTCCTTTTATGGTTGGAAGGAGGATTTTTTCTCACATGCGTTTTCCTTACTTTTTCTAATACCTACTTCATATTACTGCCACCCATCATATCGTCTAACTCCTGAATGCGTGTAAGGGACATGTGCATCTATTTCTTGAGACAAAGTTCCCATGGGGTTTTGAATATTTAACGTGGTAGGTATATTTTTAATCTAAGTGCTTCTAAATTCTGGGCATGTGACTGGGAAAGCTATATGTACTCTTTATGTCCAGGGAAAGGGGTCTCAGTGGTATTGTGACACCTAGTTAACTTGAACACAGTGATATAGGAGGTTAGCTAACAATTAGTCTGTTCCACCATCAGGGCATTTAAAAATTCTTGTGTACACAGAAACTATGTAATCTAAAAACATCATATAAATTGCTAGAATATCTGCTTTCACAACATTTTCATTATAACTAAAATCAGCCTACGAGTGTCACACAGAAAATGCAGCTACACAATAACCACAGCAGCTTACAATATACTTTGATCTCCAGCTCACAACGATGTCTGATTGTATAAGTAAAAACAACTACAATTTAAGAGATTCTCTCTTTACATGAAAACTTTTAATAACCAACTGTACAATTCTAAAGTATGCAAAAGTAAAACCGGTTTATAACTAATTTTATAATCTCACTCAAAATTAATATATACAGAATAAATTCAAAACTTTAGCTATATGCTAATACGCCTCTTGCCAGCAAATCATACACAATACAAACAGATACAGACAAAAAAAAAACCGCTTAACATGACACTGATACCAGACTTTGCAATTCTTTTCAACTTTGAATACTATTCAACTCACAATCTATATGCCAGCCTGATTTGTAGAGATGAAATATACCTTTGCAAAGCACACTTTAAGTAGACAGGGAGACAGCAATCAGTCCCAGTAATTCTAATAACGCTTCCATCTATATAGAATAAAATTTATGAACTTATGCTGCAGCTAGAACACCATCACCATAGCCAGGTGATTTCCGGTGGGGATCCGTAAGAAAGTGTCAACCACTTAGAGATTGGAAAATTATTCAGAGCAATCAAGCCCCTACTTTAACTTGCCCACTGGGAGAGACATAGAGGTCAGACTTCTTTGGACCACCGGCCAAGCCAAGAGCAGGACTGGAACCAGAGTGACAGTGAATTTGCTCAGGAGGTCTCCCTATCTTTTTCAGACTGGCTGAGGTATCACGTATGCAAACAAACAAAACAGTAGCGCAGAGAGGCAAAGCAGATAATGCAGACAATTAAAAAAATAGTGACCAGGGTGGGTTTTGGTGCTAGGACTGATCAGCGATCGGTCACTATGTTCGACTCTGACAGCCGAGTGACCTTTATCTCAGCATGGAGACACTGGAGGGTGATAGATAAGATAAATAATTTTCTTACCTAATTAGGAGGTGCACTCTCCACCCTCAAGTGGTCTGTTCTGAGATTGGAGGTCGTGTTTGAGGCTGGTCATACCCCAAACATCTCATCCAAGCCCAATGCTGGGCACTAAAATGCTAGGGCACATGATATACGTGTGTTCTTGCCTTAATTATCTGCTGCCAAATTGTATCTTGGAGGTTTACGGCTGGAGAAATCAAAGGACATGGGCAGTGAAGTAGTGTCTCAAATGAATTCTGGTTTATTGGTTGAAATGTGCAGTATTTTATAGAGAGAAATAAGGGGTTTTCCCACATATTACCTCATTGACTTATCTCATAATTATTACTAGTCATTGCTGATTTATGTCACCCACATGTCATTATCTTTATTACTCCAATGGTAACTCAATTTGATCAAGTTGACCTCTGTCTTGCATGCAGCATATTGATCTTTGGTTGATATGAGGAGAGTGGGGACTGATACACCCTGGTACCACCATCTTTAGTAATAAATTATATATTTTAGTATTAAATTAATAATTTAAAAAAACAGCTTTGGATCCCTCTATTCTTGCTGCTGTTGGTTTTGCAGCCCGCAGCTGTCAGTTTTGCTTGCATTTGTTATCAAAGACAAAAGAGACCCCACGTCATTTTTTAAAACCGAATATTAATTTATAGCACAGGAGCCGGCTGATGAATACTTCCATCAGCGGCTCCTGCTGTTGCTGTTATCAGTGACAGCAGGAATATGCTGATGAGATTAGTACTCTCTCATCAGTCGACGCCTGTGATTGGTGATAAACTTTTTACTGCCTGTCACAGCTGTTGGCTTACGCTGTCATCTGACAGCATGTGAACCGCTGCTCTCTGACCTGAGGTAATGATCTTAGTGCTGATTAGAACCCATGTCACGCAGATGACAGCACAGCAAACAACGGATGTTCGGGGCCCCCATTCATCTGAATCAGGTCAAGGTTCGGGGTCGGGTACGTTCTGGTACCCGAACCAAACTTTTTTAAGATGTTCGGCTGAACCCACCAGACCTGAACATCCACGGATTGGCCCATTACAAGTCACGGTCTCTCATGTAGCCCCTCTGAAAAATTAATTACCCACCCCTGCTCTACAGTACACAATTCTTTATTGAACTGGCTATGAATTTTGAGTCTAGGTGTTATAGGCCAAAAAGTAGGTGAAATAGACACTCATAGAGAGTCATACAATCAATTTTTACCTTAGGTTTAAAACAGATGCTCTAGCTAATGAATCATAGTCTGGCCAGCTTAGCTTGATCAATTTGTCGTCTATTAAAAGCTGTACTCTATAAGTTGTTTTCATCACTGCTCTTAATCTCTATTAAGATAGAATTGTTGCTGACTTGAGTGACCTATACAAATTAGCATGGTATGTAGAACAGGATGCTGTTTCTTATTTAACAGCTGTGCGACAATTGATGTTTTAATAATTTAGTTCACATACAAAGAGTGATAAATACTTGAGTTGACAGCCACATTTTTTAACAACTTATTTGAAAATCAAAGTGAATATTTTTACCAAGAAATTAAAAAATCAAAATGAATCATAAAAATTAAAGGTATTGTACTTAATGTCTCTAGTTCAATATAGTATAGAAGCTGTAGTGGAACAAAAAGCACACAAGATCATCGGATGATACCCATTTAGCTATAAAGGAAAGTAAAAGGAAGGTGTTCACCTGAGCTGGTTGTGTGCAGGCACAACTCCTATGAACTTGTTCAATATACTAATATGAAGAAATTAGATGGATTTACATAACTGTACCTACTTAAAAGGCTATTCCCATCTTCATAAATCGTTATTGTTGTATAGTGCTTGAAAACACAAACACTTAATTTACTGATTACTAAAATTTTCAGCCATAGCTTAACCTCTTAGTGACCACCAATACATCTTTTTATTGACCTGCGATATGAAAGACTAGCATCCCCGACGGGTGACAATTCTGTAGCCATCAGCTGTACCCTATGGCTGACAGCTTGCTGCATCAACCACAGTCAGTGTGGCACAGACGATGGTCGTCTAATCCCTTACATGCTCCTGTCAAAAGTGACTATGGCATTTAGATGGTTAGGAGAGTGTGGGGGCTCCCTTTTTAATCCCATTGGCACCATGAGATCTTAATCACATAGTCCTGATGTTTGCCATGGCAGTTCTTGGCCAAATAATGACCTTAGAGTCTGCAAGCTATTGTGGCATGTTCAAAAGTTATCAAAATTTAGGTGGTAAAAATAAACTTTTTTTCATTCCTGTCATGTCACTTTGCATTAATTCCTGAAAAGCAACTGAAGGGTTACTGAATTGCCTGAAAGCAATTTTGAATACGTTGAGGTGTGTGGTTTTTAATATGGTATCACTTTGGGGGGTTTCCAATATATAGGACCCCAAAGTCACTTTAAAACTGAACAGGACCTTATAAAAATAAGTTTTATAAATTTCCTTGAAAAAATAAAAAATTACAGCTAAATTTTTAAACCTTCTAAAAATGTTAATAAAATAAATGCTAATGTAAAGCATGAGGGAAATGTAATTTATTAATGTTTTTGTGTGGTATGACTATCTGGATTAAAGGGATAATCATTCAAAGTTCAAAAATTGCTAATGTTTTAACATTTTTTAAAATTTCTGATATTTTTATAAATAAACGCAAAATATATCAATCTAAATTTACCATTATCATAAAATATAATGTGTCACGAAAAAACAGTCTCAAAATAAATTGGATATATTGAAACATTCCAGAGTTATTACTACATAAAATGACACGTGTAAGATTTAAAAAAAATTGGCCCGGTCACTAAGGGGTTAAATTATATTTTGCTTTGCTTACAGTGCGTTGCGTAGGTGACTGACCACCACTGTTGTCAACATACAGTGCTTACAAGCTCTTTTCTTCTGCTTTGAAGCTGGCTGGGACCACTGGAGCTTGCTTATATCTCCTAACACCAGTCAGCTTTAAGGTACTGCCACACTAAACGCTCCCGCTAACGATCACAATAACGACGCATACTAATGCGATCGTTTTTGTGATCGTTTTAATGTCGCTAGTAGCTGCCACACTTAGCGATCTCGTTAACGACGCATAAGCGGTTAGCGATCTCATTAACGACTTTGGCGGTCATTGTGATGTAAAAAACAGCGCACATCGCTCACAAAAGGTGCCAGACACAGAGATATAGGCTCACCAGCGGGACGCCAACGATCTAAATACGGTCCAGAACTCTAGTGAACGATCAGCGAGATCACAGCAGGGGCCACATCGTTGCTACATGCCACACACAACAGCGTCACTAACGAGATCGCTAAATAGTGACGTATTTTAGCGATCTCGTTAGCGACGCTGTTTAGTGTGGCATACCCTTTAGTTGTAGTGCTTACAGGGATCCATCACAAGATATTTCACACCATCTAGGTTCGCATAAAGCCAGGACCTCCAAAGGAATCACTAGCAAGTCACTGAGTGATTACAACAACTGTGTTGCATGTTCAGTATTTTTTTTTTTAAAGAGAAAAAGAAGTCAGAAGTCACCATTGCAAAATGTCTGACCATACTGAAAGTTTTGTGAAGGTCACATGGTGATTTGTTTTTCCACAATGTGAGACATTGCAATTGTGATTATGGCTTTAGTAAAAAAAACAAATATTTTCTTTCATTTCCGCTCAGTCAGCCAGATATAGACAAGCATCACAAAGGGAAAGTTGTCAATAAATTAATCTATTGAATGGGATAAATATTGTAGTTTGAGGAATCTATTTGAAAGCTGCAAGAACAGCAATATATAGTCAGTTCTGCTGCAAATGTGATGTGCTGCCCAATTACATCACGTTTGAAAAATGATTTATGCTCCATCTTGAGCAAGGTACTATCAAACTATCAATTCTTATTAAAAATAATTGCACTGGCTATATATTTTATTCGCTGAACCATGTTCAAATTAATGTTACAATTAATAATTCTTTTAGATCTTTAATATTAATTCAGCACAATTACTTGACTGAGACAGTTGTACTTACAGGAGAAACTACTATGAATGTGGACAAGAGAACAAGTACATTTTAATGAGCGCTCATAAATGTGGCATTTCCATGTGCAAAAAAGATTTAAAGTTTTCTACTTTATTTTACTAGATTTGTTGCGTGTTAATATATAAGCACTATAGGTTTTTCTCTCTTGTAAATAATCTTGTAATGAGTCCTGTCCAACAGCCACCTTAAGTTGAAATATAGCATTACCATGTGTAGTGTTTTTAACTGTACCAATCTGGTCACATTCCTCTCCATCAATGTCAATTTCAGATCCGAAGAGCAATGTCGTCTATGAGGAAGGCAGCAGTAACGACTATCAAGCAAACAATGTATCTCAAAGGAGATCAGCCCAGACCCTGTAGAACTTATGTATTTGTACATGCAACAAAATCATGTTGAAAGCATGATAACACTGCTAAAGTAGACAATTCCTCCACGAGTTTGTACAATTTGTATAAACATAGTTGGGAAGGTTATGTTACCTACAAACAGTTCTAAATGTTAATTTATACGCATTACATTGTTCTAGTTGAACCTCTCACTATTCATCCTATCTGTGAGCCTATAGCACCTCTATGTGAGGGATGTATTCATACAGTACCGACCAAAAGTTTGGACACACCTTCTCATTTAAAGATTTTTCTGTATTTTCATGACTATAAAAATTGTACATTCACACTGAAGGCATCAAAACTATGAATTAACACATGTGGAATTATATACTTAACAAAAAAGTGTGAAACAACTGAAAATATGTATTATATTCTAGGTTCTTCAAAGTAGCCACGTTTTGCTTTGATGACTGCTTTGCGCACTCTTGGCATTCTCTTGATGAGCTTCAAGAGGTAGTCACCGGAAATGGTCTTCCAACAATCTTGAAAGAGTACCCAGAGATGCTTAGCACTTGTTGGCCCTTTTGCCTTCACTTTGCGGTCCAACTCACCCCAAACTATCTCGATTGGGTTCAGGTCTGGTGACTGTGGAGGCCAGGTCATCTGGTGTAGCACCCTATCACTCTCCTTCTTGGTTCAATAGCTCTTACACAGCCTGGAGGTGTGTTTGGGGTCTTTGTCCTGTTGAAAAATAAATGATGGTCCAACTAAACGCAAACCGGAGGGAATAGAATGCCGCTGCAAGATGCTGTGGTAGCCATGCTGGTTCAGTATGCCTTCAACTTAGAATAAATCCCCAACAGTGTCCCCAGCAAAGCACCACCTCACCATCACACCTCCTCCTCCATGCTTCACGGTGGGAATCAGGTATGTAGAGTCCATCTGTTCACCTTTTCTGCGTCGCACAAAGACACGGTGGTTGGAACCAAAGATCTCAAATTTGGACTCATCAGACCAAAGCACAGATTTCCACTGGTCTAATGTCCATTCCTTGTGTTCATTAGCCCAAATAAGTCTCTTCTGCTTGTTGCCTGTCCTTAGCAGTGGTTTCCCAGCAGCTATTTTACCATGAAGGCCTGCTGCACAAAGTCTTCTCTTAACAGTTGCTGTAGAGATGTGTCTGCTGCTAGAACTCTGTGTGGCATTGACCTGGTCTCTAATCTGAGCTGCTGTAAACCTGCAATTTCTGAGGCTAGTGACTCGGATAAACTTATCCTCTGAAGTAGAGGTGACTCTTGGTCTTCCTTTCCTGGGGCGGTCCTCATGTGAGCCAGTTTCTTTGTAGCGCTTGATGGTTTTTGCAACTGCATTTTGGGACACTTTCAAAGTTTTCCCAATTTTTCGGACTGACTGACCTTCAATTCTTAAATTAATAATGGCCACTCGTTTTTCTTTACTTAGCTGCTTTTTTCTTGCCATAATACAAATTCTAAAAGTCTATTCAGTAGGACTATCAGCTGTGTATCCACCAGACTTCTGCACAACACAACTTATGGTCCCAACCCCATTTATAAGGCAAGAAATCACACTTATTAAACCTAACAGGGCACACCTGTGAAGTGAAAACCATTTCCGGTGACTACCTCTTGAAGCTCATCAAGAGAATGCCAAGAGTGTGCAAAGCAGTCATCAAAGCAAAAGGTGGCTACTTTAAAGAACCTAGAATAAAAGACATAATTTCAGTTGTTACACACTTTTTGGCTAAGTATATAATTCCACATGGGTTAAGTCATAGATTTGATGCCTTCAGTGTGAATGTACAATTTTCATAGTCATGAAAATACAGATAAATCTTTAAATGAGAAGGTGTGTCCAAACTTTTGGTATGTACTGTACAGTATATGTCCATTGAAGCATTAGTGACAAGCTAAGAACCCTAAGAGAGCATATTGGAGGTTATTAGCATATATAATTGATGTTACCTTGATCCACAGAACCAAATCAAACCTTCAGGTGAACGGTTAAATAGTAGGCCTGAGCTCATTTACAACAGTCTTGAAATGGGGCTAACACATTTTAGAGTTATTGAGACAACGCAACTTTACCACATCATCACAGGAGATGATGCAGCTATCATTGAGCCGCTGTAGAACCACTGTTTTCTGGATTGGTTTCACTGTACAATAAATAGCGTTGTCCATCAATTATTCTCATTTGTTTTCAAATGTAGACTGTAAGATTATAAACTCTATTATGCTAAAGAAGTCCTGTCCATTCTTTAAAATGAACATATTTGGTTACTTGGCATTTCTAATAAAGTAAGTTTGTAAATAAGAGCTGCTTCGGTTTGTAATATCCTAGAAATATATTAAAAACCTACATAAAGCCAAAATATGGGGGCACTTACAAAAAAATTTGAACAAAAATGGAAGCAAGAAAACCCAAGTAAAAATCACAACCTTTATTAGTTACACCGTGAAAAGCGGATATGATAAAATAAAATCATGAAGGGAGTATAGACACAGAGATTCAATTTACCCAGGTAACATGTAATAAGAGCATTAAATGTAAAGTATTATGTACACTATAATCAATATATCTATGTAGATAAAAGGCCCAGTGGACCAACGTCGTCCCACATAATAGATACAGGTATATACAATGTTATAATGTCCAATAGTGACAAAATAATACAGGCAAGGCACATTACAGTGGATAAAGGTCTTGATTGCTTCTGTATTCACTGTCATGTGCCTTGCCTGTATTACTGTGTCACTATTGGACATTGTCACTTTTTATATATACCTTTATCTATTATGTGGGTAGACAATGGTCCACTTGGCCCTTTGTCTACATAGATATATCAATTTTAGTGTACTTAGTACTTTACATTTATTGCTCTGATAACTTGTTACCTTGGTAGAAGGGACCTAGAAATATATTTGGATCCAGAAATGGTAAACATATCTGGAAACTTGGTGAGATGCCTGTTGGATGGCATCTTTGTGCCAAACTTGAAATGAATACTCAACTTGTAGGGATTTTGGTAATTTTGGGGAACTTTAAGTTTCTGAAACACAGGTAAAACAAGAATTTTAAATAGGCGAGAATGCAAATGACTAGAAATGTGCCATATCTTTGTAGAATGTCTTACTAGTCGGCACAGGAAAGATCTGTATCTTTGTACCGTGTTAGCCAGTAGATAGAAAAATAGTTAGAATTGAGAGTCCTCAGAGGTTGATACCTTTTAATGGCTAACTGAAAAGATGGTAACAAATTGCAAGCTTTCGAGACTACTCAGGTCTCTTCATCAGGCTAGACTAATACAAAATCTGAAGAATCACATATTTATACACAAAACAGACAGAAACAATGCAAAAGATAAGACAAGTGATGTGAAGCAGAACTGTCATTATGGGAGACAGAGATGAACATAAATATTGGAACAGTTCATAGATAAGGAGTGTGAAAGTTTTATTGCCCTCTGATTGGTGTCTGGTATTGTGATGCCCCTAGAAGGTCTGAAGAGCAAATTCCTTAATTGATGTAAAAAGACATAAATCCATGCAACACATTCATTCCTGCACTGAGTGTGTCAAAGATTGTCATGAGTTTATATTCCCAGAACTTTCTGTCTCTCTGAGACTTAAAGTTTGATTTTAATACAAGCAATTTCATGTCCATCATGCTATGACCGTGTATACAAAATTTTTTTGCCACAGGTAGATCCATTCTTTTTTATCTTATTGTGTGGCGATGAAAATTCATCCTTGTTCTCAGTTTTTGCCCAATCTCCCCCACATACAGACCCCCAGTTGGACATTTAGTAGAAATAATTAAGTACACCACATTAGATGTGATGCAGCTGAAAGTTCCTGGGATCTTGTAGATCTGATGTGAGTTGGGGACCTTTATCCTGTCCGTGATCATTATAAATGGAAAGGTTTTACATTTTTTTTGTTACAAGGAAAGGTTCCTGCAGCTGATGGAGAGAACAGGGAGCTTCTGACAATGATGCTTCTTAAATTTGGGGCTACCTAAAACACAGTAGTGGGGGTCTGGAAATATGGATTGTAATCGGGCATCTTTTTGTAGTAAAGGTTGTAATTTTCGTGCAGCTCCCCTTAGCACCTCCAGATTTGGATTGTAGGTGACCACTAGAGGCACCCGGTTATTTTCATCTTTAGTTTTGTAATGTAGCAGGTGATTCCTTGATATTCTGGTGGCTCTTGTAATTTGGTTTTCAATTGCTCTTGGATGGTAGCCCTGATTCAAAAAGGTCTTTCTGAGGTGACCAAGGTGTTCATCTCTATCCATGGGGTTGGAACATATACGATTGTATCTGATGGCTTGGCTGTAGACAATAGAGTTTTTTATGTGTTTTGGATGGAAACTGTCCCATTTAAGGTATGTTGGACGGTCGATTGGCTTCTGATACAGTGATGTCTCTATTTCATTGTTCTGTAGCTTAATGATGGTGTCTAAAAAGTTAATTTCAGTGCTGGAGTAGTTAAGTGTTAAGTTGATGGTGGGATGAAATTGATTAAACTGTTCATGGAACATCTTTAGCTGTTGCTCAGACTCCGTCCAGATGATTAAAATATCATCAATATAGTGGTAGTATGCCAGAGACCTGATGGGACATGAGGACAAAAAGTCACTTTCAAGCTTGGCCATGAAAAGATTTGCATACTGTGGAGCCATTTTACTTCCCATAGCTGTGCCAGTCTCCTGTAGATACAGTCATGGCCATAAGTTTTGAGAATGACACAAATATTAATTTTTACAAAGTCTACTGCTTCACTTTTTCTAATGGCAATTTGCATATACTCCAGAATGTTATAAAGAGTGATCAGCTTAACAGCAATTACTTGCAAAGTCAATATTTGGCTAGAAAATGAACTTTATCCCCCAAAACACATTTCAACATCATTGCAGCCCTGCCTTAAAAGGACCAGCTAACCTCTTTTCAGTGATTGCTCCATTAACACAGGTGTGGGTGTTGATGAGGACATGGCTGGAGATCAATCTGCCATGATTAAGTAAGAATGACACCACTGGACACTTTAAAAGGAGGCTGGTGCTTGGCATCATTGTTTCTCTTCTGTTAACCATGGTTATCTCTAAAGAAACACGTGTAGTCATCATTGCAATGCACAAAAATGGCCTAAGAGGGAAAAGTATCGCAGCTAGAAAGATTGCACCTCAGTCAACAATCTATCGCATCATCAAGAACTTCAAGGAGAGAGGTTCCATTGTTGCCAAAAAGGCTTCAGGGCGCCCAAGAAAGACAAGCAAGCGCCAGGACCGTCTCTTAAAAGTGTTTCAGCTGCGGGATCAGGCTACCAGCAGTGCAGAGCTTGCTCAGGAATGGCAGCAGGCAGGTGTGAGTGCATCTGCACGCACTGTGAGGCGGAGACTCTTGGAGCAAGGCCTGGTCTCAAGGAGGGCAGCAAAGAAGCCATTTCTCTCCAGAAAAAACATCATGGACAGACTGATATTCTGCAAAAGGTACAGGCAGTGGACTGCTGAGGACTGGGGTAAAGTTATTTTCTCTGATGCATCCCCCTTTTCGATTGTTTGGGACATCAGGAAACCGCCTCATTCGGAGAAGACAAGGTGAGAGCTACCACCAGTCTTGTCTCATACCAACTGTTAAGCATCCTGAAACCATTCATGTGTGGGGTTGCTTCTCAGCCAAGGGAATCGGCTCTCTCACAGTCTTGCCTAAAAACACAGCCATGAATAAAGAATGGTACCAGAATGTCCTCCAAGAGCAACTTCTCCCAACCCTCCAAGAGCAGTTTGGCGATCAACAATGCCTTTTCCAGCATGATGGAGCACCTTGCCATAAAGCAAAGGTGATAACTAAATGGCTCAGGGAACAAAACATGGAGATTTTGGGTCCATGGCCTGGAAACTCCCCAGATCTTAATCCCATTGAGAACTTGTGGTCAATCATCAAGAGACGGGTGGACAAACAAAAACTTAAAAATTCTGACAAAATGAAAGCATTGATTGTGCAAGAATGGACTGCTATCAGTCAGGATTTGGTCCAGAAGTTGATTGAGAGCATGCCAGGGAGAATTTCAGAGGTCCTGAAGAAGAAGGGTCAACACTGCAAATATTGACTTGCTGCATTAACTCATTCTAACTGTCAATATAAGCTTTTGTTACTCATATGTTTGCAATTATTATATTTCTGTCTGTGATAAAAACATCTGTCAAACACACATAAAAACCAGAGGGCAGCAGATCATGTGAAAATATAATATTTGTGTCATTCTCAAAACTTTTGGCCATGACTGTAGATCTCGTTGTCAAATTCAAAGTAATTGTGGGTGAGGATGAATTTTGTGAGTTTCACCACTGAATCAGCATCATTCCCGGTGTTTTCCATGAAGACTCTAGAGGCATTTAATCCATCCTGGTGTGGGATATTAGAGTACAAAGATTCCACACCCATGGTGGCCAGGATGATTCATTCTAGTAGAGGACCTGTTGCTGCTAGTTTATTCAGTAGGTCAGTTATTTCCTGAATGTAGCTGGGTTTATCCTTTACCAGGGTTTAAGAATACCCTCTACCCATCCAGATACCTGCTCAGTAAGGTTGCCCACACATGAAATAATCGGCCTCCCTGGATTTCCACTTTTTTTGTGGATTTTGGGAAGCATGTAGAATGTCCCTGTTCTTGGACTTTCTGGTATCAGGTCATCAGCTCTTATGGAATTGTCAGGCAGACAAGACACCAACTTTCTTAGTTCCTTGTAATAGTCCTGTGAAGGATCCAACTCCAATTTTCTGTAGTAGCGTGTGTCCGTAAGTTGTCTGTTTGCTTCCTTCATATAGTCTGATGTGTTCATCATGACTATGGCACCTTCCTTGTCAGCAGGTTTAATGATGATTTCTTTGTTGGTTTTCAAAGACTGTATGGCCTTTCTCTCCTTGGCACTGATGTTGGATGCTTGTCTCCTGTTGGGGTCTATGATGGTGCATTTTATCAAATGTCTGAATGAGTCTATATATTTATCCAAATGAGGGTTGCGTCCAGGTGGAAGTGTCCAGTATGATCTCTTCTTGGTTGTTGGATCCCTTTTACTTCAGTCCGAGTGTTTTCTGAATCTTCTGTATCATTGAAGTATTCCCTCAGGCGCAGTCTCCTGAAAAAATGTTCCATATCACTGCAGTGTTCAGTTTTATGTAGGGCCTTAGTAGGACAAAATGAGAGTCCTCTAGAAAGCACGGCCATCTCCACTTTGTCATCAACCTCTCAGATTACAAACCCAACACAGTTAGATGCTTTTGTGTATGGAATGGAGTGGTTGTCCTAGTTGTCAGGTTTTGGTTTTGTATCTGTTTGTATAGAGTTCTGAATTGAGGCAATCTGTGTAGTTTCTTTTCCTTGTTATGAATCAGAAAGGTCCATAGTTTGTTGTAGTATTGTTGTATTTTTTGCTATGTGCTTTCTGCAAGTGTTTTCCTCAGTTTCAAATTGCCCTTGGACTTTACTCCTTATGCTGTAGCAGACATGCAAAAGATGGTTCCTTAGGGCCCCGTCTCACATAGCGATGCACCTGCGATCCCGACAACAATACGAACTTGTCAGGATCGCTGGTGTGTCACTACATGATCGCTGCTGAGCTGCCAAACAGGCAGCTCAGGCAGCGATCAGGACAGCGACACTGCGGGCAATGTCGCTTAGTAACCCGCAGTGTACGTTGGATATCAGCCCGCTGATGCAGGGAGCTGGCAACCAAGGTACACTTTGGGTTTCCAGGTGCTGCACGGTGCCTGGAAACCCCATGTGTACCTTGGTTACCAGCTCCCCTGCAGCAGCGGACTGGTATCCAACATACTCATCGGGTTTCCAGGCACAGCCCCGCGCCTGGAAATCCGATGTGTACCTTGGTTACCAGCTGATCGCTGGTCTCCTGCCTGCCACACGCAGTGATGCGTGCTGGCCAGCGGGAGACCAGCGATGGAAAAAAAAAGTCCAGGCATTTCTGACACGACCAGCGATTCACAGCAGGGGCCTGATAGCTGGTACGTGTCAGACATAGCGAGATCGCTGCTGAGATCGCTGTTGCGTCACAAAACTTGTGACTCAGCAGCAATCTCGCTAGCGATCTCGCTATGTGAGACGGGGCCCTTAAGGCACTGTCACACTTAGCGATCGCACTAGCGATCACGACAACAACACGACCTGGCGAGATCGCTAGTGCGATCACTATGTGGTCGCTAGTTAGCTTCCAGACACAAAGATGTCATTAGAGATCAGCGATCTGTATAATGACCTCTGCGGTCGTTGGGAAAACCTAGTCCCACCTGCGATGCTGGTAAAGTCGTTCATAAAGGGTGTCACACTCAGCGATTCAGGCTCACCAGCGGGACACCAGCGACCAAAAAACGGCTCCGAACGTTCATAAGCGATCAGCGACATCGCAGCGAGGGCCACATCGCCGCTACATGTCACACACAGCTGCGTCGCTAACGAGATCGCTACTGCATCATAAATGGTGACTCTTTAGCGATCTCGTTAGCGATCTCGCTTAGTGTGACAGTACCTTTAGTCTCTCAGAAGTCCTGTGACAAAGGTTTTGTTCATAATGGGTATTGTAGGTGTGAAGAATTGGTTTCGTAATCCAGAGTCCTTTGGGAATTAAATTCTCCTTTTTGCATTTAGATAAGAAAAAAATGTCGCTGTCCATTTGTGCATGTTTCTTCAGAAGTGTTCCATAAAGATGCGGTACATTCTGGTATCCTCCATTTTGATACAGGAAAGATTTGTGAAAAACTTTCACACTCCTTATCTATGAACTGTTCCAATATTTATGTTCATCTCTATCTCCCATAATGACAGTTATGCTTCACATCACTTGTCTCATCTATTGCATTTTTTCTGTGCTGTGTTATGTATAAATATGTGATTCTTCAGATTTTGTATTAGTCTTTGCCTGAGGAAGAGACCTGAGTAGTCTCGAAAGCTTGCAATTTGTTACCATCTTTTCAGTTAGCCATTAAAAGGTATCAACCACTGAGGACTCTCAACTCTAAATATTTTTCTTACTAGTCGGCAGAAATTTTTTTTTAACCCTAGCAGGTTCTAAAGATATATGGGCTTTGGCATAGCTTGTGCCAAGCAAGACAAATTCATATCTTTTGGTTATTCTATGGGAACTTCAACATCTCAATTTGTTCATGTAGAAGACATTCACATGGGTGCTAAGAAATCGGAAAGAGGAACTCTATCAATTAAACAACCCTTTGGGTTGTCTGTCTATTAAACCATGAGATACAATGTTTTTTCTTAATATAATGATTTATTTTGGAAGAAAAGCACATATTGCTCCAAAAGTTTTTCTGTTTTTTTTTTTTTTCTATATAGCCTTTTCAAATGGTTTTATGTTATTGGTACATTCATTTACATTAGCACATCATTACTGCTTAATAGATATACAACTTTGTAAGCTAAAGGGATTATCACAAAAGATTAGTGAGATTTTTCTACATGGCTGCACAAAAGCACATAGCTTCTAGCTAAAACATCTGATTTGTATTACTTTCAGACCATTCAGAAAATGCAAACTCTTAGCAGAAGAGACGACATATTAAGCAATAACATTATGAAATTAGTCTCTAAAGGGAAAGTAACCATTATGTTTTAGAGTATGAGAATTTTTTTAGTATTTTAACTTGCTTTCAGAGATGATGAAAATATGTCATTTTAATTGTAAGTAGTAACTTAGTCCATTTGTATTATACAGTATATTCTAAAGTAAATGATATGCTATATTAAGCTAATGCAAATAATGAAAAAGATATTAAGCTTTAACAAAAATTCACATGATAAATCTGTGCTATAAAATATAATTAATTAGATGCAAAATAGAAATGTTTTATTCCAATGCAGCACAGACTATTTAAATTAATAACTGACTTTGCTTCTTTTTAGGTTTATCAAAATCACTTGGGCTTATTGAAGGATATGGTGGTCGAGGAAAAGGAGGACTTCCAGCTACATTATCTCCTGAAGAAGAAGAGAAGGCCAAAGGACCACATGAGAAATATGGTTACAATTCCTACCTCAGTGAGAAAATTTCACTGGATCGGGCTATACCCGACTATCGACCAACTAAGTAAGTAAAATAAACTACAGTACTTTTAAATACAGAATACACAAACTTGCCACTATGTTACGCGCACAAGTTGTTACCTGGCTTATACAATCTCTTGTATCTTTCAAAGATAGAGCAAGTCATACTAAAGAGCTCTAAATTAATAATGAAAGTTGTCCCTCAGGTTGGGGCTATATGATGACATATGTTGCGCTACAGCATTTCTCAAATAAGGCACCACCAATAAAATCTGTGCAATTTTGTGACAGGAAATCCAACTAATTTGGAAAAAATTGTGACTCTGGGTCACAGGTTGCAATGCGAAACTATAAGAAATCATTAGATGTGATGTTCCAATGCGACATTGCGTAATTTTACTTGAAAATTAACGCCGTTTAACCATAGGCTTATGGAGAGCCTCTGCTACAAACAGCCCTTATTTTGTAGCACTTGACATATGAATGTATCACATGTATGGGACATAGATTTTTTGAGGTTTTGACATTTCTGTACAGCCATTTTCCCCTTGATAACAGTACTGAGATTCCTCCATGAGTTGATTATCTTCCAGGGATTAATCAAACAGAAAGAGACTTTTAATACTATGAATTACTATTAATTGAGACTAGAGATGAGTGAACCCGAACAGTACACCTACTGTTCGGGCACAGACACAGAACACGGACTTCACCATGAAGTCTGTGTTAGGCTGGCTTCACACTTGCATTGTGCAGTGCTGCAGATGGCAACCTACTTCCTCCATTCTGCCTCCATTAAGCCTCGCCCACTGCTGCACCTCTTCCTTCAGCTCCGCCTACGTTTGCATGCGTCCTGCGTACCCTATCTTCAACATTGGGTACGCACCTGACACATCCACATGCGTTGTTTTGATGCTGCGCCGAGCTGCGCCAAATGCAACATGTTGCATTTTGTTGTGGTCGGCGGGTGCATCAAAACGACGCATGTGGATGCATTAGCATACATCCGCATGGCCTGCAAACCCAATGTTAAAGATAGGGTATGCAGGCCGCATGCAGACGTAGGTGGAGCTGAAGAAATAGGTGCAAGTGGACGGGGTTTAACTACACAACGTTGCACTACACAACGCAAGTGTGAAGCCAACCTTACTGTTCTGGTTTTGCCCCCGAACACAAGGTGTTTGTCACGCTGTCATGTGCATGACAGTGCAGCAAACACTGAATCTAATTGGCAGTAAAATCAGCTGTGATTGGAAGTATAATGTTTACCTCTGGTCACTAGCATGGGCTGATGGGTCTACTGCTTCCTTCAGCCTGCGCCTGCTGTTACTAATAAGGCTGGAGTCACACACAACGTATAAAAAAATCGGTCCGTTTTTCACGGACTTGAATAGCACAAATGTTCCTTGAACAGTCATCCGTATGTCATCCGAGTGAAATGCGAGGATGCGACTACCTCGCATATAAGCATCCGTGTGTCATCCGTGTCACATCTTTATGTTATCCTTGCTGCGAGATTTTCTCGTCGCCTTGCAAAATGGACAAATAACGTTTTTTATGCCTGAATGTTATTAAAATCATCATCAAGACCCCTATTTATTGGCTCTACAACAGGAGGCACCCTCCAAGCTTTGCAGTTCAGTCCGTGGTTGTGTTGTGTTACTTCTACTTTGTCCAAAATATGTCTGACAGACTTACTTTTAACACAACTGAGCATGTGCTGTATAACTGGGTTTTGTCCCGACTTTTTGGGGAGCCATACCCAGTGACTGTGGATTCGAGGAGGCAGGGAAGAATGTGGGTCCATCCAATTTTGAGGCGACGCATCAGGAAAGTCCATTTCCACCGTCTCTACGCATCTCTGTGTACCCATCCGGACAAGTTTTTTGATTATTGTCGGATGACCCTTGCCACATTTGATATTTTGTTGGAGATTGTGCGCTCTGGGATCACCTTTCAGGACACCAGGATGCGAAAAGCTATTTCTGCTGAGGAGCGCCTTATCCTTACGTTACGGTATGTATGAAACTTCTATGTTGATTATGTATTTTACAGGCTAGTGTATTTCATGGCCTTATACCTTAGTAATTTACACATTTATTTATGTATGTGTCAAAACCCACATTTGAACATTTGAAACTTCACAATATATGCTTTTATAATAACCAACAAACCCATTGCATCTATTTTAATGTTGTTGCTGTATGGTTTCTTTTTTATAGACTATAACTATTAGCAATGTATAAACTGCTATTTCATTGCATGGCTTCTAATTGTTTTTTGTTTTGTTTGTTTACTTTTAGCTTCCTTTCCACTGGGCTCTCATATGAAGCACTGCATTTAGAATTTTTAATTGGAAAGTCAACCATCACAGGGATTGTCAGGTCTACATGAGCAGAAATCTGGTACCTAGTCCATCAACTGGTCATGCCGGAGCCCAAAATGGAAGACTGTTTGCATATAGCATGTGGATTTCAGGAGACCTGCCCGTTTCCACACTGTATTCGAGCCCTGGATGGGAAGCACATCCGTGTGCGTAAGCCGCTGAACTCAGGGTCCCAATATTACAATTGTAAACAATATTTTTCTGTCGTACTGTTTGCCCTGGTTGACAGTAGCTACAGGTTTATAATTGTAGATATTCTGGCCTATGGAAGAACTGGAGACTCCAGAGTCTTCAATTCTTCCATTATGGGTCGGCGGCTGCGCAATAATGAGTTGAATCTCCCACCCCCACGTAACCTACCAGGGACTAACATTGAAGCATTGCCTTATGTGATGGTTGCAAATAATATAATAATACTTTATTTATATAGCGCCATCATATTCCGCAGCACTTTACAGTTTAAGAGTTTCAAAATACAAGTCATAAGTAACAACGTTAACAATACAATAATTAAAGCAAAATAAGACGACCCTGCTCGTGAGAGCTTACAATCTACAATGAGGTGGGGGAATACAAAGTACAGGTGTTTATATACAATGGTGCATTTACAATGATGGTCCAGCCATCTTGAGGGAGTGAGGGATGGATGGAGATAGTGAATGGGCTACACACACACACACTTACACAGAGAATGATTTTGATTAGTGAATGTGATAGGCCGCTCTGAACAGATGTGTTTTGAGGGAGCGCCTGAAACCATGCAAATTGTGGATAGTCCTAATTTCTTGGGGTAGAGCATTCCAGAGGATTGGCGCAGCGCGGGAGAAGTCTTGGAGTCGGGAGTGGGAGGTACGGATTAGTGCAGAGGTTAGTCGAAGGTCGTTTGCAGAGCGCAGCAGTCGGTTAGGCCGATAGATAGAAATGAGGGAGGAGATGTAGGGGGGTGCTGCACTGTGGAGAGCTTTGTGGGTGAGAACCAGTACTTTGAATTGGATCCTATAATGAATGGGCAGCCAGTGTAAGGACTGGCGAAGAGCGGACGCGTCCGAGTACCGATTAGCCAGATGGATGACCCTGGCTGCTGCATTAAGGATGGACTGGAGAGGGGATAGTCGAGTAATGGGGAGGCCAAGTAATAGGCGTTGCAGTAGTCCAGGCGGGAGTGGATCAAGGCGGATTCTAGAGATGTTCTTTAGCTGTAGGCGGCAAGAGCGGGCAAGAGATTGTATATGGGAGGTGAAGGAGAGATTGGTGTCAAACATAACACCCAGACAGCGAGCCTGCTGCCGAGGTGTTATTATGGTGCCGCCCACGGAGAGGGAAATGTCAGATTTAGGGAGGTTAGTAGACGGCGGGAGCAGAAGAAGTTCAGTTTTGGAGAGGTTAAGTTTCAGATAGAGAGCAGACATGATGTTGGAGACTGCGGACAGACAGTCGGTGGTGTTCTGTAATACAGCGGGGGTAAGGTCGGGGGATGACGTGTATAATTGTGTGTCATCAGCATAAAGATGGTACTGAAAGCCAAATCTGCTGATGGTCTGTCCAATTGGGGCCGTGTAGAGAGAGAATAGAAGGGGGCCAAGGACTGAGCCCTGGGGTACACTGACAGTGAGAGGAAGAGGAGATGATGTGGAGCCAGAGAACGAAACACTGAAGGAGCGGTCAGAAAGATAGGAGGAGAACCAGGAGAGAACAGTGTCCTTAATACCTAGTGAGTGGAGCCTAGACAGTAGGAGACGGTGGTCAACCGTGTCGAAAGCTGCAGAAAGGTCGAGTAGAATGAGCAGAGAGTGGTCGCCGTTACGTTTTGCTGTCAGAAGGTCATTGGTCACTTTGATGAGTTCAGTTTCAGTGGAATGTAGGGGTCGGAAGCCGGACTGTGAAGGGTCTAGGAGGGAGTGAGTGGAGAGGTAACGGGTGAGGCGGGAGTAGACTAGGCGCTCCAAAAGTTTAGAGATGAAGGGGAGATTGGAGACCGGTCTGTAGTTGTTTGTGCAGGAAGGGTCGAGAGCAGGTTTCTTTAGTAGTGGAGTAATGATGGAGTGTTTGAAGGAGGATGGGAAAATGCCAGAGGAGAGGGAGAGATTAAAGATTGTAGTTAGGTGAGTTGTGACAACTGGAGAGAGAGACTGGAGGAGGTGTGAGGGAATGGGGTCGGTAGAGCAAATGAGGCTTTTCAGTTATCACGCAACGTCATGAGGCCCTATCCACGAAGAGGCCTGAACCACCGACGTGCCCGACGTCTGGTTGATGTGCGTTTGGCATTCTGTGTGCCAAATGGGGGGTTCTGCAGTCCGCAATTCAGCTTGGTGAAGGCAATGTGAATGTTGTGATAAAAGCATGTGTTGTACTTCATAATTTCACTAGATACCATGAGTGTCCATCCAATGGTGCTGATGAAGTGGAGTATGCAAGTATTGAGCTGACTACTCCGACACATGTCCTTCATCAACGTCGTCAGCCCTCTGGGCTAAAAGTGCGTGATGTATTAACCAATTATTTTGTTTCACCTGAGGGATTTACTTCCTGGCAACAGAATTTGTATCTATGTAGTTGTTCCATTTGTTAACAATTAAATCTAGTTATGTTACTGTTTGAAGTGTGTACTTTTTTCATATAAACCTTTGGATATACTTTTATGAAAAACACATAATGTAACAATACATCACACTCATGTTGTTTGAAATTGTTTAACTTCAAAATTTGTTATTGTAAACATTCTTGACACCATATTGACATCATATGGCAGTTAAGGCCTACTAATCAGGGCCAATAAGAAATATTTTAAGGACAATGGACAAATGTAAGTAAAAAAAGAAATAAAAAATGCGAAAATTATATACAAGATTATATAAAAATAACAAATACAGGACAGCTACAAAACACAATTGCAGGTTGTGGTAAGTTGGGAGGGGTGGTGATGGTGGGAGGTCACCATGTGCCGAACTAGTCCTAGATGGTTGGGCAACCTGACCATCACCCTGGAGTATGGTAGATGGGCTGGCAGAATTCTGGGCCAAGGTGCGATCCTGTGTCTGATGACCATAATAGTGGGGTGGATGGTATGGCTGCAGTAACTCCTGGGTAAGGGAATAACCCATTGGTTCATACCCCCAATATGGACATGTTGGGACCAGCCTCCAACAGTGGGTCTGCTCAAGTGACCATATTGGGCAAGTGCTGTATAGTCATACATGTGTCCAGGTGGGGTTAGGGTTGGACTTGGGTTTGGGTGGCCTGTGACTGGGATGCCATACGTGGCGGAGGTGCTGTAGCTATTGCTCCTGTCTGCTGCTCTTGAATATCTTGCAGCGGCAGAAGGTTGCTGGATGACATTTGCCACCTTTCAAGAAAAAGAAAGACAGGAGTTGGATTGTTTGGGGGTGTACAGGCGTCGATGAGGATTTATATAGCAAATAAACTCAGAACTCAACTTCAGTAGAGTGATGATTTTTAATCGTGTCCACAGTAATAACAGAAACGTTTCGGTCCTGAACTTGGACCTTCATCAGTCACATGGACTACTGTGAGTAGGTGGACCCAGCAAAAAGAGGGAGGAATATCAGGTTTAAATTCTGTTCGATATAGGTGATCAAATATGGCAGCAGGGTTTCCTGGGGGTCCCGGTGGAGCAAAAATGTGCCTGCGGTGGACGCGGTATCCGCCGCTAGCCGCGTCCACCGCAGGCACATTTTTGCTCCACCGGGACCCCCCAGGTAACCGCTGCCATATTTGATCACCTATATCGAACAGAATTTAAACCTGATATTCCGGGCATAGCCCCTCTTTTTGCTGGGTCCACCTACTCACAGTAGTCCATGTGACTGATGAAGGTCCAAGTTCAGGACCGAAACGTTTCTGTTATTACTGTGGACACGATTAAAAATCATCACTCTACTGAAGTTGAGTTCTGAGTTTATTTGCTATATTTATATGGTGTGGGAACCTACTCAGATACTCCTATACGGCTGTGCACATGATTATTCACTTTGCGATGAGGATTTATATGGCACCTCTGGCCCGCAGCCTCACCGAACGTGGAAGGTGCCGCAAGTATCGTGCCAGACTGCGGAAGTACGCTTCTTCCCCATCGTCATGGGCAGCCCCCGACAAATAGTCCAACACCCCTGTGTCAACTTGCCTCCTCGTGTCAGTGGTGGAAAGCACCCTTCTGCACCGGCCATGACATGGTATGGCTGAAGGCAGGGGTGACATATCCAGAGGCACAGTTGGACTGCTGCTGTAGGCCCCTTCTTCATCCTGGGGATTAGCCACCTGTGTGGCAGAAGATGCTGCTGTTGATGGTGGTGGTGGGGTTGATTGGTGTTTGGGGGTGCCGAAGATGGGCCACCCACTTCGTCACCTTCAACAACCGGGTCAATGTTGACCTCAGAGTCTGAAGCTGTCACCCTTTCGCTAAGGTTTGACTCCATTCTGTTGTATAGAAAACATTTAACATTACAAACAAGTTTAGTTTTTTCACTTACAGCATGTGTAAAAGATATGTCTTCATGCATGCACTTACGGTCTCAGATCCATGCTTGGTGCTAAAAAATTTAAGCAGTCAAAATATATGTATTTTCTTTTTTAGGGGGCTGCATCGCCACTTCGCCCAAAATGCTGCCGTTCCCTCCAGTACTGGTCCCGGCAACTCCGCCAGCGTCTAGTGACATCATTCACTGCAAATTTAGCAAAAAATAAATTAAGTTTCAATCACATTGTGTGTCTTTCAACATGTAGGCTTCAGTGTAATGTGGCCTGCTATTTTTAGCATGTGTATAGTATTAACCCCTTAGTGACAGAGCCATTTTGCAGCTTAATGACCGGGCCAATTTTCACAATTCTGACCACTGTCACTTTATGAGGTTATAACTCTGGAACGCTTTAACGAATCCAGCTGATTCTGAGATTGTTTTTTCGTGACATATTGTACTTCACGTTAGTGGTAAAAAAATGTTTATATGACTTTTTATTTATGAAAAAAATGGAAATATGGCGAAAATTTTGAAAATTTAGCAATTTTCAAACTTTAAATTTTTATGCCCTGAAATCAGAGAGATATATCACACAAATTTCTTAATAAATAACATTTCCCACATGTCTACTTTACATCAGCACAATTTTGGAAACAAAATTTTTCTTTGTTACGAAGTTATAAGGATTAAAATTTGACCAGCGATTTCTCATTTTTACAACACCATTTTTTTAGGGACCATATCACATTTGAAGTCACTTTGAGGGGTCTATATGATAGAAAATATGCAAAAGTGACACCATTATAAAAACTACACCCCTCAAGGTGCTCAAAACCACATTCAAGTAGTTTATTTACCCTTTACGTGCTTCACAGGAACTGAAGCAATGTGAAAGGAAAAAATTAACATTTAACTTTTTTAGTAAAATCTTTACTTCGGAACCAATTTTTTTTATTTTCACAAGTGTTAAAAGAAAAAATGAACCAAAAAACTTTGTTGTGCAATTTCTCCTAAATACGCCGATACCCCATATGTGGTGGTAAACCACTTTTTGGGCGCACGGCAGAGGTCTCAAGGGAAGGAGCGCCGTTTGACTTTTTCAACGCAGAATTGGCTGGACGCCATGTCGCGTTTAGAGAGCCACTGATGTGCCTAGTGGAAACCCCCAACAAGCGACCCCATTTTGGAAACTAGACCCCTTAAGGAACTTATCTAGATGTGTGATGAGCACTTATAAACTTCTGTGAAGCACTTGGAGGTTCAAACGTAGAGCAGTGAAAATAAAAAATCATATTTTTTCCACAAAAACGATCTTTTCACCCTAATTTTTATTTTCCCAAGGGTAACAAGACCCCAATAGTTTTTGTGCAATTTGTCCTGAGCATGCTGATACCCCATATGTGGGGGTAAACCACTGTTTGGGTGCATGGCAGAGCTTGGAAGGGAAGGAGTGCCGTTTGACTTTTTCAACGCAGAATTGGCTGGACGCCATGTCGCGTTTGTAGAGGCCCTGATGTGTCTAAACAGTGGAAACCCCCCACAAGTGACCCCATTTTGGAAACTAGACCCCCTAAGGAACTTATCTAGATCTGTGGTGAGCACTTTGAACCCCCAAGTGCTTCACACAAGTTTATAACGCCCAGGCGAGAAAATAAAAAATCATTTTTTTTCCACAAACCTGATCGTTTAGTCCCCAATTTTTTATTTTTCCAAGGGTAACAGGAGAAATTAGATCACAAAAGTTGTTGTCCAATTTGTCCTGAGTACACTGATACCCCATATGTGGGTTTGACCACTGTTTGGGCGCACGGCAGGGCTTGGAAGGGAAAGAGCGCCATTTGACTTTTTCAAACCAAAATTGGCTGGAATTGAAATTGGACGCCAAGTCGCGTTTGGAGAGCCCCTGAAGCGCCTAAACAGTGGAAACCCCCCTCAAATGACACCATTTTGGAAACTAGACCCCTTAAGGAACTTATCTAGATGTGTGGTGAGCACGTTGAACCCCCAAGTGCTTCACAGAAGTTTATAACGTAGAGCCGTGATAATAAAAAATATTTTTTTTCCTCAAAAATGATTCTTTAGCCTGCTATTTTTTTATTTTCCCAAGGGTAACAGGAGAAATTGGACCCCAAAAGTTGGTGTGCAATTTTTCCTGAGTACACTGATACCCAATATGTGAGGTGGAACCACTGTTTGGGCGCATTGGAGAGCTTGGAAGGGAAGGAGCGCCATTTTGTAATGCAGACTTTGATGGAATGTTCTGCGAGCGTCATGTTGTGTTTGCAGAGCCCTTGATGTGCCTAAACAGTAGAAACCCCCTGCAAGTGACACCATTTTGGAAACTAGCCCCCCTGAAGGAGCTTATCTAGATGTGTGGTGAGCACTTTGAACCCCCCAAGTGCTTCACAGAAATTTATAAACGCAGAGGAAAATAAAAATGATTTTCTTAGCCAGCTATTTTTTATTTTCCTAAGGGTAACAGGAGAAATTAGAACCCCAAAATTGGTGTGCAATTCGTCATGAGTAAGCTGATACCCCATATGTTGGGGTAAACTACTGTTTGGACACACGGCAGGGCTTGGAAGGGAGGGAGCACCATGTGACTTTTTGAATGCCACGTCATGTTTGGAGACCCCCTGATGTGCCTAAATAGTGGAAACCCCTTAATTCTAGCTCCAACCCTAACCCCAACACACCCCTAACCCTAATCCCAACCCTAACCCTAATCCCAACCCTAATTCCAACCCTAATTGTAACCCTAACCCTAATTGGAACTCTAACCCTAATTATAACCCTAACCCTAAGGCTAGGTTCATTTTGTGTTTTACCAGCCCGTTCAGCACATAGCATTGACTGGCTGGTAACGGTATAGCATAACGCGATTGCGTTATGCTATAGTCACTAGCGCAGAGGAATCAGCAGATGATTCATCTGCGCTAGCGGTGACGGAGCCCAGACACTGCAGGCCGCGTCTGAGGCTCCGTCACTGAATGACGGCACGTCGCGAACGCATGCCGCTTTACGGCATGCTTCGCTATGCGCCCTCAAATGGGGGTGAATGGCAGCATTAACGGACTGCTTTACACCGCGTTATACCACGGTGTAACGGAGTCCGTCTAACGGACTGTCATGACGCAGTATGAACCCAGCCTAACCCTAACCCTAATGCTAACCCTAACCCTAATTATAACCCTAGCCCTAACCCTAACCTTAACGGAAAAATGAAAATAAATACAATTTCTATATTTTATTATATGTCCCTAACTAAGGGGTGATAAAGGGGGGGTTTATGTACTGTTTTTTTTATTTTGATCACTGTGATAGTTTATCACAGTGATCAAAATGTACTTTTTGAGAATGAATGAGTTTATTTTTTGAATCTGCCGCAGTGCGCCTGCCATTTTTTTTTTCAGGAAGAAGACGCCGAGGATCGCAGGCCGGGGGAGCTGACGGAGGACAGAGGGAGGATCCAAGGATAGGGGGAGGATCAGAGGACACAGAGGGGACCCCTACAGGTACAGGTGGTGATCGGGGGTCCCAGGACACTATTTCTCACCCCTCTGATGTGCGATCACATCAAAGGGGAGAAAAATCTTTTTTTTTTTTTTTTTGCGGTCGCCGTTATACTCAGTATAACGGCGATCGCGACACCGGGGTTGGTAAATACCGACATGGATCATGTTCTCTGGGGTCTCGGCTACCCCTGGCATCCGAGACCCCAAAGAAAATTGCCCAAGTCCCCCAGCACATCGCGGGGGCGCACTGAGCATGCGCCCGCCATTTTCTCACCATCAAGGATGGCGGCGCCCACCGTGGGACACAGGGGGGCCCTGGGGCCACAAGGGGAGGATCGGGGGCCAAAAAGGGGGGATCGGGGACCCTTTATCTCTCCTCTGATGTCCGATCACATCAGAGGAGAAAGAAATTAAATGGCACATTATTTTTTATTTTTTGTTGCGATCGCCGTTATAGGGTTAACCCCTTCATGACCCAGCCTATTTTGATCTTAAAGACCTGGCCATTTTTTGCAATTCTGACCAGTGTCCCTTTATGAGGTAATAACTCAGGAATAGAGTTGAGCGATACTTTCCGATATCCAAAAGTATCGGAATCGGAATGGTATCGCCGATACCCAAAAAATATCGGCGATACCCCATACCGATACCGGAAATCCAATGTAAGTCTATGGGAACAAAATATCGGAATTAAAAAAAACCCATTCTTGCCTTGTTGGTTAATTGTACATGAAGGAAAACAACAAAGAGTAATGTAGAATGTATTGGGGAAGGTTGAGGAGACATTAAAGGCATAGATGTTTAACCCAATCAAATGGAATAGCATAAATATTTTTTTTTTAAAGATGTTCGGATTGACGAAGAAATTGACAATGTTGTTAAAGTTTTTTCTATTTTGGCAAATATGTATATTTCACAACTTCCATGCTCTTCACCTTTTTAACTTTTGACACACTTTCTCCTTCATAATCTTCAGCAGCATCATCTTTTTCATCAAATTATTCTTCATCTTCACCTTCTTTATCTTCTTCTTAAACTTCTTGCTATTCATCTTTTTGTTAACATTACTCATATTCTTCTTATTAAACTATTATTCTTATTCATATTCTACTTCATCTTCTTCATCATATTCTTATTTTGGACAGAGATTCCTGTACTTGTAATCTGTCAAAGTATGAATTTTTCATCCTTCCGTTCTTGCTGTCACAAAAGATTTAAAATACAACAGTATTTGTCCGTGTTCAGTTTAGCCTGCAGCAGCAGGCATTTTCCAGGGGCACCACGAGGAGGAACGGACTCACCCCCATACACTGCTTAGTCTTCTTCTGCTTATAATTTAGAGCATATATTTTGCTCTTCATTTTGGTCTTATACTTCATGTTCTTCTGCTTTTTGATCTTCTGCTTATTGTTCTTAAGTCTCTTGTTCTGTATCTTGTAGTTTGTCTTAACCTTCTTAGTCCTGTTTGGTAATCTTTTATTTCTTCTTTGTGATGGTGTTTAGGCTAGTTGGCTTGATGCTCGTCGTCCTTGTGGTGGTCATCTTCTTCGAGGTGGTCATCAGGGTCGTCGTCTTCATTGTTGGAGATCCAGAGTGATTTCCCAAAAAATTTGAAAAAATCTTCAATTTGTAAATGTAGCACAAGGTACAAGAGCCAATGCAAGTAACGAGGACCAGCTGACTGTGCTGGAACCCGGAGGGGCAGCAGAAGAAAAAGAGCCAATGGCACAACCGAGGACCAGCTGACGTTACTGGGACATGGTTACTAAGCAGGAGGTACCTGTGCTCCAAAGCACTACCAAAGACCAGCAGACGTTGCTTTAACTCGGATACCGAGATGGAGGCACCTAGGCCAAAGGCACTGCGGAGAACCAGCTGACGGTACTGGAACCCGGACGGGTAGCAGAAGGTACAAGAGCCAATGCAAGTGACGAGGACCAGCTGACTGTGCTGGAACCCGGAGGGGCAGCAGAAGGAAAAGAGCCAATGGCACAACCGAGGACCAGCTGACGTTACTGGGACACGGTTACTAAGCAGGAGGTACCTGTGCTCCAAAGCACTACCAAGGACCAGCAGACGTTGCTGGAACTCGGATACCGAGATGGAGGCACCTAGGCCAAAGGCACTGCGGAGAACCAGCTGACGGTACTGGAGCCCGGACGGGTAGCAGAAGGTACCCATGGAAATTTAAGTTGACAGGCCGCGAGCCGGCCGCAGTTACCGAGTCCCACAGTACTACAGTGGGTGATTGTCCTATTGTCACAACGGAAACAGCCTTTATTTGCATATCCCGCAGCACACATAGAAGCACCTAAACTCCAGGCACCATAGAGTCGGCTAACCCGACCGCAACACGACAGGACAACTTATTGAAGGCTAAGTGACGTTTACACTGACAGGAAACAGATGGCGTGCTGTAACCAGTCTGGGCAGGAGTGAGTACCCGTGCCAATGACACTTCCGAGCAACAACTGTCGGTGTTGGAGCCCAGGGATGAGAAGAGAACCGGTTGGAGGCAGCAGGACTTTTTGCCGTTCACACAGCAGGGGAACAGCTGACATTACTGAACCCAAATAACACAGGAGCAAGTGTTCACTGTGCTAACAGCACTTCCGAGCAACAACTGGCGGTGTTGTAGCCCAAGGGATGAGAAGACAACAGGGTGGAGGCAGCAGGACTGTTTGCCGTACACACAGCAGGGGAACAGCTGACATTACTGAACCCCAATAACACAGGAGCAAGTGTTCACTGTGCTAACAGCACTTCCGAGCAACAACTGGCGGTGTTGTAGCCCAGGCATGAGAAGACAACAGGTGGAGGCAGCAGGACTGTTTGCCGTACACACAGCAGGGGAACAGCTGACATTACTGAACCCCAGTAACACAGGAGCAAGTGTTCACTGTGCTAACAGCACTTCCGAGCAACAACTGGCGGTGTTGTAGCCCAGGGATGAGAAGACAACAGGGTGAAGGCAGCAGGACTGTTTGCCGTACACACAGGAGGGGAACAGCTGACATTACTGAACCCAAGTAACACAGAGCAAGTGTTCACTGTGCTAACAGCACTTCCGAGCAACAACTGGCGGTGTTGTAGCCCAGGGATGAGAAGACAACAGGGTGGAGGCAGCAGGACTGTTTGCCGTACACACAGTAGGGGAACAGCTGACATTACTGAACCCCAGTAACACAGGAGCAAGTGTTCACTGTGCTAACAGCACTTCCGAGCAACAACTGGCGGTGTTGTAGCCCAGGCATGAGAAGACAACAGGGTGGAGGCAGCAGGACTTTTTGCCGTACACACAGCAGGGGAACAGCTGACATTACTGAACCCCAATAACACAGGAGCAAGTGTTCACTGTGCTAACAGCACTTCCGAGCAATAACTGGCGGTGTTGTAGCCCAGGGATGAGAAGACAACAGGGTGGAGGCAGCAGGACTGTTTGCCGTACACACAGCAGGGGAACAGCTGACATTACTGAACCCCAGTAACACAGGAGCAAGTGTTCACTGTGCTAACAGCACTTCCGAGCAACAACTGGCGGTGTTGTAGCCCAGGGATGAGAAGGCAACAGGGTGGAGGCAGCAGGACTTTTTGCCATTCACACAGCAGGGGAACAGCTGACATTACTGAACCCCAATAACACAGGAGCAAGTGTTCACTGTGCTAACAGCACTTCCGAGCAACAACTGGCGGTGTTGTAGCCCAGGCATGAGAAGACAACAGGGTGGAGGCAGCAGGACTTTTTGCCGTACACACAGCAGGGGAACAGCTGACATTACTGAACCCCAGTAACACAGGAGCAAGTGTTCACTGTGCTAACAGCACTTCCGAGCAACAACTGGCGGTGTTGTAGCCCAGGGATGAGAAGACAACAGGGTGGAGGCAGCAGGACTGTTTGCCGTACACACAGCAGGGGAACAGCTGACATTACTGAACCCCAATAACACAGGAGCAAGTGTTCACTGTGCTAACAGCACTTCCGAGCAACAACTGGCGGTGTTGTAGCCCAGGCATGAGAAGACAACAGGGTGGAGGCAGCAGGACTGTTTGCCGTACACACAGCAGGGGAACAGCTGACATTACTGAACCCCAGTAACACAGGAGCAAGTGTTCACTGTGCTAACAGCACTTCCGAGCAACAACTGGTGGTGTTGTAGCCCAGGGATGAGAAGACAACAGGGTGGAGGCAGCAGGACTGTTTGCCGTACACACAGCAGGGGAACAGCTGACATTACTGAACCCCAGTAACACAGGAGCAAGTGTTCACTGTGCTAACAGCACTTCCGAGCAACAACTGGCGGTGTTGTAGCCCAGGCATGAAAAGACAACAGGGTGGAGGCAGCAGGACTTTTTGCCGTACACACAGCAGGGGAACAGCTGACATTACTGAACCCCAATAACACAGGAGCAAGTGTTCACTGTGCTAACAGCACTTCCGAGCAACAACTGGCGGTGTTGTAGCCCAGGCATGAGAAGACAACAGGGTGGAGGCAGCAGGACTGTTTGCCGTACACAAAGCAGGGGAACAGCTGACATTACTGAACCCCAGTAACACAGGAGCAAGTGTTCACTGTGCTAACAGCACTTCCGAGCAACAACTGGCGGTGTTGGAGCCCAGGGTCAAGGAGGATGTTTAAATACTAGATCAAGTATTTTCCTTGTTACGTGTCAATTAAAAATGTCTATACTCCAAACAAGAGAAATATAACCTTTAGTACCATAAGATGATGATTTTACTTAAAAAAATATATGTAAATTAATAATTTACAAACATAAATGCATACATTAACATGTTGAAAAGCAATGCAAACCACAATTAAAATAGGTTAAATAATCTGCTATATGGTTTAAAATAAAAGCATACAAGTACATATCAGAATCCATTAATGATGGCTAAGTAACAGTATGTACACCATTTCTATTGTGTAGACAATGAATGGCTGACTTAAAAACATTATCAGCATTACAAGTTATCTTTGACATTCATAAAAGTTTACATTTGGTGAATAATATCACTAAAAAGTTTTTAAAAATATCTAAAATTTCCATCATATAATACTGATAATATGTGCCAATCATTTATATTAACAAACAAAAACTTTAAAAAGTGCATAGTGCATAGTCAAATCAGCTATTTATGCCTGACTGTGGACTTGCAAGCATGACAACGGATAGATAAGGTATATATAGATGAGACTGCATAGCCACAGATGTTGAATGGCGATGTAATACTGTACCTCAATAAAGTGTGCGTTACTACTACATCCTTTTTTTTATATAGCTTTATAAAAGGTTACGTGCATGTATGGTTGCGCCTCTGTTTGGACGCACAGACTGGCTTCCTGCTGTGACGCGTTGGGTATTGGAGCGTCTGTGCGTCTTATGAGGCAGACTAACATTCACTGTGCGCATCGTTCATCATCGCAAGCGTACCGACAACACAAAGGCGTTGTCATGACTGCTTTACTCAGTAAACATGCACCTATGATGAAACATACACGCATGTGCCCTATTACATAACAAGCTACAAGAAAAACGAGTGTGAGGTGTGACACAGCTGTTTTGTTAAGGTACAGTATTATATCGACATTGTACAGGTGTCGCTATTCAGTCTGATAAATAGATATCATTCACCTATTCTATCAGTTGTCGTTCTTTCAGCACCACTTACAGGTATATATTTTGCTATTGTGACTATGCACTATTGACTTTAACAAGGTAATGCATGATTTTTGTTAGCGATTATCATGTTTACATGAAGGACCTTTATGATATGGGCTGTTAACTTTCTAATTAAATATGTATTTTTTAAAATGACACAAATATAAGTAATGTTGAAGAGGACTATTCCTACATGCATTGTTTGCACAATATTACAGGTGTACATCACGTCCCTTAATCAACATTGGATTATTATATTTACTTGTATGCTTTTATTTAAAAGCCAAGAACACTGAAGTCTAACCTTCGCACTGCAGCTGTTGTCAAAGTTCAACCCACATTATGCACTTCCAACATTGCAGCATTTGAGTCATGATGTGAGTTGGATTTGTCTAAGCTATGGAGTGACAAGGTTGACCATCAGTATCCTATAGCATAAGTAGGCTTTTGTGTTAGCATTTGTTTTCGACATGTGCATATCTGAAATAATATGTCACAATTATTTTGTTACAGATTTGTGACAAAGACTAATCATTTTATGGTTTTAAAGCTGACGTTTCAAATGTTTACAGATTAGAAATCAGGGTGTAGCCTCATATCTATGTGTAGCACTAGACACTTTGACATGTCATGCTTTTTTCACCATGTGTAGGTAGCTAGCAGTAATTTTTGCCAGACACACCGCAGGGGAACAGCAGGCGTTACTGAACCCCACAAACACATCAGCGATTGTTTTCATCTGTGCATCTAACACTTCTGAGCAGCAACTGGCGGTGTTGAAGCCCAGGGTCAAGGAGGGTGTAGGCAGAGGCCTTGTATGAGATGTTTGAAGTTGAAGTTGTAGTTAGCAGCAGTAATTTTTGCCAGACACACAGCAGGGGAACAGCAGGCGTTACTGAACCCCACAAACACATCAGCGATTGTTTTCATCTGTGCATCTAACACTTCTGAGCAGCAACTGGCGGTGTTGAAGCCCAGGGTCAAAGGGGGTGTAGGCAGAGGCCTTGTATGAGATGTTTGAAGTTGAAGTTGTAGTTAGCAGCAGTAATTTTTGCCAGACACACAGCAGGGGAACAGCAGGCGTTACTGAACCCACAAACACATCAGCGATTGTTTTCATCTGTGCATCTAACACTTCTGAGCAGCAACTGGCGGTGTTGAAGCCCAGGGTCAAGGAGGGTGTAGGCATAAAATATTGAGTTATTGCCTTGTTACGTGGCCATTGCAAATGTATGTACTTCAAACAAGAATAAATGAAGTTTTACTAGGACAATAAAATGATGAATTTCAATTCCAAGAATAGAAAAATATTTAGACTTGAGAGTCCTCAGTGGTTGATACCGTTTAATGGCTAACTGAAAAGATGGTAACAAATTCCAAGCTTTCGAGACTACTCAGGTCTCTTCATCAGGCTAAGACTAAAACAAAAAATGAAGAATCACATATTTCTACACACAACAGGACACAGGAATAGGTAAGACAAGTGAGAGAGGGACAAGTGAGGGGAGACCGGCCAAAAAATGAGAACAAGGATGAATTATCAGCGCCACACAATAAGAGAAAAAATAATGGATTTACCTGTGGCAAAACACTTTTGTATGCCCGGTCATAGCATGATGGATATGGAATTACTGGTATTAAAATATAACTTCAAATATGAGAAAGATACAAAGGTTTCAGAATATAAGCTCATCATGACCTTTGACACTCTTAGTGATGGAATGAATAGATCACACGGATTTATGTCATTCTATATCAATTAAGGAATCTGCGTCTCTGCCCTTCCAGAGGCATGAAAACAGAAAACCAGACCCCAATCAGAGGGCAATAAAACTTTCTATCCTTATCCAGGAACTGTTCCAATATTTTTGTTCATCCCTCTGTCATAATGACAGTTCTGCTACACGTGACTTACTTGTCTTACCTATTGCACTATTCCTGTGTCCTGTTGTGTATAGAAATATGTGATGCTTCATTTTTTGTTTTAGTCTTTGCCTGATGAAGAGACGTGAGTAGCCTCGAAAGCTTGCAATTTGTTACCATCTTTTCAGTTATCCATTAAAAGGTATCAACCACTGCGGACTCTCAAGTCTAAATATTTGTCTATCTACTGGCTAACACGGTACGAAGATACACATGTTTCCTAACTTCAAGAATAAAAATAAAGACCCTGCAAATATAAACGTATATATGCACATGCCAACAAGAAATGGAACAACACATCACCCAAAAAATTGGTTACAAAATATAGTGTTGTAAATTTAAGAATAAAAGTCCATTTTTGTATTTATGAATAATGCTTAAGGAACGCTATGTTAAACCATAACATAGTGAAGACAATGGATTTTGTAATAGTCACTCATCATCATCATTGCAATTTATATGTGACAGTCACAGACATTTCAATTATTTAAGTTAATAAAATCGTTACTTTGTACAGCATGTATGACATGTCCAGCATGGACTCATCAATGTGATGACGCAATAATGTACGATAAAAAATAACCATTTAAAAAAACATTATGCATTGTCACAATGTAAGTGTGTGCCTGCAAGTGTAGGTGAAACAAAGGCTACGGATAGCAAAGGTATATTCTATGTCTGTATCAGACAGTGGACAGCCTCTGATGGGTAATGGCGATGTTATACTGTACGTCAATAAAGTCTGTGGCTGCAATCATGCATTTTTTGCTTGGACAGTGTTGAAGAGGGTAAAAGCATGTCTGGTTGCGCAAGGCTTTATCCGTCAACACTACCTTCCTACTGTCACGCGTAGGGTAGGGTAGCGTGTGTCAATTAGATGACTCTATAAAAATGTGACGTTACGCAGCGTTATTGTGCCCTAGGGACGCCAAAAATACGACAGCAGTAATCATTTACTGTCTAATACTCCACCTATGACCAACAAAAAAAGCACGTTCCCTCTTTAACAATCTACAAGACTAACAAGCATAATGGTTGACGCTGACTTTATTGAGGTACAGTATTACATCGACATTGTCCATGAGTAACTATGCACTGTGATACTTATATACCATTATTAATTTATATCTGTTGTGCTTGTTTCAACAGCACTTGCAGGTATAACTACCTATTGTCAGTATGCATGATGCACTTTCTAGATGTAATAATTTATTATTGCACATTATTACCAGGTTTAGATGCTGGCCATTTCATATATGGTGTGTGAAGTTACAGTTGGCATCAGTATGTGTATTTTATAATGTCTGTCATAAATAAAACTCGTGATGATGATGATGAGGATTTTATGATTCGTACATCCATTGACTGCATTATCTTACAGGTACAGATAAAGTTCCTTAACCCTTAATGACCAAGCCATTTTGTAGGTTAAAGACCAGGCCAATTTTTACAATTCTGACCACTGTCTCTTTATGAGGTTATGACTCTGGAACGCTTCTACGGATCTTGGCGATTCTGAGATTGTTTTCTCGTGACATATTGTACTTCATGATAGTGGTAAAATTTCTTCAATATAACTTGCGTTTTTTTATGAAAAAAATGGAAATATGGCAAAAAATTTTAAAATTTTGCAATTTTCAAACTTTTAATTTTTATGCCATTATATCAGAGAGATATGTCACAAAAATTAGTTAATAAATAACATTTCACACATGTCTACTTTACATCAGCACAATTTTGGAACCAAATTTTTTTTTGTTACGAAGTTAAGTGTTAAAAGTTGACCAGCAATTTCTCATTTTTCCAACAAAATTTACAAAACCATTTTTTTAGGGACCACCTCACATTTGAAGTGAATTTGAGGGGTCAATATGACAGAAAATACCCAAAAGTGACACTATTCTAAAAACTGCACCCCTCAACGTGTTCAAAGCCACATTCAATAAGTTTATTAACCCTTTAGGTACTTCACAAGAATTGAAGCAATGTGGAAGGAAAAAATGAACATTTAACTTTTTTTCCCAAAATTTTTCTTTCGACACAATTTTTTTAAATTTTGTCAAGGGTATCAGGAGAAAATGAACCACAATATTTGTTGTACAATTTCTCCAGAGTACACCGATATACCATGTGTGGGGGTAAACCACTATTTGGGCGCATGGCAGAGCTCGGAAGGGAAGCAGCGCCATTTGACTTTTTTGGCTGGAATTGAGATTGGATGCCATGTCGTATTTGGAGAGTCCCTGTGTGCCTAAACAGTGGAAACCCCCAACAAGTGACCCCATTTTGGAAACTAGACCCCCCAAGGAACTTATCTAGATGTGTGGTGAGAGCTTTGAACCCCCAAGGGCTTCACAGAAGGTTATAACGTAGAGCAGTAAAATTAAAAAATCATATCTTTTCCACAAAAATGATCTTTCCACCCCCAATTGTTATTTTCCAAAGGGTAACAGGACCCCAAAAGTTATTGTGCAATTTGTCCTGAGTACGCTGATATCCCATATGTGGGGGGGAACCACTATTTTGACGCATGGCAGAGCTCGAAAGGGAAGTAGCGCCTTTTTCAAATGCAGACTTTCATGGAATGGTCTGTGGGTGTCATGTCACGTTTGGATAGCCCTGATGTGCCTAAACAGTAGAAACCCCCCACAAGTGACTCCATTTTGGAAACTAGACCCCCCAAGGAACTTTTCTAGATGTGTGGTGAGCACTTTGAACCCCCAAGTGCTTCACAGAAGTTTATAACGTAGAGCCGTGAAAATAAAAAAATCATATTTTTTTCCACAAAAATAATCTTTTTGCCCCAAATTTTTATTTTTATAATGGTAACAGGAGAAATAGGACCCCAAAAGCTATTGTGCAATTTGTCCTGAGTACGCTGATATCCCATATGTGGGGGGGAACCACTATTTTGACGCATGGCAGAGATCGGAAGGGAAGGAGCACCGTTTTTAAATGCAGACTTTGATGGAATGGTCTGCGGGTGTCATGTCGCGCTTGGAGAGCCCCTGATGTGCCTAAACACTAGAAACCCCCCACAAATGACCCCATTTTGCAAACTAGACCCCCCAAGGAACTTATCTAGATGTGTGGTCAGCACTTTGAACCCCCAAGGGCTTCACAGAAGTTTATAACGTAGAGCCGTGAAAATAAAAAAAATCATATTTTTTTCCACAAAAATGACCTTTTTGCCCCCAAATTTTTATTTTTCTTAGGGTAACAGGAGAAATAGGACCCCAAAAGCTATTGTGCATTTTGTCCTGAGTACGCTGATACCCCATATGTGGGGGGGAACCACTGTGATCGCCTTACTGCGATCTTTGGGAGGCACAATGAACAAATCTACCAAAGGTGAAGAATTGGTTTTCTTTTTTACGCCGCTCCTCGTGCGGTATTAGTGATTAGGCGACTTTATTCCTCTTATCGGTGCGATTACAGCGATACCAGATTTATACCCTTTTTTCATGTTTAGCTTCTGTCACACTCTAAAAGATGCTTTTTTTTGGAATAATTTTTTGTAAGAATTTTTTGCATCGCCGTATTTTGAGAGCTATAATTTTTCCATATTTCGGCCGACAGAGTTATCTGTGGGCTTATTTTTTGCGGGACGAGCTGACGTATTTATTGGTACCATATTCGGGCACATAACTTTTTTGATCGCTTCCTATTCCGATTTTTGTGGAAGCAGAATGAACAAAAACCAGCAATTCAGGAATTGTTTTTTTTTTTTTTTTTTTCCTCCGTTCCGTGTGTGGTAAAATTGATAAAGCAGTTTTATTCTTCGGGTCACTACGATTACAGCGATACCTCATTTATATATTTTTTTTATGTTTTGGCGTTTTTTACACAATAAAGAATTTTATAGAAAAAATAATTATTTTTGCATCAGTTTATTCCGCGAGCTATAACTTTTTTATTTTTTCGCTGATGATGCTGTATAGCGGCTTTTTTTTTGCGGGACAAGATGACGTTTTCAGCGGTACCATGATTATTTATATCTGACTTTTTGATCGCGTGTTATTGCACTTTTTCCAAGCGGTATAATGATACCGCTTGGAAAAAGTATAATTTACTACTTTTTTTTGTTTTTTTTTTTACGGCTTTCACTGAAGGGGTTAACTAGGGTTATGCTTTTATAGATGGGATTTTTACGGACATGGCGATACCTAACATGTGTATTTTTTTTGTTTTTTATTTTTTTTATTACATAAAAATGTGTATTTTTTAGGGGATTTTTTTTAAATTATTTTTTAATATTTTTTTTACAATTTTTTTTAAAAAATGATTTTTTTCAACTTGTCCCTTTATGGGACTTTCACTTTTTTTACTTTTGATTGCAGTTACAATGCATTGCATTGCTCTGGCATTGAAATGCATTGCAACTATAGTGGAAGCTGCTGTGACATGATCACAGCAGCTTCCCGTAGCTAAATGACCCGGAGGTTGTCATGACAACCCCCGGGTCATCAAGGCAGAGATCGGGCCCTGCGATTACATCGCTGGGACGCTGATCTGAGGCAGAGGGAGCTCCCGACCCTCTGCCTCCCCCCCTGAGCTCTGCGATCGCGCTGGATCGCAGCAGTCAGGGGGTTAACAGCCAGGGGCGGTGGGGGCTCTGCTCCTGGCTGTCAGTGCAGGAAGCCTGGCCACTGCAGCGCTGGCTCCTGCACTGATCGCGCTGGGGAAGCTGAAATTTCAGCTTCTCCTGCGCGATCGCTGCTGTGTTTGGTCAGTGAGATTGACTGACCAATCACAGCGCTGTGAGTGCGGGGACCGACGGCAAAGGTCCCCGCACCGCTTGCCGTGCCTGTCAGCTGTCTGTGACAGCTGTCAGCACTGATCTACCACTGCGTGTTTACACGCAGTGGTAGATCAAAGGCATGACGTGCAGAGTCCGTCCTGGTGCCGGAACTGGCACCTTGCCATGACGGACTCTGCACGTCAGTGGACATTAAGGGTTAAAAAGCATTAATTGATAAGTATGAAATGTACTTTTATGCATTAATTTCAAAAAGTGAACACTATGTTTTAGTTTTTGTTACCATTTCTAATAGACATGTGCAGATATGCGCTGTGATGACAAATTATTATTTGTCCATATTTGTTATAAAAATTTATCATTCTAGGCCTGGAAAACTTCACAATTTCCTGTTTTAAGCATAACAATCATGGTGACGGCTCTTCCCTATTTGGAACATGTTCCACATGGGTTTTTCGGTGCATGTGTAGGGAACAGGAGACTTCTTGCCGGCCACACAGCAGGGGAACAGCTGGCGTTACTGAACCACACTAACACTATTGCTTGTGTATTGGTCTGTGGACACGACACTTCTGAGCAGCAACTGGCAGTGTTGTAGCCCAGGGAGTAGACTTCAGGTGGTAGAAAGATGAACATAACAGGAGACATGGATAACGTTGCGAACCAGTTATTTAATCTGAAAACGGACAGACAAATTCTGGCGAGATCCATGCCTTGTTCATTTTCAGAAAAGTAAGCCGGTCTACATTATCGGAGGATAGTCGCATGCGACGGTCTGTTAGTACACCACCTGCAGCACTAAAGACGAGCTCCGATAATACACTGGCAGCAGGGCAAGCCAGCACCTCCAATGCATACTGGCTAAGCTCTGGCCATGTATCCAGCTTAGAGACCCAAAACTTGAATGGGGAAGAGCCATCTGGGAGTACACTGAGAGGGAAAGACATGTAGTCTGTCACCATCTTACGGAAACGTTGCCTCCTGCTGACTGGAGCCGTCTCGGATGGTGTAGACATTTGTGGCGCTGCCACAAAACTTCGCCACATTTGTAACATACTGGTCTTGCCCTGTGCAGAGGCGCTGCTTGTGCTCCCTCTTGTTGCAGAGCTGTCTCCACTGCCTCGACGCACAGAGCTGCTTTGTAAAGCAGTAGCAGCAGCAGTGCTCTGGGCTGGAATGGAGAACATTATAGATTGCACCAGTGTGTCTTGGTACTCCCGCATTTTACGCTCCCGGTTCAACGGTGTGATGAGGCTTTGTAAGTTGTCCCGGTAGCGAGGGTCTAGGAGGGTGTACACCCAATAATCAGACGTGGTGAGAATGTGGGCGATGCGGCGGTCGTTTCTCAGGCACTGCAGCATGAAATCAACCATGTGCTGCAGACTCCCAACTGGCCAAGAAACACTGTCCCCTGCAAGAGGCGTCATCTCTGCCTGCTCTGCATCACCCCACCCTCGCTCTACATACTGACTAGAGCGTTGTGTACCTCCCTCTGGAGTGATGTCTTCCTCCTCCATTGACTCCTCCTCATCCTCCTCACAAAGTGAGCCCTGCCCAGCCCTTTGTGAGGAACCACGTTGCGCTGACTGTCCAGAAGGTGATGGAATTTGTGACTCCTCATCCTCCACCTCTTCCAAAACCTCATCCCTTAGTGCTTGCAGTGTTTTTTGAAGCAGGCAGATAAGGGGGACAGTCAGGCTGACTAGTGCATCATCTGCACTCGCCATCCGCGTTGACTCATCAAACGCACGCAAAACGTGGCAGATGTCCTTCATAGAGGCCCACTCAGTAGTGGTGAAGTGTGAACGCCGCAAATTGCGAGTTGATTGCGCCTGATGCAGCTGATACTCCATTACTGCTGGCTGCTGCTCACACAACCGCTCCAACATATTGTGAGACAGTGAAGGAATATGTGGTGAATGAGGTGTATATTTCACCTAAGTACCCTGCTGACTGGTATGAGCGAAATGTGTGGCTTTGTAAACCTGGTGGTAAAGAAAGGTCACTACACCTGCCATTCAGTACACGCTTGCAGCTCAGACCTGAATCCACTCAGGTGTTGATTAGGAAGCCAGAAGTAGGTGCTTGGGAGCACAGTCAGAGAGCTCATTCAGTCTGGACAAGGGGTCCAGGCACAGAAGGTGTCTCCAAGAGTGTGGGAGCTGTCTTTAGCCCGGACACAGGGAGGTGTCCTGGCACAAGGAAGCAGTCTCTAAGAGTGTGAGCTATCTCAGTCTGGGTGCAGGAAGTACCCCGGACACAGGAGTAGTCGCAGTGAGAGTCCGTGCGAATAGCGGCTGAATAGGAGGTGACCTCTCTCAAGTCTGGACATTGGAGTTGCCTACAGACATAAAGAGGAGTGTCTGTGAAACTCCATACTGGTAACATATATCATATGTGTTGTTTTGGGCACAGACTGGTAGAGTCTGGGTCCCGGATAGAGAGGGCCATCTATCTAAGTGTAATTAGAGGCTAGACAAGCCCAGGTTTTCTGTTTATGATTTGTTTTTATCTGTGTGCTGTGGACTTTAATAAAACTGGTTGCGGCCAGTTTTCACCAAACTGCTGTCTGAATGAACTGTTTCCGTGCCATTCTGTCTACCCAGACAGCGATCCTAGAGCTAAACCCCCCGGAAAGGCTACAATTGGTGGAGAATGCGGGCAGCGCAGGGCCTGGTACAGTTAGTGCTGGAGTGTGCATGCAGCACAGTGGCGAGAGACAGCATTAAAGGTGAAGTCTATTGAAATAGCAACAGAAAAAAAAAAAAGTGTGTGTCAGCAGAAACGTCTGTTTGGAGCAGTCTTGGAGAGACAGTGGCCCTGATAGGGTCTGCAGAGAGAAAATGTATGCACAGCAAAGCTGAACTTGTTGTGAAAATGACTGTGGAATGTGCAGCAGCAAAAGAAAAGTTTGTGGAGCAGTCTTAAAGAGACAGTAGCCCTAATAGACTTTGCAAAGGAAAAAAAAAAAAAAAAAAAAAAGTGGTTGCACAGCAAGGCTGAATTTTCTGTGGAAAAAAAGCTGTGTAGTGTGTATGTCTTGAGTGAAGACTGCCGTTGTTAAGACAGAGAAGTCTGACAGCATGGATGACAGCATGGAGGCGCTGTTTGAACAAATGGCACAAGTTAATGTGCAACATAAAACTGCCGTGGTTGAGACAGATAAGTCCGGCAGTATGGAGGAACTCGTTGAGTACCTGGTGCAGGCCCAGCGAAGCATGGAGCAGCAGCGCCTGCAGCACCAGCAGCACATGCAGCAGGCCCAGCAGCAATTCCTGCAGCAGCAGCAGGAGAATAACCGGTTATTTGTTGAGCAGATGACAGCACCAAAAAAGGATTTCGGTGCCGCGTCCCGAAGTAATGTTGTGAAGGCACCGGCGTTGTCCGCTATAAAGAAGGCGGTAAGACGGTCCTTGAGAAAAATGACACCTCGTGATGATGTGGAGGTATATCTTACTAGGTTTGAGAGACTGGCAGAGAAGGAGAATCTGCCACTATCTGAATGGGCCATGGCGGTCGTACCCTATCTGATTGGGGAACCCCAAAAAGTCTGGGCTGACCTGAGCAAGCAGGACAGCGAAGACTATGCCAAGTTGAAAGCGGCGATTCTTACCCGGCTGGGTGTTACGGTGACAGCCCGTGCCAGGGGAGTTCGTGACTGGAGATACAGTTGGGAGTCTGCAGTCAGCAGGCCTGATTATGGAGTTGAAAAGGTGATAGTGGACAGCTACACCCAAGCACGTCCTCCTGAGGTACAGCCGTCTGAGAGGTCGTCACTTCGGAGTTCCCGGACGCTGAACTCTCGCGGTAAGAGCGTTCCAGCTGTTGGGGACATGGGGTATGCTGATAAGCGGGTTCAGGCCCGAGGGGACATGTGGGTGGGAGAGTGTGATGGACAGTGTTGGAGCTGGCGTGAAATTGCAGCCAACTGTCCAATAGAGGGGGAGCCTATGTGTTGTGATGTTGGCAGATCCTCTCTCCCTGCGCAGAGCCTGTGTGTGTGTCCACCTCAGCCGAAGAGACTGGACCACAGGGGTCCCCGGTGGTTGTAAGGGACTGCCCAGCACAGGCCCTCTTGGACTCAGAGAGTCCAGTGACTTCCGTATGTGACAGCCTGAGTGATAGGGACTTCATCCCTGATAAGCACCTGAGTGTGGTGTACATCCATGAAGACACCAAAGTCTACCCAGAGACTGCCGTGGACTTGGTCCCCAAACTCGGGGAGGTTTCATATGAAGTGGGGGTAGTGAAGACCCTGGTGCACCCCGTTATATTGGGTAATGACTTTCCCCGGTCTAAGGATCTCTGGGGGAAAAATGTTTCTGATGGACAGTGTGATGAAGCTCCTACTGAGGGTGCGCAGTCCCGAGGGGCGGAACACAATGCTAGTGGGCCGTTAAACTTATGTGATAATGATGATGACCATGATAATATTGATAATGATAATGATGATCATGATAATGATGATGACCATGATGAGGATGCTGATATTGATAATGATGATAATGCTAATCATAATAGTGATGATACTGATGATGACCGTGATAAAGATGACATTTCTTTGCAGGTGATGTTGGGAGACGAGGATGGTGGTTCTCGGGAACCGAGTGTCCCTGACCTGCCTGGCTCCTGTGACAATTTTGGGAGTGAGCCGGTGCGAGACCCCACTCTTAAAACGGCACAGGAGAATGTAATTGTTCTGAATGAGGTTCCCCAAGAGCCTGGCTCTGAGGAAAGGTTTCCTCATGCTGCCATGAACAATAACCTATTGTATAGGGACACTGAAGTCCAGGGAGAGGTCGTGAGTCAGCTCCTGGTACCTGAGCTATATGGAAGTATAGTGCTGGGGTTATCACATAGTCACATACTTGAGGGACCACCTGAGGGAAACCAGGGACCAGATGGTGAAGTTAATGTTGTGGATGACATGTTAACTAAGGTTCCAGATCAAGATGTGAATGAGAATGAATTGTATAACCCTGACAGTGAGCCGGATGTGAATGAGAATGAATTGTATAACCCTGACAGTGAGCAGGATGTGAATGAGAATAAATTGTATAACCCTGAAAGTGAGCCAGATGTGGCTGAGAAAAGGGGGTCAGACAGGGATAGTGGTGGTGATAGTGAGTCATCTGATGACAATAAAGCAACCAGTGCAAGTGAGGAAGGCATGGTAGCAGAGGAGATTGAGAGTCCTGAGAGGAAGGCTGAGGCTGACCTTGCAGTCGGACGGAGGATGGCATCTGAAGATGTTGTACAGTTGGCCGGTTCCCTGGCGAAGACTAAGGTGAAAGACAGGACTCTGAAACTGAACACAGCACAAGTGGATGCTGTTGAAAATGAGAAGTTATCAATGTATGGTGTGGATCTGCATCAGGCCAAGGACTCTGAAGGTGATGCTGCAGAGGTGGAGAAAGCCATGGAAGTGGTGGACACCAGGCCAGGTGCCTCACCAGAGGCTGATGTCTCAAGTGAAGCTGTGAGGAACAAGACTGAAGATGTGGGGAATGACTCTGCCCCGGAATATGTTTCTGCCGGAGACAGCGGCGTGGACGGTGTACTGTCCGGATCCGTGGCTGCGACTCGCGAAGCTCGGGCCGGAAATTCGGCGCCCGGTGCGCCATCGGAGTTCCCGAGCGACCCAAAGGATCTGGATAAATCCCAAGATGAGATTTTGAGACCTCGGGTTGGCCTTGGTGAGCTCAGGCGCATTTTCATGGAGTCTACACTTGAACCACGTCCCAGTGAGTGGGAGGGGCGATGTGTCGCTCCGTTGCCGCTGCAGATACACGGGAGCTCAGATGGGATGCAGAACGTGGTGGAAAAGAAGACTGATGGTAGGGCTTCTGAGCATGTCCTACCAGAAGAGCCTGAAGAAGGGGCCAAAGACGTAAAGGACGTCCAACAACTACAGGAGAAGATGCGTAGCCATGAGGATCTCCTGGAGAAAGAAGTAAGAGCTCTGAGTCTTATGCAAAGTGAGCCTGTACCAGAAGAGGATAAATTATGTGTACCGACCAAGAAAAACGATCAGCTCCCTCTACAGTGCCAATCGTTTGAACAGTGTGGCTCGGAATGGTCAGAAACCATGACAGAGGCGCTTGGGTTCTGTGAGGTAGAATTTATGAATCAACTGATATTTAAGAAAGTAGATGTGCTAAAGAAAGTTCAGGGGGAATTAGAGAAAACCCCTATACCTCCTGTGACAGTTGGTGACACAGGGTCAGTGCCCCAAAAACAGGAGGTACGAAAGTTTCTGAGGAAGAATCAGCAGAGCTGTTCTGACGTGCCTGGTCGTACTTATCTGGTGAGCCACTATACCGAGACTGAGGCTGGCACTAAAGTCAAGATGAAACAGTGCAGGATACCCGAGGCCCGCAGAGAGTATAGGCCTGGGAGGGTACAGGGTAGTGCGGATGCTTCAGATGAAGAGAAAACTGATGTTGGCTATGACAGTGGTGAGGATGAAGCTGATGAGGGCCATGACTGGTCCAGAGTTCACTGTCTCTGTTGGATTGTTGACCAGCCCTCCGGTCTGGATGACCAGCCCTCCGGTCTGGAGAAGAGGGAGGGGATATGTGAGACAGTGAAGGAATATGTGGTGAATGAGGTGTATATTTCACCTAAGTACCTTGCTGACTGGTATGAGCGAAATGTGTGGCTTTGTAAACCTGGTGGTAAAGAAAGGTCACTACACCTGCCATTCAGTACACGCTTGCAGCTCAGACCTGAATCCACTCAGGTGTTGATTAGGAAGCCAGAAGTAGGTGCTTGGGAGCACAGTCAGAGAGCTCATTCAGTCTGGACAAGGGGTCCAGGCACAGAAGGTGTCTCCAAGAGTGTGGGAGCTGTCTTTAGCCCGGACACAGGGAGGTGTCCTGGCACAAGGAAGCAGTCTCTAAGAGTGTGAGCTATCTCAGTCTGGGTGCAGGAAGTACCCCGGACACAGGAGTAGTCGCAGTGAGAGTCCGTGCGAATAGCGGCTGAATAGGAGGTGACCTCTCTCAAGTCTGGACATTGGAGTTGCCTACAGACATAAAGAGGAGTGTCTGTGAAACTCCATACTGGTAACATATATCATATGTGTTGTTTTGGGCACAGACTGGTAGAGTCTGGGTCCCGGATAGAGAGGGCCATCTATCTAAGTGTAATTAGAGGCTAGACAAGCCCAGGTTTTCTGTTTATGATTTGTTTTTATCTGTGTGCTGTGGACTTTAATAAAACTGGTTGCGGCCAGTTTTCACCAAACTGCTGTCTGAATGAACTGTTTCCGTGCCATTCTGTCTACCCAGACAGCGATCCTAGAGCTAAACCCCCGGAAAGGCTACAATATGTAACGTGGAATTCCACCTGCTGGGTACGTCACATATGATGCGATGTTCAGGAAGGCGAAATCTGTGTTGCAGAGCTGCAATGCGCGATCTGGCCATGCTGGAACGTCGCAAGTGAGCGCACTCTAGGCGGACCTTGTGCAGCAGTGCATCAAGATCCGGATAGTCCCTCAAAAAACTCTGCACGACCAAGTTGAGCACATGTGCCAGACATGGTATGTGAGTGAGGTTGCCAAGGCCCAGAGCTGCCACCAGATTTCGGCCATTGTCACACACTACCAAGCCTGGCTGGAGATTCGCTGGCAAAAACCACACGTCGCTCTCCTGCTTGATGGCATTCCAGAGCTCCTGCGCTGTGTGGCTTCGATTCCACATGGGAATTAATTTCAGGACGGCCTGTTGACGTTTGGCCACGGCTGTGCTCATATCGGTCGCAACAGGTAAGCGTTCACGGGTCCATGTGGAGGTAGACCGTGACGGCTCCTGCAGCGATGATTCTGAGGAACTGGAGTAGGAGGAGGAGTCAATGTGGACAGACTGGATTCCTGCAATCCTTGGAGTTGGCAGAACACGTACAGTGCCACTCGCAAGATCTGTACCCGGCTCCACAACATTGACCCAATGGGCAGTGAGGGAAAGGTATCGTCCCTGGCCATGGGTACTGGTCCACGCATCGGTGGTCAGGTGGACCTTGCTACTGACGGCGTTTAGTAGCGCATGTTTAATTTTTCCCTCAACATGCTTTTGCAGACCAGGGACGGCTTGCCTGCTGAAATAAAATCGGCTGGGCACATTGTATTGTGGGACTGCCAATGCCATTAAGTTACGGAAACTGTCAGTCTCCACCAGCCTGAATGACAGCATTTCAAGGGACAGGAGTTTTGCAATGCCAGCATTCAGAGCCTGTGCTCGTGGATGGTTTGCCGAGTATGGCCGTCTTTTATCCCATGCCTGTGCTACCGATGGCTGTTTTGTGGCCTGGGAGTGTGAGGATGACAGGGAACTTGCAGCTGTGGGTGGAATAACACTGGGTCTCTGGACAACAGTGACAGAGGTTCTTCCATGGCGATCCTGTGAGGAAGCCGAACCAGCTGTGTGTGAGCTGGAGGAAGAGGCTCCAACACGAGCTGAAGATGTAGGTGCTGCTGTAGGTTGGCCTACATCTCCAGTGTGTCTTTGTAACTGAACCACGTGCTTTGACCGCACATGTTTCCACATATTTGTGGTATTAAGGTTACTGATACTTTTACCTCTTTTTACTTTTTGATTACACAGCTTGCATTTGACATAGCAAATATAATCTGCAAGTGTGTCAAAAAAGGACCACGCAGTGCAAGTCCTGGGAGCGCCCGTTTTGGCTGTTGGAAGAGAACTGCTACGAACGGGTGCCAAACTGGAGGCTACAGTCAACCGAGTCTGCAGCCTACCTCTCCCTACTGTTTGGACCGTTGGGGCAATCTCTTCCTCAGAGCTGCTACCACCACCTTCCTGTTCCTCACGCCATGTTGGGTCTTGGACCTCATCATCTCCACTACCCTCTTCCAACACCTGCTGCTGTTGGGTGGTCTGGCCAGCACTATGCTCAACAGAAACTGGCACCTGTGTCTCATCATCATCAGATGCGTTCTGCGGTGTGCTGACCATCGGCACTGGCTCACCCGCCTCTTCACATTCAGAGAGACACAGCTGTTGCGCATCACTGCATACTGCCTCTTCTTCACATTCCAGAATGCTGCTTGGCTGGGCCCCTGTTTGCAAGCCAACAGATTCTGAGAACAGAAGCAGAGACTCAGCTGGCTCCTTTACAGAGCTCTCTGAATGCCTGGGCAATTTGGCAGGCGGTGAAGAGACAGATGGTTGTTCAACAGTGCTGTGGTCCTGAGAGGAGGTGGAAGCAATTGAAGTCGATGCATTGGCTGCCATCCAACCAACAACGGCTTCAATTTGTTCTTCCCGCAGCAGGGGGGTACGCCGAGCTCCTACAAAAGTGCGCATAAAGGAACGCTCACGGGGAAAACTGGTGGATGCTGTGTCACTGGGTGCGGCAGCAGCCACAGAATCCCCACGTCCTCTCCCTGCTGAAACTCCACGGCCACGACCACGTGCCTTACTCCCTGCCTTCTTCATCTTGGTAGATTGATAAAGAAAGTCAGAAAAGTTATAAGGCCTAAGTGTGGTTATTCCTCAGAGACTGCAGTGAATACTGCAGACAACTGTTCAGTAGCTGTGAAAGGCCCCTTTGTGTACTTCTATAGTGTTTGCAACCAATGTATTGTATACGGATGGAAGCGCGTCACACTAATAGATTAGATTTTTTTCAAATATAATGGAGCAGCACCAATTTGAGAAAAATGTGAAGGATGAGGCAGTGACACACGCTCAGCAAACTACAACCAGCAGTGGTTGAAGAACTAACTGGAGCGTAATCTGCACTCAAAAAATGAAAAGCTCACAGACTACAGTGAACACTGCACACAACTGTTCACTATCTGTGAAAGGCCCCTTTGTGTACTTCTATAGTGTTTGCAACCAATGTATTGTATACGGATGGAAGGTGTCACACTAATAGATTAGATTTTTTTCAAATATAATGGAGCAGCACCAATTTGAGAAAAATGTGAAGGATGAGGCAGTGACACACGCTCAGCAGACTACAACCAGCAGTGGTTGAAGAACTAACTGGAGCGTAATCTGCACTCAAAAAATGAAAAGCTCACAGACTACAGTGAACACTGCACACAACTGTTCACTATCTGTGAAAGGCCCCTTTCTGTACTTCTATAGTGTTTGCAACCAATGTATTGTATACGGATGGAAGCGCGTCACACTAATAGATTAGATTTTTTTCAAATATAATGGAGCAGCACCAATTTGAGAAAAATGTGAAGGATGAGGCAGTGACACACACTCAGCAGACTACAACCAGCAGTGGTTGAAGAACTAACTGGAGCGTAATCTGCACTCAAAAAATGAAAAGCTCACAGACTACAGTGAACACTGCACACAACTGTTCACTATCTGTGAAAGGCCCCTTTCTGTACTTCTATAGTGTTTGCAACCAATGTATTGTATACGGATGGAAGCGCGTCACACTAACAGATTAGATTTTTTTCAAATATAATGGAGCAGCACCAATTTGAGAAAAATGTGAAGGATGAGGCAGTGACACACACTCAGCAGACTACAACCAGCAGTGGTTGAAGAACTAACTGGAGCGTAATCTGCACTCAAAAAATGAAAAGCTCACAGACTACAGTGAACACTGCACACAACTGTTCACTATCTGTGAAAGGCTCCTTTCTGTACTTCTATAGTGTTTGCAACCAATGTATTGTATACGGATGGAAGCGCGTCACACTAATTAGATTTTTTTCAAATATAATGGAGCAGCACCAATTTGAGAAAAATGTGAAGGATGAGGCAGTGACACACGCTCAGCAGACTACAACCAGCAGTGGTTGAAGAACTAACTGGAGCGTAATCGGCACTCAAAAAATGAAAAGCTCACAGACTACAGTGAACACTGCACACAACTGTTCACTATCTGTGAAAGGCTCCTTTCTGTACTTCTATAGTGTTTGCAACCAATGTATTGTATACGGATGGAAGCGCGTCACACTAATAGATTAGATTTTTTTCAAATATAATGGAGCAGCACCAATTTGAGAAAAATGTGAAGGATGAGGCAGTGACACACGCTCAGCAGACTACAACCAGCAGTGGTTGAAGAACTAACTGGAGCGTAATCTGCACTCAAAAAATGAAAAGCTCACAGACTACAGTGAACACTGCACACAACTGTTCACTATCTGTGAAAGGCTCCTTTCTGTACTTCTATAGTGTTTGCAACCAATGTATTGTATACGGATGGAAGCGCGTCACACTATAATAGATTGTTTTTCTATATGAATGGAGCAGCACCAATTAGAAAAAATTAAAAAAAGAGCAGGAGTGACACCGCTCAGCAACTACAACAGCGTGGTTGAAGACAACGAGCAAACTGCACTCACTGAAAGCTCACTCACAGTGACACACTGCACAAACTGTTAAAACTACCTGCAAGGCCCCATGGATAGCTTTACAACAGTGTATGGTAAGATAGCTGCCTAATAGAGATTTTTCAAATATAATGCGCAATCTCTAATCTGTCAATCAGAGTAGCAGAGCAGCGTTCCTGTCAGCTAACTATCAAGCACAGTGTGAAGACTAATGGGGCGTAATAGTGCATTCTGAAATCAATTAGAGCTCACAGCACATGCCATGTTAACATGACCGCCAGTACTGGATGTGCCCCTTTCGTGATTCTATTGTTGCAAAACACAGTTGCTCTCAAAGAATAATAGATGAACTTTTTTTCGTAATACGATATAGAAAAATGGATAAGTATGGGAATACCCGAGACTACAAGCAGCAATGTTCGGACCATACCTGACGTAATCTGCTATCAAATGAAATGCTCAAACTACAGGAAACTGCTCAACGGTTCCTAATTCTGAAAGGACTGTTTTTTCTTGTGTATTGGCTCCATGTATTGATAGGATGAAAGGCGTCATCTTAGATTTTTTCAAAACAATGGAAAAATTTGAGGAAAATTTAGAAATAGGCAGTGACAAATTGCAGACTTACAACTTCGTTAAAACAAGGATAATCTGACACAAAAAAGAAGCTCAAATAAATGAACATCCACAACTTCTACTTTTAAATCTACACAAGTTTTGCAAAAAAATTTTTTTTATAGGATTGAAGGCGTCAAAATTAAGATTTTTTATATTTTACACAAATTTAAAAAATGTTGAGTGACGTGACCACCTACAACAATTTGAAGAACTCTTGGGTCGTATAGGCACAAAAAATCCAAAAGTCACCAATAATAAACTGCACTCAAGCTTTCAATATCTGTAAGAAGCTTTTAACTTCAGGTGTCTTGCAACAATGTACTGTATACGGTGGAAGGAAAAATGAATTTAATTTTTTTCAACAAAAATGTCTTAGCATCAATTTGACAATTTAAACATGGGGGCACACAGGATAAAATGAGTCTAAAACTAATTGGGAAATTTCACTCAAATGAAAGTAACACAGAACACTCCCTACTGTGTCATATCTGTGAAAGGCTCCTTTCTGTACTTCTATAGTGTTTGCAACCAATGTATTGTATACGGATGGAAGCGCGTCACACTAATAGATCACTGTTAATTTCTATTGAATGGAGCTGCACCAATTCCACAAAATAAAATAAAAAAAAGAGTCAGTGAGTGACACCTGCAGATGCCTACCAACAGCGGTGGATGCAGAGCAAACTGCAGCGTCACCTGCACTCTCACGCACACACACCTTGCACAGAGCTGTTAAAACAACACTGCAAGGCAAAAGGAAGCTTTACACAGCGGTTGGTAAGATAGCCTGCCTAAAGCACAGTACACAAAATCGCAATCTCTAACTGTCCCTCAGAGTCAGCAGAGCAGCGTTCTGTCCCTAACTGAGTTCACAGCACAGTGATGCTAAAATGGCGGCGGCGCCTTTTATAGTGCATTCTGACATCATTTCAGCAGCCAATCACAGCCATGCCATTAGTTAACATGACCGCAGCAGTACAGGATGTGCCCACACTTCGTGGGATTCCTCATTGGCTGACTAAATCACAGTGCCTCTCAAAGAATTATGGGAACTTCTGATTCCGGTATACGATATAGGAAAAATATCGGAACTAAGTATCGAATTCCGATACAGCGAATATCGGCCGATACCCGATACTTGCGGTATCAGAATGCTCAACACTACTCAGGAACGCTTCAACGGATCCTAGCGATTCTGAGACTGTTTTTTTGTGACATATTGGGCTTCATGTTAGTGGTAAATTTAGGTCAGTCATTTTTACGTTTATTAGTGAAAACAATGGAAATTTGGCGAAAATTTAGAAAATTTTGCAATTATCAAATTTTGAACTTTTATTTCGTTAAACCAGAGAATTATGTGACACAAAGTAGTTAATAAATAACATTTCCCACATCTCTACTTTACATCAGCACAATTTTGGAAACAACATTTTTTTTTGTCAGGAAGTTTTAAGGGTTAAAATTTGACCAGCGATTTCTTATTTTTACAACAAAATTTACAAAACCATTTTTTTTACGGACCACCTCACATTTGAAGTCACTTTGAGGGTTCTATATGGCAGAAAATATCCAAAAGTGACACCATTATAAAAACTGCACCCCTCAAGCTTCTCAAAACTACATTCAAGAAGATTATTAACTTCAGGTGCTTCACAGGAACTAAAGCAACGTGGAAGGAAAAAATGGACATTTTAATTTTTCCAACAAAAAATTTCTTTTAGCATCAATTTTTTCATTTTTACATGGGCAACAGGATAAAATGGATCCTAAAATTTATTGGGAAATTTCTCCTGAGTACACAGATACCTCCTATGTGGTCATAAATCACTGTTTGGGTGCACGGCAGGGCTCAGAAGGGAAGGAGCGCCATTTGACTTTTTGAATGGAAAATATGCTGGAATATTTAGCGGTTGCCATGTCGCATTTGGAGAGTCCCTGTGTGCCTAAACATTGGAGCTCCCCCACAAGTGACCCCATTTTGGAAACTAGACCCCCCAAGGAACTTATCTAGATGCATAGTGACCACTTTGAACCCCCATGTGCTTCACAAATTCATCCGTAAAAAAAGAAAGTACTTTTTTTCACAAAAATTTTATTTTAGCCTCATTTTTTTCATTTTCACATGGGCAACAGGATAAAATGGATCGTAAAATTTGTTGGGCAATTTCTCCTGAGTACACAGATACCTCATATGTGGTCATAAACCACTGTTTGGGCGCACGGCAGGGCCCAGAAGGGAAGGAGCGCCATTTGACTTTGAATGGAAAATTAGCTCCAATCGTTAGCGGACACCATGACGGATTTGGAGAGTCCTGTGTGCCTAAGCAGTGAAAACCCCCAACATGTGACACCATTTTGGAAACTAGACCCCTTATGGAACTTATCAAGATGTGATGTGAGCACTCTGAACCCCAAGTGCTTCACAGATGTTTATAACGCAGAGCCGTGAAAATAAAAAAATCATTTTTTTCCTCAAAAATGATTTTTTTTTTAGCCCGCTATTTTTTATTTTCACAAGGGTAACAGGAGAAATTGGACCACAAAAGTTGTTGTGCAATTTGTCTTGAGTACGCTGGTGCCCCACATGTGGGGTAACCACTGTTTGGGCGCACGGCAGGGCTCAGAAGGGAAGGAGCGCCATTTGACTTTTTTAATGGAAAATTAGCTCCAATCGTTAGCGGACACCATGTCGTGTTTGGAAAGCCCCTGTGTGCCTAAACTTTGGAGCTCCCCCACAAATACCCCATTTTGGAAACTAGACCCCCTAAGGAACTTATCTAGATGCACAGTGAGCACTTTGAACCCCCAGGTGCTTCACAGAAGTTTATAACGCAGAGCCGTGAAAACAAAAAATCATTTTTTTTTCTCAAAAAATCATTTGGGCTCGGAAGGGAAGTAGTGACGTTTTGAAATGTCGACTTTGATGTGTCTAAACAGTAGAAACTCCCCACAAGTGACCCCATTTTGGAAACTAGACCACGCAAGGAACTTATCTAGATGTGTGGTGAGCACTTTGAACCCCAAGGGCTACACAGAAGTTTATAATGCCCGGGCATGAAAATAAAAAAAATCATATTTTTTCCACAGACATGATCTTTTAGTCCCCAATTTTTTTATTTTCCCAAGGGTAAAAGGAGAAATTAGACACAAAAAGCTATTGTCCAATTTGTCCTGAGTACGCTGATATCCCATATGTGGGAGAAAACTATTGTATGGGCACACGTCGGGGCTCAGAAGTGAAGTAGTGACGTTTTGCATTGCAGACTTTGATGGAATGGTCTGCGGGTGTCATGTTGCGTTTAGAGAGCCCCTGATGTGCCTAAACAGTGGAAACCCCCCACAAGTGACCCCATTTTGGAAACTAGACCCCCAAAGGAACTTATTTAGATGTGTGGTGAGCACTTTGAACCCCCAAGTGCTTCACAGAAGTTTATAACGTAGAGCCATAAAAATAAAAAATCATATTTTTTCCCATAAAAATGATATTTTCGCCTCCAATTTATTATTTTGCCAAGGGTAACAGAAGAAATTGGACCCCAAGAGTTATTTCGCAATTTGTCCTGAGTATGCTGCATGGCAGAGCTCAGAAGGGAAGGAGCATCGTTTGACATTTTCAACGACCAAAATGGCTAGAATTGAGATCAGACGCCATGTCACATTTGGAGAGCCGCTGATGTGCCTAAAAAGTGGAAACTCCCCAATTCTAACTCCAACCCTAACCCCAACACACCCCTAACCCTAATCCCAACCCTAATCTTAACCCTAGCCACAAACCTAACCCTAACACACCCGTAACCCTAGTCCCAACCCTAACCCTAACTTTAACCCCAACTCTAACCTAACTTTAGCCCCAACCCTAACCCTAATGGGAAAATGGAAATAAATACATTTTTTTTATTTTATTATTTTTCCTTAACTAAGGGGGTGATAAAGGGGGCTTGATTTACTATTTATAGCGGGTTTTTATGATTGGCAGCTGTCACATGCTAAAAGATGCTTTTTATTGCAAAAAATTGCTTTTGCATCATCACATTTTGAGAGCTATTATTTTTTCTTATTTTGGCCCACAGAGTCATGTGAGGTCTTATTTTTTGCGGGATGAGTTGACGTTTTTATTGGAACCATATTTGGGCACATGACATTTTTTGATCGCTTTTAACTACGATTTTTGGGAGGCAGAATGAACAAAAACCAGCAATTCATGAATTTCTTTTGGGGGGGCGTTATACTGTTATATACTGTTTATACAATAAAAACGATTATATATAAAAAATAATTATTTTTGCATCGCTTTATTCTGCGAGCTATAACTTTTTTATTTTTTCGCTGATGACGCTGCGTGGCAGCTCATTTTTTGCGGGACAAGATGACGTTTTCAGCGGTACTATGTTTATTTATATCCGTCTTTTTGATCGCGTGTTATTCCACTTTTTGTTCGGCAGTATGATGATAAATCATTGTTTTTTAGCCTTTTTTTAAGGAGTTCACTAAAGGGGTTAACTAATGTGACAGGTTTATACGGCAGGTCGTTACGGACGCGGCGATACTAAATATGTGTACTTTTATTGGTTTCTTTTTTTTATTTACATGAAGAAAGGAATTTATTGGGGATTATATTTTTTTTTTCATTATGTATGAATTTTTTTTTACTCCTGTTATTTTTATTTTTTTTTACTTTTTTACTTTGTCCCAGGGAGGGACATCACTGTATAGGGTCAGATCGCTGGTGAGACAGTGTGCAAAGCACTCTGTTACACCAGCGATCTCACTGGCACTGCTGCAGGCTTCCTGCAGGACCCCGCTGCCATCTTGGATTCGGGGTCTTGCAGGGAGGAAGGCCTCAGAACAGTGCGATCACATCGCACTGTTCTGAGGGTCTCAGGAAGCACGCAGGGAGTCCACTCCCTGCGCGATGCTTCCCTGTGCCCCTGGTACACCACCATCATGTTTGATCGCGGTGTGCCAGGGGTTAATGTGCCGGGAGCGGTCCGTGACCACTCCTGGCACATAGTGCCGGTGTCAGCTGCGCTCCCCCCTGATCGCATGTGATGTACTATTCCGTCCCTGGGAATTAAGTACCAGGTCACATGGACAGAATAGTACGTCGGATGGGATTAAGGGGTTAATGTACACTCTGCACCCCATCTTGACTGAAAAAAACAAGAAATGTAGAGAGTTTTGAAAATTTATTAAAAAGTAAAAACTGAAATATTACAGACCCTTTGCTCAGACATTCATATTATATCACATGCTGTCCATTTCCTTGTGATCCTCCTTGAGATGGTTCTACTCCTTCATTGGAGTCCAGCTGTGTTTAATTAAGCTGATAGGACTTGATTTGTAAAGGCACACACATGTCTATATAAAACCTCACAGCTCACATTGCATGTCAGGCCAAATGAGAATCATGAGGTCAAACGAACTGGCCAAAGAGCTCAGAGACAGAATTGTGGCAAGACACAGATCTGGCCAAGGTTACAAAAGAATTTCTGCAGTACTCAAGATTCCTAAGAGCTAGAGTTGAGCATTCCGATACCGCAAGTATCGGGTATCGGCCGATATTTGCTGTATCGGACTTTAGATACTTAGTTCCGATATTTTCCATATATCGTATACCGGAATCGGAAGTTCCCATAATTCTTTGAGAGGCAATGTGATTTTAGTCAGCCAATGAGGAATCCTAAGAAGTGTGGGCACATCCTGTACTGCTGCGGTCATGTTAACTAATGGCATGGCTGTGATTGGATGCTGAAATGATGTCAGAATGCACTATAAAAGGCGCCGCCGCCATTTTAGCGTCACTGTGCTCAGTTAGGGACAGAACGCTGCTCTGCTGACTCTGAGGGACAGTTAGAGATTGCGATTTTGTGTACCGTGCTTTAGGCAGGCTAGTTTAACAACCGCTGTGTAAAGCTTCCTTTAGCCTTGCAGTGTTGTTTTCACAGCTCTGCAAGGTCTGTGTGTCAGTGCAGGTGACACGCTGCAGTTTGCTCTGCATCCAACGCTGTTTGTAGGCATCTGCACGTGTCACTCACAGACTCTTTTTTTTTTTTTCTTTAGTGTAATTCTTGCAGCTCCATTCAATTGAAATTATAGTGTGACGTGCTTCCATCCGTATCCAATACATTGGTTGCAAACACTATAGAAGTCCACAAAGGAGCCTTTCAAAGAAGTGACCAGTTGTAGCATCGGCGTCCCTGCCTTCTGCCAGGCGGGGACGCTGTTCCCCTGCGACAGCGTCCTCTGCCAGGCAGGGACGTCGCCCCCCTTACCCGCGCTCAGCGTCCTCCTTCCGCCCTGCTGGGGCCGCGCGCTCCTTCCCTGCTGCTGGACTTAGGGCGCGCGCCGCGCCCTCCCCCGCTCTTAAAGGGGCCGCGCGCATCTTTCAAAAAGGTCCCCGGCCAATGCCGGAGGACTCCACCCTATATAAAGTGCTTCCTCCTTAATGGAGGTGCCCGAGCAATGTTGTTGTTGCACTGTTTACTCTGCTTCAGCCCTCAGGGTCCGTTTCCAGTTACCTGCCTGTTTCCTGCCAGTCTGCTGTCTGCTACCTGCCTGCAAGCCTGCCTGAAGGTTCGGCCATCACCTGCGGTGTTCATCGGCTGTTCCAGAGACTCTCGCCTGCTTACTTGGGAGCACTCATCTGCCATCTGACTGCAATCCCACCTGAAGGTTCGGCCATCACCTGCGGTGTTCATCGGCTGTTCCAGAGACTCTCGCCTGCTCACTTGGGGGCGCTCATCTGTCATCTGCCTGCTAGCCTACCGGGAGGCTCCACCATCTCAGGTCGTATATACCTGTTCAGTCAAAGACTGCCCCGGCTCCTTGCTTGCCTGTTTATCCAGAGACTGCCCCGGTCACTTGCTGTGACTTCCTGCCTGTCTAACCAGAGACTGCCCCGGTCACTTGCTGTGACTTCCTGCCTGCCTAACCAGAGACTGCCCCGGTCACTTGCCGTGACCACCTGCCTGTCTACCCAGAGACTGCCCCGGTCACTTGCCGTGACTACCCGCCTGTCTACCCAGAGACTGCCCCGGTCACTTGCCGTGACTACCCGCCTGTCTACCCAGAGACTGCCCCGGTCACTTGCCGTGACTACCCGCCTGTCTAACCAGAGACTGCCCCGATCACTTGCCGTGCCTACCCGCCTGTCTATCCAAAGACTGCCCCCGTCACTTGCAGTGACTTCCTATCCGTCTCCCCGGGCGCCACCCGCTCCTTTACAAGGAAAGCCTCCTTGTATAATAAAGCTCAGAGGTTCCGCCTCCCAGACCCGTTACAGTTTGCTCGGGCCATGGAACCCGGTGGCACCCAAACCCCTTCGCTCTCTGACCTGTGTCATGAACTGTCTCGTCAGAGGTCTCAACAGGAGTCCATCCTGGGTCACCTGCGGAATGTTAATTCCCGCCTGGACACCCTGACTACTTCACCAGCAACCACCGCGGGCGCCATGACTCGCAATCCGGCAGTTCCGCTGCTTACCAATTCCGTGGTTTCTGTTCCTGGACCTCGACTTTCAGCTCCTCCTCGGTTTGGAGGCGACCCTGCTCTGGCTCGGGGTTTCATTAACCAATGCACCCTGCATTTTGAACTCCTGGCACACCAGTTTAACTCCGACCGGGCCAAAATTGCCTTCATCATGTCCCATCTCACCGGAGAGGCCCTGGCCTGGCTAAATCCTCTTTGGGAGAGAGAGGATCCTCTGGTGTCTGACCTGTCTGCTTTTCTCTCAGCCTTCCGGAGGGTATTCGATGAACCCGGACGGAAGACCTCCTCTGCATCTTCTCTGCTGCGTCTCCGTCAGGAGAGTCTCACCGTGGGTCAATATGCCATACGGTTCCGTACCCTTGCCTCGGAGCTAGCTTGGGATAATGACGCTCTGATCTCAGTCTTCTGGGAGGGTCTGTCCGGCCGCATTAAAGATGAACTTGCTGGTCGGGACATTCCAACCTCTCTCGATGACCTAATAAATCTCGCCAATCGAATTGATCTACGGTTCCAGGAGCGCGCTAAAGAGGCCACCCGTGAGAGAAGGTTTCCTCGTCTTGCTCCTTCTTTTCAGAGACCTGTAACTCCTTCCGTTTCTCCTCAGGTACACTCTTCTGAGCCTATGCAAGTCGACCAGACCAAGATGGTCAAAGCCCGTCAGGACTCACGCCGTACCGAGAGGAGTTGCTTCTACTGTGGTAGTAAGGAGCATTGGATCCGTACCTGCCCAGAGAGGTCGGGAAACGCCTGTGTCTAGGTTCGCTCGGAGAGGTCCACCTAGACAAAAATAAATCCTCTTCATCTCTGCTGTTGTCAGTCTCAATTCTCCTCGGTGAGAACCGTTATTTCGAACTTGCCCAACTTGATTCTGGAGCAGCCGGGAATCTTGTTTCACAGGCTCTAGTAGAGAAATATCACATTCCTACCAAACCTCTGGATGAACCAGTATCTGTTGCTGCTGTGGATGGAGGTCTCCTGCCACGTCCTATCAACTTATCACTGAAGCCATAACCCTGCAGGTAGGAATGCTGCATTCTGAGAGCATCTCGTTTCATGTTCTGCCTGGACTCTCACATGCTTTCTTACTAGGTCTGCCTTGGCTCCAAAAGCATGCACCCGTGCTCGACTGGCAGAATGGAGAGATTCTTCGCTGGGGACAGGACTGTCATAAAACTTGCTTGGTTCCTGTTCATCCCGTCCGTCCTTCTCCTACACCAACTAATCTACCAGGGCTCCCGATCCCATATTGGTCTTTCGCTGATGTCTTCAATAAAAAGGAAGCAGAGACATTACCACCGCACAGACCATATGATTGCCCTATCGACCTGCAACCCGGTACTACGCCTCCCCGTGGGCGTATTTACCCATTGTCCGCTGCTGAGACCAGGTCGATGTCCGAATATATCGAGGAGAATTTGGCTAAGGGATTCATCCGGAAATCCACCTCCCCAGCGGGAGCAGGTTTTTTCTTCGTAAAAAAGAAAGACGGCTCTCTTCGTCCCTGTATTGACTACAGAGGCCTAAATTTGATCACGGTGAAGAATAAATACCCTCTTCCGCTCATTCCAGAATTGTTTGATCGTCTGAGGGGGGCTAGAATCTTCACCAAACTGGATCTCCGTGGGGCATATAACCTGGTCCGTATCCGTCGGGGAGATGAATGGAAGACGGCATTCAATACCCGGGACGGCCACTACGAGTATTTGGTTATGCCCTTTGGTCTCTGTAATGCTCCAGCAGTCTTTCAGGAGTTGGTCAATGACATCTTCCGGGACCTTCTCTACTCCTGCGTTGTGGTGTACCTAGACGACATCTTGGTCTTCTCTCCGGATCTCCAGTCTCACCGGAGGGATGTTCGTCAGGTTCTGCTCAGGCTCAGGCAGAATCACCTCTTCGCCAAATATGAGAAGTGCCTCTTTGAGCAGACCTCGCTTCCGTTTTTGGGCTACATCATCTCTCAGACAGGCCTACGAATGGATCCGGAGAAACTGTCTGCCATCGAGAAATGGCCCCGACCGGAGGGGTTGAAGGCCATTCAGCGGTTCCTGGGATTCGCCAATTATTACCGACTCTTCATACCACACTTCTCTTCCCGGACTGCTCCAATCTCCGCGCTCACCCGCAAGGATGCTAATCCCAAACAGTGGATGCCCGAAGCTGAGGAGGCCTTTCTTTCTTTAAAACAGGCCTTCTCCTCCGCTCCAGTGCTGCATCGCCCGGACGGTAACAAGCAGTTCTTCCTGGAGGTGGACGCTTCCTCTTCTGGAGCCGGAGCGGTACTTACTCAAAAATCTTCATCCGGGAGGATGGTATCTTGCGGCTTCTTCTCCAAACTCTTCTCCTCTTCTGAGCGCAATTACTCCATAGGAGACCGAGAGTTATTGGCCATCAAGCTGGCATTGGAGGAGTGGCGTTACCTACTCGAGGGGGCTCTTCATCCGGTAATCATTTACACTGACCACAAAAATCTGGCTTACCTCCAGCATGCCCAGAGACTTAACCCTCGCCAAGCCCGGTGGTCCTTGTTTTTTGCCCGCTTTGATTTTCTGTTACATTTTCGTCCGGCCGACAAGAACATCAAGGCGGACGCCTTGTCCCGGTCCTTCCTGGTGTCGGATTTCGAGGAGGAACCTAAACATATCATCGATCCCGCCAGAGTGATGCGGGTGGCTCCCGTGAGTCTAAATCGTCTCCCTCCTGGCAAGACGTTCGTATCGGTAACCGATCGGGAGAGAATCCTACACTGGGGTCATTCGTCTAAACTAGCTGGCCACGCTGGTCAGAAAAAGACCCTCCAGCTCATTACTCGGCATTACTGGTGGCCTACCCTGCACAAGGACGTAATAGACTTTGTTTCTGCCTGTGTCTCCTGTGCCCGCAACAAAGTTCCGAGACACCTGCCTGCCGGCCGTCTTCTTCCGCTTCCTGTACCCGCTGCTCCCTGGCAGCATATAGCCATGGACTTCATAACAGATCTGCCCGTCTCTGCCGGTTGTACGGTCATTTGGGTGGTCGTTGACCGATTTTCCAAGATGGCTCACTTCATTCCCCTGCCAGGGCTTCCGTCTGCACCCGAGTTGGCTAAAGACTTTATCCGCCACATCTTCCGTCTTCATGGTCTGCCTCATCACATTGTGTCGGATCGTGGGGTACAGTTCACCTCACGATTCTGGAGAGCCACTTGTAAGTTGCTAGACGTCACCTTGGATTTCTCCTCCGCTTACCACCCGCAGTCCAATGGACAAGTCGAGCGAATCAATCAGAATCTGACCAGTTATCTTCGGCACTTCGTTAATGCCCACCATTCTGACTGGGTGGATCTCCTGCCTTGGGCCGAATTCTCTTATAACAATCACGAGAGTGAATCTTCCTCCAAATCTCCGTTTTTTGTAGTCTTCGGTCAACACCCCCGGATCCCTGTTCCTGTCTCCATCTCTGTGGACAATCCAGCTGCGGAATCTCTGGTTAACAAATTTTCCTCCATATGGGAGAGTGCCCGGTCCGCGCTCGTTCTGTCATCCGAGCGCATGAAGAAACATGCTGACAAAAGACGTTTGGATCCTCCTCAATTCCGTCCTGGGGATAAGGTCTGGCTTTCATCCAAGTATGTCCGGCTCAAGATTCCTTCCTACAAGTTGGGTTCTCGGTTCATCGTCCTTTTGAGATCATCAGCCAGATCAACCCGGTGTCTTATAAATTGAAACTCCCGGCCAATTTGCGGATTCCTAACTCCTTCCATGTATCTCTCCTCAAACCGGTGGTACTTAACTCTTTTGTCAAGTCTACAGGTACACCTCCTGCTCCAGTGTCTGCTGAAGACGAATTTGAGGTAGAGAACATTCTGGCCACCAAAAGGGTAGGAAGAAAGACTTATTTTCTGGTGGATTGGAAGGGGTTTGGTCCTGAGGAGAGAACGTGGGAGCCTCGGGAGAACATCCATGCCCCTCTCAACCTAGCTAAATTTCTTTCTGGCCTAAAAAGGGGGGGCCTAAGGGGGGGGTACTGTAGCATCGGCGTCCCTGCCTTCTGCCAGGCGGGGACGCTGTTCCCCTGCGACAGCGTCCTCTGCCAGGCAGGGACGTCGCCCCCCTTACCCGCGCTCAGCGTCCTCCTTCCGCCCTGCTGGGGCCGCGCGCTCCATCCCTGCTGCTGGACTTAGGGCGCGCGCCCGCGCCCTCCCCCGCTCTTAAAGGGCCGCGCGCATCTTTCAAAAAGGTCCCCGGCCAATGCCGGAGGACTCCACCCTATATAAAGTGCTTCCTCCTTAATGGAGGTGCCCGAGCAATGTTGTTGTTGCACTGTTTACTCTGCTTCAGCCCTCAGGGTCCATTTCCAGTTACCTGCCTGTTTCCTGCCAGTCTGCTGTCTGCTACCTGCCTGCAAGCCTGCCTGAAGGTTCGGCCATCACCTGCGGTGTTCATCGGCTGTTCCAGAGACTCTCGCCTGCTTACTTGGGAGCACTCATCTGCCATCTGACTGCAATCCCACCTGAAGGTTCGGCCATCATCTGCGGTGTTCATCGGCTGTTCCAGAGACTCTTGCCTGCTCACTTGGGGGCGCTCATCTGTCATCTGCCTGCTAGCCTACCGGGAGGCTCCACCATCTCAGGTCATATATACCTGTTCAGTCAAAGACTGCCCCGGCTCCTTGCTTGCCTGTTTATCCAGAGACTGCCCCGGTCACTTGCTGTGACTTCCTGCCTGTCTAACCAGAGACTGCCCCGGTCACTTGCTGTGACTTTCTGCCTGCCTAACCAGAGACTGCCCCGGTCACTTGCCGTGACCACCTGCCTGTCTACCCAGAGACTGCCCGGTCACTTGCCGTGACTACCCGCCTGTCTACCCAGAGACTGCCCCGGTCACTTGCCGTGACTACCCGCCTGTCTACCCAGAGACTGCCCCGGTCACTTGCCGTGACTACCCGCCTGTCTAACCAGAGACTGCCCCGATCACTTGCCGTGCCTACCTGCCTGTCTATCCAAAGACTGCCCCCGTCACTTGCAGTGACTTCCTATCCGTCTCCCCGGGCGCCACCCGCTCCTTTACAAGGAAAGCCTCCTTGTATAATAAAGCTCAGAGGTTCCGCCTCCCAGACCCGTTACACCAGTTGTGTGCACTGCAGTGTTCACTCTAGTCTGTGATATATTTTTTTTTGGTGAGTGCAGATCACGCTCCAGTTAGTTCTTAAACCACTGCTGGTTATAGTCTGCTGAATGTGTGTCACTGCCTCATCCTTGTCATTTTTCTATAATTGTTGCTGCTCCATTCTATTTAAAATAACTCCAATCTATTAGTGTGACGCGCTTCCATCCGTATTCAATACATTGGTTGCAAACACTATAGAAGTCCACAAAGGAGCCTTTCACAGATAGTGACCAGTTGTGTGCACTGCAGTGTTCACTCTAGTCTGTGATATATATTTTTTTTGCTGAGTGCAGATCACGCTCCAGTTAGTTCTTAAACCACTGCTGGTTATAGTCTGCTGAACGTGTGTCACTGCCTCATCCTTGTCATTTTTCTATAATTGTTGCTGCTCCATTCTATTTCAAATAACTCAAATCTGTTAGTGTGACGCGCTTCCATCCGTATCCAATACATTGGTTGCAAACACTATAGAAGTCCACAAAGGAGCCTTTCACAGATAGTGACCAGTTGTGTGCACTGCAGTGTTCACTCTAGTCTGTGATATATTTTTTTTTTGCTGAGTGCAGATCACGCTCCAGTTAGTTCTTAAACCACTGCTGGTTATAGTCTGCTGAACGTGTGTCACTGCCTCATCCTTGTCATTTTTCTATAATTGTTGCTGCTCCATTCTATTTCAAATAACTCAAATCTATTAGTGTGACGCGCTTCCATCCGTATACAATACATTGGTTGCAAACACTATAGAAGTACACAAAGGGGCCTTTCACAGCTAGGGAACAGTTGTCTGCAGTGTTCACTGCAGTCTCTGCGGAATAACAACACTTAGGCCTTTTAACTTTTCTGACTTTCTTTATCAATCTACCAAGATGAAGAAGGCAGGGAGTAAGGCACGTGGTCGTGGCCATGGAGTTTCAGCAGGGAGAGGACGTGGGGATTCTGTGGCTGCTGCCGCCCCCAGTGTCACAGCATCCACCAGTTTTCCCCGTGAGCGTTCCTTTATGTGCAGTTTTGTAGGAGCTTGGCGTACCCCCTGCTGCGGGAAGAACAAATTGAAGCCGTTGTTGGTTGGATGGCAGCCAATGCATCGACTTCAATTGCTTCCACCTCCTCTCAGGACCACAACACTGTTGAGCAACAATCTGTCTGTTCACCGCCTGTCAAATTGCCCAGGCAGTCAGAGAGTTCTGAACTGGAGCCAGCTGAGTCTCTGCTTCTGTTCTCAGAATCTGTTGGCTTGCAAACAGGGGCCCAGCCAAGCAGCATTCTGGAATGTGAAGAAGAGGGAGTATGCAGTGATGCGCAACAGCTGTGTCTCTCTGAATCAGAAGAGGCGGGTGAGCCAGTGCCGATGGTCAGCACACCGCAGAACGTATCTGATGATGATGAGACTCAGGTGCCAGTTTCTGTTGAGCATGGTGCTGGCCAGACCACCCAACAGCAGCAGGTGTTGGAAGAGGGTAGTGGAGATGATGAGGTCCAAGACCCAACATGGCGTGAGGGACAGGAAGGTGGTGGGAGCAGCTCTGAGGATGAGATTGTCCCAACGGTACAAACAGGAGGGAGAGGTAGGCTGCAGACTCGGTTGCCTCTAGCCTCCAGTTTGGCACCTGTTGGGAGCAGTTCTCTTCCAAAAGTCAAATGGGTGCTCCCAGGACTTGCACTGCGTGGTCCTTTTTTGACAGACTTGCAGATGATATTTGCTATGTTAAATGCAAGCTGTGTAAGCAAAAAGTAAAAAGAGGTAAAAATTGCAGTAACCTCAATACCACAAATATGTGGAAACATGTGCGGACAAAGCACGTAGTTGAGTTACAAAGACACACTGGAGATGTAGGCCAACCTACAGCAGCACCTACATCTTCAGGTCGTGTTGGAGCGTCTACCTCCAGCTCACACACAGCAGGTCAGCTGAGACCACCAGGTCACATTCCGGGTGGTCTGTTACTCGCTTCCTGGTGCACACTGCCACACAGTAACAAAACAATGTTCCAGGCTTACTCCAGCCAAACTCCTTCCTTCCACACAACAACTACAACAGCTCCTTGTTTTATAGGCCTACAAAACACCATCAGGTGACGTACACATCAGCTGACCAGATCACGTGACTATGACCTCATCACAGGTCGTAGTAATCATGGAAAATCATGAGCAAACTTCAGTCTGGTTGAAGAAATATATCTCCCATCTTGTCAAATCAATTGTCTACCACCTCTTCTATATATTACGCAGGCGATTTCTGTAGAAATAATGCACTTGTAGAGTTTCAATAAAGTGAGAAGGGGGCTAATTGAATTTTTCCATAATCTCCTTGGATGTCAGCCACCTACACTCTTTTAGGTGCATGAGATGGAATACTGTATGCATACCTTTAGTATGCACACGTCTCAAAAACGCGGTCTGTCACTCCCACTGGGAATTTGGGTGAGCCCATAAAGGCATGTGTTTAGATAACTGAGAAGACAACCCATGTGCTCGTCTGGTTGCCTTACAGGCAATTACTGTATCGCGTAGTAGCGCTGATCACTATGACCGGGAGTTTACAAATCACAGTGTCAACACATGAGGCCAAAATACAACCCTCTGTCAGTCCAGATTCCAGCAATACATCTGAGTAGGACTAAGTCCCCTTAAACCAATCTCTCCCCACTCTGATCAAGCACGAAAAGTTATAACTCCTAACGTTTGGCACGGCCAGGCCCCCATCTTTTACTGCACGCATAATTTTTCGTATTGCTATTCTGGGCCGTTTTCCCCTCAAGATGAATCTGGTCAATGCTTTTTTTATCCGTGAAACATCATCTTTACGTAACAGGATTGGAATAGTCTGAAGCGGGTATAATAGCCTTCCAAAAATAATCATCTTAAGAAGGTGACAACGGCCCAGAAGAGACAGGGGCAAATCATGCCACCGCTCCAATTGACGTACAACCTTGTCCAATTAGGGTTCATAGTTAAGTTTGTATTGAGAACTAGAATCTCGTCCTATTTTGATTCACAGATATGTTATAAATAAAGGTTTTAATTATGGTGCTTGAACCTCCTAGGTTCAAGCAACATATTGTAATCTGATTTCTTATATTTTATTATTGTGCTTTGGAAAAAGCACTATATTGTTATTATTGTGCTTTGGAAAAAGCACTATATTGTTATTCACATTATTCTTTTTCCGTGTTCTTCTTCTTCTCCAGATTTGCGCAATTAATACAGCCCGAGCCGCTCGGTGTACAGACTCCGTTCAAACAAGGTTTTGAAGCTAGCTGCCGTGACAGGTGTGCTAAGTATTTTTGGAGTCGATCGGATTTTTTGCTTTTTAACCCTTTACGTTTGAAAAAAAAAATCTTCCCATTGGAATGCATTGATTTTGAACTTAAATGTACGTCTCGGGCTTGGAATTTTTTAAAATCGAAAAATGATATTTTTCCTCCGACTGTTAACCCCCTGAGGACATTTTTGTAGAAAAAAAATTTTGCCACCTCAAAACGTGCGTAAAAAAATGGCGTAAAAATAAATTGCCATAGGAATTAATGGCCCCATTGTAATCAATGGGCTCCCATATAAATCAATAATATAGCTGTGAGGCGTTTGTAAGGACCAACTACCACACCAGCTATAAATAACCCGGTTGCTAGGTGACAACCCATGAACTATAGTGACCCCGGGTAGTAGGTGGCACAGCCATGAATTTTAATGACCTAAACTGGAAACACAAACTCCCATAGGTATTTAAATAGCCATAGATTATTGCGGAGGCTGCCATGTATGCAAATCTAGCATCATCACATGACCTTATTGGCCAATAGAATCTTGTAGGTACTTCATTCACGGCCTAACTGGGATACACAAGGTCACATGACAACTACTGGCCAATGGAAGCACCCAGGTTCTAATGTTGTTGCCTCACTGAACTGACAGTCAAATATTTCTTCTCCAGAACGTCCCAGGGCCCTGCAATTTTGGCCCCCAAACATCACAGGGGCCCCGCAATGTTGACCCCAAAACGTCACGGGGCCCCGCAATGTTGGCCCCCAAACGTCACGGGGCCCCGCAATGTTGGCCCCCAAACCTCACGGGGCCCCGCAATGTTGGCCCCCAAACGTCACAGGGCCCCGCAATGTTGGCCCCCAAACGTCACAGGGCCCCCAATGTTGGCCCCCAAACATAACGGGGCCCGAAATGTTGGCCCCCAAACGTCACGGGGCCCCGCAATGTTGATGCTATGATGCTATGCCATTCCAGCAAGTTTATTGGCTGTAAAACAGGCGCCAAAGTTGCTGGGCAGGCATCCGAGCTTCCTGCCCGAATACATGAGGTGTTCTGCAGAGTTCCGAGCATGTCCGAGCACCCCGATGCTCAAGGGTTAACGGAGCATGTCCGAGCATGTTCGCTCAACACTACCGGGCACCAATTCAAAGCAAAATCTGTAGTTCCTTCAGGAAATACACATCTAGTTCACATTATTCTTTTCGTGTTCTTCTTCTTCTCCAAATTGCGCAATTAATACAGGGCCCCAACCGCTCGGTGTACAGACTCCGTTCAAACAAGGTTTTGAAGCTAGCTGCCATGACAGGTGTGCTAAGTATTTTTGGAGTCGATCGGATTTTTGCTTTTTAAACCCTTTACGTTTGAAAAAAAAAATCTTCCCATTGGAATGCATTGATTTTGAACTTAAATGTACGTCTCGGGCTTGGAATTTTTTAAAATCGAAAAATGATATTTTTCCTCCGACTGTTAACCCCCTGAGGACATTTTTGTAGAAAAAAAATTTTGCCACCTCAAAACGTGCGTAAAAAAAATGGCGTAAAAATAAATTGCCATAGGAATTAATGGCCCCATTGTAATCAATGGGCTCCCATACTTGCTGGGCAGGCATCCGAGCTTCCTGCCTGAATACATGAGGTGTTCTGCAGAGTTCCGAGCATGTCCGAGCACCCGATGCTCAAGGGTTAACGGAGCATGTCCGAGCATGTTCGCTCAACACTACCGGGCACCAATTCAAAGCAAAATCTGTAGTTCCTTCAGGAAATACACATCTAGTTCTTCTTCTTCTTCTCTTCTCCGCGTTTTCTGCAATTAATGCGGCCTGAACCGCTCGGCGCAGAGACCCCGTTCAGGCGGCGTTTCGAAGCCCTCGGTCGGGACAGGTGTGCTATGTATTTTTGGAGTCGATCCGATTTTTACTTTTTATAAAAAATCGCATTTTAAACCCTTAATGACCAAGCCATTTTGTAGGTTAAAGACCAGGCCAATTTTTACAATTCTGACCATTGTCTCTTTATGAGGTTATAACTCTGGAACGCTTCTACGGATCTTGGCGATTCTGAGATTGTTTTCTCGTGACATATTGTACTTCATGATAGTGGTAAAATTTCTTCAATATAACTTGCGTTTTTTATGAAAAAAACGGAAATATGGCAAAAATTTAGAAAATTTTGCAATTTTCAAACTTTTAATTTTTATGCCATTAAATCAGAGAGATATGTCACAAAAATTAGTTAATAAATAACATTTCCCACATGTCTACTTTACATCAGCACAATTTTGGAACCAACATTTTTTTTTGTTAGGAAGTTATAAGGGTTAAAAGTTGACCAGCGATTTCTCATTTTTCCAACAAAATTTACAAAACCATCTTTTTTAGGGACCACCTCACATTTGAAGTGAATTTGAGGGGTCAATATGACAGAAAATACCCAAAAGTGACACCATTCTAAAAACTGCACCCCTCAACGTGTTCAAAGCCACATTCAAGACGTTTATTAACCCTTTAGGTACTTCACAAGAATTGAAGCAATGTGGAAGGAAAAAATGAACATTTAACTTTTTTTCCCAAAATTTTTCTTTCGACACTATTTTTTTAAATTTTGTCAAGGGTATCAGGAGAAAATGAACCACAATATTTGCTGTACAATTTCTCCAGAGTACACCGATACCCCATGTGTGGGGGTAAACCACTATTTGGGCGCATGACAGAGCTTGGAAGGGAAGCAGCGCCATTTGACTTTTTTGGCTGGAATTGAGATTGGATGCCATGTCGCATTTGGAGAGTCCCTGTGTGCCTAAACAGTGGAAACCCCCCACAAGTGACCCCATTTTGGAAACTGGACCCCCCAAGGAACTTATCTAAATGTGTTGTGAGAGCTTTTAACCCCAAGGGCTTCACAGAAGGTTATAACGTGAGCCGTAAAATTAAAAAATCATATTTTTTCCACAAAAATGATCTTTTCATCCCAATTTTTATTTTCCAAAGGATAAAAGGACCCCAAAAGTTATTGTGCAATTAGTCCTGAGTACGCTGATTCCCCATATGTGGGGGTAAACCACTATTTGGGCGCATGGCAGAGCTCGGAAGGGAAGCAGCACCATTTGACTTTTTTGGCTGGAATTGAGATTGGACGCCATGTCGTATTTGGAGAGCCCCTGTGTGCCTAAACAGTGGAAACCCCCACAAGTGACCCCATTTTGGAAATAGACCCCCAAGGAACTTATCTAGATGTGTGGTGAGAGCTTTGAACCCCCAAGGGCTTCACAGAAGGTTATAACGTAGAGCAGTAAAATTAAAAAATCATATCTTTTCCACAAAAATGATCTTTCCACCCCAATTGTTATTTTCCAAAGGGTAACAGGACCCCAAAAGTTATTGTGCAATTTGTCCTGAGTAGCTGATACTCCATATGTGGGGGTAAACCACTATTTTGACGCATGGCAGAGCTCGAAAGGGAAGGAGCGCCTTTTTCAAATGCAGACTTTGATGGACTGGTCTGCGGGTGTCATGTCACGTTTGGAGAGCCCCTGATGTGCCTAAACAGTAGAAACCCCCACAAGTGACTCCATTTTGGAAACTAGACCCCCCAAGGAACTTATCTAGATGTGTGGTGAGCACTTTGAACCCCCAAGTGCTTCACAGAAGTTTATAACGTAGAGCCGTGAAAATAAAAAAATCATATTTTTTTCCACAAAAATAATCTTTTTGTCTCCAAATTTTTATTTTTATAAGGGTAACAGGAGAAATAGGACCCCAAAAGCTATTGTGCAATTTGTCCTGAGTACGCTGATATCCCATATGTGGGGGGAACCACTATTTTGACGCATGGAAGAGATCGGAAGGGAAGGAGCACCGTTTTTAAATGCAGACTTTGATGGAATGGTCTGCGGGTGTCATGTAGCGCTTGGAGAGCCCCTGATGTGCCTAAACAGTAGAAACCCCCACAAATGACCCCATTTTGGAAACTAGACCCCCAAAGGAACTTATCTAGATGTGTGGTGAGCACTTTGAACCCCCAAGTGCTTCACAGAAGTTTATAACGTGGAGCCGTGAAAATAAAAAAATCATATTTTTTTCCACAAAAATAATCTTTTTGCCCCAAATTTTTATTTTTATAAGGGTAACAGGAGAAATAGGACCCAAAAAGCTATTGTGCAATTTGTCCTGAGTACGCTGATATCCCAAATGTGGGGGGGGAACACTATTTTGACGCATGGCAGAGATCGGAAGGGAAGGAGCACCGTTTTTAAATGCAGACTTTGATGGAATGGTCTGCGGGTGTCATGTCGCGCTTGGAGAGCCCTGATGTGCCTAAACAGTAGAAACCCCCCACAAATGACCCCATTTTGCAAACTAGACCCCCAAGGAACTTATCTAGATGTGTGGTCAGCACTTTGAACCCCCAAGGGCTTCACAGAAGTTTATAACGTAGAGCCGTGAAAATAAAAAAAATCATATTTTTTTCCACAAAAATGACCTTTTTGCCCCCAAATTTTTATTTTTCTTAGGGTAACAGGAGAAATAGGACCCCAAAAGCTATTGTGCATTTTGTCCTGAGTACGCTGATACCCCATATGTGGGGGGGAACCACTGTGATCGCCTTACTGCGATCTTTGGGAGGCACAATGAACAAATCTACAAAAGGTGAAGAATTGGTTTTCTTTTTTACGCCGCTCCTCGTGCGGTATTAGTGATTAGGCGACTTTATTCCTCTTATCGGTGCGATTACAGCGATACCAGATTTATACCCTTTTTTCATGTTTAGCTTCTGTCACACTCTAAAAGATGCTTTTTTTTGGAATAATTTTTTGTAAGAAATTTTTGCATCGCCGTATTTTGAGAGCTATAATTTTTTCCATATTTCGGCCGACAGAGTTATCTGTGGGCTTATTTTTTGCGGGACGAGCTGACGTATTCATTGGTACCATATTCGGGCACATAACGTTTTTTGATCGCTTCCTATTCCGATTTTTGTGGAAGCAGAATAAACAAAAACCAGCAATTCAGGAATTGTTGTTTTTTTTTTTTCCTCCGTTCCGCGTGTGGTATAATTGATAAAGCAGCTTTATTCTTCGGATCACTACGATTACAGCGATACCTCATTTATATATTTTTTTTATGTTTTGGCGTTTTTTTACACAATAAAAAATTTTATAGAAAAAATAATTATTTTTGCATCAGTTTATTCCGCGAGCTATAACTTTTTTATTTTTTCGCTGATGATGCTGTATAGCGGCTTGTTTTTTGCGGGACAAGATGACGTTTTCAGCGGTACCATGATTATTTATATCTGACTTTTTGATCGCGTGTTATTGCACTTTTTCCAACCGGTATGATGATACCGCTTGGAAAAAGTATAATTTACTACTTTTTTGTGTTTTTTTTTTACGGCTTTCACTGAAGGGGTTAACTAGGGTTATGCTTTTATAGATGGGATTTTTACGGACGTGGCGATACCTAACATGTATATTTTTTTGTTTTTTATTTTTTTTATTACATAAAAATGTGTATTTTTTAGGGGATTTTTTTTTAATTATTCTTTGATATTTTTTTTACAATTTTTTTTAAAAAATGATTTTTTTTAACTTGTCCCTTTATGGGACTTTCACTTTTTTTACTTTTTATTGCAGTTACAATGCATTGCAATGCTCCAGCATTGCAATGCATTGTACCTATGGGGAAAGCTGATGTGACATGATCACAGCAGCTTCCCGTACCTAGATGACCCGGAGGTTGTCATGACAACCCCTGGGTCATCAAGGCAGAGATCGGGCCCTGCAAATAAATTGCAGGGCGCCGATCTGAGGCAGAGGGAGCTCCCGACCCTCTGCCTCCCCCCCTGAGCTCTGCGATCGCGCTGGATCGCAGCAGTCAGGGGGTTAACAGCCAGGGGCGGTGGGGGCTCCGCTCCTGGCTGTCAGTGCAGGAAGCCTGGCCACTGCAGCGCCGGCTCCTGCACTGATCGCGCTGAAGAAGCTGAAATTTCAGCTTCTCCTGCACGATCTCTGCTGTGTTTGGTCAGTCAGATTGACTGACCAAGCACAGCGCTGTAGGTGCGGGGACCGACGGCAAAGGTCCCCGCAGCGCTTGCCGTGCCTGTCAGCTGTCTATGACAGCTGTCGGCACTGATCTACCACTGCGTGTTTACACGCAGTGGTAGATCAAAGGCATGACGTGCAGAGTCCGTCCTGGTGCCGGAATTGGCACCTTGCCATGACGGACTGTGCACGTCAGTGGACATTAAGGGGTTAAGCAAAAATTTTCCCTTAGGAATTAATGGCGACCTTTCCATGACCCCCAACTGACATGGATTGAAGCCACAGCGCAGGTGCAATGACTTACAAAGATGGCAGCTATGCAAATGCAGCTTCCACACATGACCCGTATCAGCTAATAGAAGCTGACAGATCGCTGATTCAAGGTCTTAAAGGCGCAGCGCAGGGCCCCAGGCAGCACACAGGGGCCCCAGGCAGCACACAGGGGCCCCAGGCAGCACACGGGGCCCAGGCAGCACACGGGCCACAGGCAGCACGCCAATGGCTTCTGAAAAGCCCCACGGACGCCAAAGTAGCTTTAGAAGCCCAGTGTGCCAAAGTGGCCCCTGAGGGGCCCGGAGCACCAAATTGGCCCCTGAGGCAAAGTGACAGCATGTGTCAACATGGCTAAAGTGGCTACCAAGTGGCCAAAGTGGCTACCGAGGTGCCGAATGTGCCAAAGTGGCTACCAAGTGGCCAAAGTGGCTACCAAAGTGCCGAATGTGCCAAAGTGGCTACCAAGGTGCTGAATGTTTCAAAGTGGCTAGCAAGTGGCCAAAGTGGCTACCAAGTGGCCAAAGTGGCTACCGAGATGCTGAATGTGCCAAAGTGGCTACCAATGTGCCAAAGTGGCTACAAAGTGGCTACCGAGTTGCTGTATGTGCCAAAGTGGCTACCAATGTGCCAAAGTGACTACCAAGTGGCCAAAGTGGCTACCAAGTGGCCAAAGTGGCTACCGAGATGCTGAATGTGCCAAAGTGGCTACCAATGTGCCAAAGTGGCTACAAAGTGGCTACCGAGGTGCCGAATGTGCCAAAGAGGCTACCAAGTGGCCAAAGTGCCCAAAGTGGCTACCGAGAGGCCGAATGTGCCAAAGTGGCTACCAAGTAGCCAAAGTGGCTATAGATGTGTCGAATGTTCCAAAGTGGCTACCAAGTGGCCAAAGTGGCTACCGAGGTGCCGAATGTGCCAAAGTGGCTAAAAAGTGGCCAAAGTGGCTACCGAGGTGCCAAATGTGCCAAAGTGGCTACCAAGTTGCCAAAGTGATTACCGAGGTGCCGAATATGCCAAAGTGGCTACCAAGTGGCCAAAGTGACTACCAAGGTGCCGAATGTGTCAAAGTGGCTACCAAGAGACCAAAGTGGCTACCAAGGTGCCAAATGTGCTAAATTGGCTACCAAGTGGCCAAAGAGGCTACCGAGGTGCCGAATGTGCCAAAGTGGATACCGTGGTGCAGAATGTGCCAAAGTGGCTACCAAGTGGCCAAAGTGGCTACCAAGGTACCGAATGTGCCAAAGTGGCTACCAAGTAGCCAAAGTGGCTACAGAGGTGCCGAATGTGCCAAAGTGGCTACCAAGTGGCCAAAGTGGCTACCAAGGTGCCGAATGTGTCAAAGTGGCTACCAAGAGACCAAAGTGGCTACCAAGGTGCCAAATGTGCTAAAGTGGCTACCAAGTGGCCAAAGAGGCTACCAAGGTGCCAAATGTGCCAAAGTGGCTACCAAGTAGCCAAAGTGGCTACTGAGGTGCCGAATGTGCCAATGTGGCTAGCAAGTGGCCAAAGTGGCTACCAAGTGGCCAAAGTGGCTACTGAGGTGCTGAATGTGCCAAAGTGGCTACCAAGCAGCCAAAGTGGCTACCAAGGTGCTGAATATGCCAAAGTGGCTACCAATTGGCCAAAGTGGCTACTGAGGTGCCGAATGTGCCAAAGTAGCTACCAAGTGGCCAAAGTGGCTACCGAGTGGCTGTGTGCACCAAAGTGGCTACCAAGGATTCTTGCATGCCAAAATGGCTACCAAGGGGCCAAAGTGGCTAACAAGGGGCCCCGCACATCAAAGTGGCTACCAAGGGGCCATATACAACCCATCCCAGGTTGTGCCATCGCTATACACAACATTCATATTCTAACTTTACTTTCTGACAGTCGACTCCTGATACACTGCTGTAAAGCCGGCAGCGCTGTTCAAGCACCATGTATTTCCTTCAGGAAATGCCCATCTAGTTACTTCTGTCCCCCATCAGTAAGCACACCAAAGCTCACAAGGATTAGGCTTTAACAATTGAAAAATTTCACTCTTGTAGTCTTTGAAGCGAAACCACAGAATTAGTTAAAAAATTTTTATCCAGTCTAATAGCCCTTTGAGATGGTCTTGGGGATGTGCCATATAAATGAGTATATCGTCTGCAAACAATGTGAGTTTGATCTGCCGACCCCCCCTACCTTTATACCGTCATATACTGTGTTATCCTCCACGTGTGTAACTAATGGCTCAAGGGCTATATCAAAGAGCAAAGGTGATAATGGACATCCCTGAGGAGTTCCCCTCTGTATTGTGAAAGTAGCCAAAAGGTGACCTGTGTTGTGTATTTGTGCCTGTGGGTTGGCGTAGACACCTGATAGGAAAGTCATAAACGTGCCTCTCATGGCAATTTTGTCCAGGACCATTGGCAACCAACTTCAGCTCACCCTATCAAATGCCTTATCGCCATTTAAGGATAGCATGACAGGACTCGATGTTGTCAGACAATGATATTTATCTACAACTGCTATTACTTTCCTAATGTTATTCATGGGCGATCTTGGTCTAACAAAGGCCACTTGTGATGGCCTTATCAGCGTAGGAAGAATGCTACTCAAACGATCTGCCATGATCCTGGACAAAAGCTTGATATCCTGGTCAATGAGTGAGAATGGACGATAGGATCCAGCCAGATGTGAAGGTTTGTTGGGTTTTAGTAGCACCTTCATGTGTGCCATGTTTGAATGGATGGGCAACCCTCCTGTCTCCAATATATGATTGAAGGTGCCTACCAATGTGGACGGGATATCCTCACTCAATAATTTTAATAATTTGGCTGTAAACCCGTCAGGTCCTGGAGCTTTCCCGGATTTAAAGTCACTTATCGCCGCTGTCACTTCCGTCACCTCAATTGTTTTTTTTAAAAGGAGAAGCTGATAGTTTGTGAAGGATGGTAACCGTATTCCATCTAGAAAGGTCTGACCCTCCGCACTATCCGTATGTTCCAACTTATATAAGTCTGAGTAGTATTCTTGTAGAATCGTGATTATGCTTCGAGGGTCTGTGTTCATGATCCCATGTTTATTCGTTAACGCAGTAATATGTTGATGACGAATGTGATTTTCTTTCGCTAGTCATGCTAATAGTCTCCCTGATTTGCTACCATAACGATATACATCGGCTCTATAATTCATATTACTGCTTCTCTCGCGTCGATATACCCATACGTGTAAGTCAGCCTTAGCCTGCTTACATCTATTTTTATCCTGTGTTGATGAAGTTGTCTTGTTTGCCGTGTAGCTATCGCGTAATATCCTGCTAGCCTGCGAGTAGTTTGTCGTTATCTTCTTTTTTAGCGTTGTTTGATAACCTATTAGTTTCACGCGCATTAATGCCTTCCCTGCTGCCCATAAAAGTTCTGGCCTATCCCTACTATCTCCATTATCACTTACATATTCCAAACACCATTGCTTCACCTGATGTCGAAACTTCTCATCCATTAACAAATAGGTAGGGAAGCGCCAAGTTTGGTCTGGCCCCATCTGAACCATATCTGGCAGGGTCACTGATACGGGCGCGTGGTCAGATATAGCTACGTTGTGCACATCTGCCTCTTCCACTCCCCTTACTAGCTCCTGTGATAGCAATATATTATCTCTTCTGGACCAAGAGTCATGTGGCGCCGAATAGAAGGAATATTCACTGCCATCTGGGTTCAGGTGTCTCCAAAATTCTACAAAGTTATTCGTGTCTAGCAAGGGTTATAAACGTGTGTCATGTGATCGCACATTCATTCGCATCGACCTACAGCTCTTCACTGGTTCGATTCACCGTATTTAAGTCACGACCGGGGGTGGTTTTAATGCTCTCCTATCGGCCCGATATGCTTGGACACCTGGGAGAAATTCAGGAGCGTCTCCAAACTCCCTCCTCACATGTCAGCGCAGGAACCGGAAGAGGGAACTTGCTTGTTTTGTTGCTCATAGGTGGAGTTTTATACAGTAAATGATTACTGCTGTCTTATTTTTTGGTCCCTAGGGCAGAATAAGGCTGCGTAAAGTCACATTTTAGAGACACTCATATAATAGACACACGCTACCCTACCCGTCACACAAGGAAGGTATTGTTACAGGATAAAGCCTTGCGCAACCAGACATGCTTTTACCCTCTTCAACATTCTACAAGCCAAAAATGCATGATTGCAGCCGCAGCCTTTATTGACGTACAGTATAACATCGACATTACCCATCAGAGGCTGCCCACTGTCTACAACAGACATAGTATATACCTTTGCTATCCGTAGCCTTTGTTTCACCTCCACTTGCAGGCACCCACTTAAATTGTGACAATGTTTTTTTAAAATTTTTTTTTTTTTTTTATCGTACATTATTGCATCATCTCATCACTTTGATGAGTCCATGCTGGACATGTAATAAATGCTGTCCGAAATAACAATTTTCGTGAGTGAAATAATTGAAATCTGTGTGACTGTCACAGATTTCTTGTAATGATGATGATGAGTGACTATTACAAAATCCATTGTCTTCACTATGTTATGGTTTAATATAGCGTTCCTTACGCATCATTCCTAAATACAAAAATGGACTTTTATTCATAAATTTACATCACTATATTTTGTAAAAATAATTTTGGGTGGTGTGTTGTTCCATTTCTTGTTGCCATGTGCTTATATGCGTTTATATTTTAAGGGTGTTTATTTTTATTCTTGGAATTGAAATTCATCATTTTATTGTCCTAGTAAAACTTCATTTTTTTATAGTTTGAAGTACATACATTTGCAATGGCCACGTAACAAGGCAATAACTCAATATTTAAATTTAAAACCCTTCTTGACCCTGGGCTTCAACAACGCCAGTTGCTGATCAGAAGTGTTGGATGCACAGATCAAAACAATCGCTGATGTGTTTGTGGGGTTCAGTAACGCCTGCTGTTCCCCTGCTGGGTGTCTGGCAAAAATTTTTGCTGCTAACTCCAAATTTAACTTCAAACATCTCATATTAGGCCTCTGCCTACACCCTCCTTGACCCTGGGCTCCAACACCGCCAGTTGTTGCTCCGAAGTTCTGTTAGCACAGTCAACACTTGCTCCTGTGTTACTGGGGTTCACTAATGTCAGCTGTTCCCTTGCTGTGTGTACGGCAAAAAGTCCTGCTGCCTCCACCCTGTTCTCTTCTCATCCCTGAATTATTTAAGAAATTAAATGAAATTAAATGGAAATTAAATTCAGGGAAATTAAATTCATAGAAAGAGTTATATTTTACACTTTATGGGTTAATATGAAGAAGAATAATAGTTTAATAAGAACAATCTGAGTAATGTTAACAAAAAGATGAATAGCAAGAATTTTAAGAAGAAGATAAAGAAGGTGAAGATGAAGAATAATTTGATGACAAAGATTATGCTGCTGAAGATTATGAAGGAGAAATTGTGGCAAAAGTTAAAAAGGTGAAGAGCATGGAAGTTTTGAAACATGCATATTTGCCAAAATAGAAAAAAGGTTAACAACATTGTCAATTTCTTCGTCAACCCGAACGTATTTAAAAAAAAAATATATTAATGCTATTCCATTGGATTGGGTTAAACATCTATGCCTTTAATGTCTCCTCAACCTCCCCCAATACATTCTACATTACTCTTTGTTGTTTTCCTTCATGTACAATTATCCAACAAGGCAAGAATTGGGTTTTTTTAATTCCGATATTTTGTTCCCATAGACTTACATTGGATTTCCGGTATCGGTATCGGGTATCGCCGATATTTTGTGTGTATCGGCGATACCATTCCGATCCGATACTTTTGGATATCGGAAAGTATCGCTCAACTCTAGGGTTGAGCGATACTTTCCGATATCCAAAAGTATCGGAATCGGAATGGTATCGCCGATACCATTAAAATATCGGCGATACCCGATACCGATACCGGAAGTCCCATGTAAGTCTATGGGAACAAAATATCGGAATTAAAAAAAACCCATTCTTCCTTGTTGGTTAATTGTACATGAAGGAAAACAACAAAGAGTAATGTAGAATGTATTGGGGAAGGTTGAGGAGACATTAAAGGCATAGATGTTTAACCCAATCAAATGGAATAGCATATATATATATATTTTTTTTTAAAGATGTTCGGATTGACGAACAAATTGACAATGTTGTTAACGTTTTTTCTATTTTGGCAAATATGTATATTTCACAACTTCCATGCTCTTCACCTTTTTAACTTTTCACACACTTTCTCCTTCATAATCTTCAGCAGCATCATCTTTTTCATCAAATTATTCTTCATCTTCACCTTCTTTATCTTCTTCTTAAACTTCTTGCTATTCATCTTTTTGTTAACATTACTCATATTCTTCTTATTAAACTATTATTCTTATTCATATTGTACTTCATCTTCTTCATCATATTCTTATTTGTGACAGAGAATCCTGTACTTGTAATCTGTCAAAGTATGAATTTTTCATCCTTCCGTTCTTGCTGTCACAAAAGATTTAAATTACAACAGTATTTGTCCGTGTTCAGTTTAGCCTGCAGCAGCAGGCATTTTCCAGGGGAACCACGAGGAGGAACGGACTCACCCCCATACACTGCTTAGTCTTCTTCTGCTTAGAATTTAGAGCATATATTTTGCTCTTCATTTTGGTCTTATACTTCATGTTCTTCTGCTTTTTGATCTTCTGCTTATTGTTCTTAAGTCTCTTGTTCTGTATCTTGTAGTTTGTCTTAACCTTCTTAGTCCTGTTTGGTAATCTTTTATTTCTTCTTTGTGATGGTGTTTAGGCTGGTTGGCTTGATGCTCGTCGTCCTTGTGGTCGTTATCTTCTTCGGGGTGGTCATCAGGGTCGTCGTCTTCATTGTTGGAGATCCAGAGTGATTACCCAAAAAAGCATTGAAAAAATCTTCAATTTGTAAATGTAGCAGAAGGTACAAGAGTCAATGCAAGTAACGAGGACCAGCTGACTGTGCTGGAACCCGGAGGGGCAGCAGAAGGAAAAGAGCCAATGGCACAACCGAGGACCAGCTGACGTTACTGGGACACGGTTACTAAGCAGGAGGTACCTGTGCTCCAAAGCACTACCAAGGACCAGCAGACGTTGCTGGAACTCGGATACCGAGATGGAGGCACCTAGGCCAAAGGCACTGCGGAGAACCAGCTGACGGTACTGGAACCCGGACGGGTAGCAGAAGGTACCCATGGAAATTAAAAATTACAGGCCGCGAGCCGGCCGCAGTTACCGAATCCCACAGTACTACAGTGGGTGATTGTCCTATTGTCACAACGGAAAAAGCCTTTATTTGCATATCCCGCAGCACACATAGGAAGCACCTAAACTCCAAGCACCATAGAGTCGGCTAACCCGACCGCAACACGACAGGACAACTTATTGGAGGCTAAGTGACGTTTACACTGAGAGGAAACAGATGGCGTGCTGTAACCAGTCTGGGCAGGAGTGAGTACCCGTGCCAATGACACTTCCGAGCAACAACTGGCGGTGTTGTAGCCCAGGGATGAGAAGAGAACATGGTGGAGGCAGCAGGACTTTTTGCCGTTCACACAGCAGGGGAACAGCTGACATTACTGAACCCCAGTAACACAGGAGCAAGTGTTCACTGTGCTAACAGCACTTCCGAGCAACAACTGGCGGTGTTTGTAGCCCAGGGATGAGAAGAGAACAGGGTGGAGGCAGCAGGACTTTTTGCCGTTCACACAGCAGGGGAACAGCTGACATTACTGAACCCCAGTAACACAGGAGCAAGTGTAGACTGTGCTAACAGCACTTCCGAGCTACAACTGGCGGTGTTGTAGCCCAGGGATGAGAAGAGAACATGGTGGAGGCAGCAGGACTTTTTGCCGTTCACACAGCAGGGGAACAGCTGACATTACTGAACCCCAGTAACACAGGAGCAAGTGTAGACTGTGCTAACAGCACTTCCGAGCTACAACTGGCGGTGTTGTAGCCCAAGGATCAGAAGAGAACATGGTGGAGGCAGCAGGACTTTTTGCCGTACACACAGCAGGGGAACAGCTGACATTACTGAACCCCAGTAACACAGGAGCAAGTGTTCACTGTGCTAACAGCACTTCCGAGCAACAACTGGCGGTGTTGTAGCCCAGGGATGAGAAGAGAACATGGTGGAGGCAGCAGGACTTTTTGCCGTACACACAGCAGGGGAACAGCTGACATTACTGAACCCAGTAACACAGGAGCAAGTGTTCACTGTGCTAACAGCACTTCCGAGCAACAACTGGCGGTGTTGTAGCCCAGGGATGAGAAGAGAACATGGTGGAGGCAGCAGGACTTTTTGCCGTACACACAGCAGGGGAACAGCTGACATTACTGAACCCCAGTAACACAGGAGCAAGTGTTCACTGTGCTAACAGCACTTCCGAGCAACAACTGGCGGTGTTGTAGCCCAGGGATGAGAAGAGAACATGGTGGAGGCAGCAGGACTTTTTGCCGTACACACAGCAGGGGAACAGCTGACATTACTGAACCCCAGTAACACAGGAGCAAGTGTTCACTGTGCTAACAGCACTTCCGAGCAACAACTGGCGGTGTTGTAGCCAGGGATGAGAAAAGAACAGGGTGGAGGCAGCAGGACTTTTTGCCGTTCACACAGCAGGGGAACAGCTGACATTACTGAACCCCAGTAACACAGGAGCAAGTGTAGACTGTGCTAACAGCACTTCCGAGCTACAACTGGCGGTGTTGTAGCCCAGGGATGAGAAGAGAACATGGTGGAGGCAGCAGGACTTTTTTCCGTACACACAGCAGGGGAACAGCTGACATTACTGAACCCCAGTAACACAGGAGCAAGTGTAGACTGTGCTAACAGCACTTCCGAGCTACAACTGGCGGTGTTGTAGCCCAGGGATGAGAAGAGAACATGGTGGAGGCAGCAGGACTTTTTGCCGTACACACAGCAGGGGAACAGCTGACATTACTGAACCCCAGTAACACAGGAGCAAGTGTAGACTGTGCTAACAGCACTTCCGAGCTACAACTGGCGGTGTTGTAGCCCAGGGATGAGAAGAGAACATGGTGGAGGCAGCAGGACTTTTTGCCGTACACACACCAGGGGAACAGCTGACATTACTGAACCCCAGTAACACAGGAGCAAGTGTTCTCTGTGCTAACAGCACTTCCGAGCAACAACTGGCGGTGTTGTAGCCCAGGGATGAGAAGAGAACAGGGTGGAGGCAGCAGGACTTTTTGCCGTTCACACAGCAGGGGAACAGCTGACATTACTGAACCCAGTAACACAGGAGCAAGTGTTCACTGTGCTAACAGCACATCCGAGCAACAACTGGCGGTGTTGTAGCCCAGGGATGAGAAGAGAACAGGGTGGAGGCAGCAGGACTTTTTGCAGTTCACACAGCAGGGGAACAGCTGACATTACTGAACCCCAGTAACACAGGAGCAAGTGTTCACTGTGCTAACAGCACTTCCGAGCAACAACTGGCGGTGTTGTAGCCCAGGGATGAGAAGAGAACATGGTGGAGGCAGCAGGACTTTTTTCCGTTCACACAGCAGGGGAACAGCTGACATTACTGAACCCCAGTAACACAGGAGCAAGTGTTCACTGTGCTAACAGCACTTCCGAGCAACAACTGGCGGTGTTGTAGCCCAGGGATGAGAAGAGAACAGGGTGGAGGCAGCAGGACTTTTTGCCGTTCACACAGCAGGGGAACAGCTGACATTACTGAACCCCAGTAACACAGGAGCAAGTGTTCACTGTGCTAACAGCACTTCCGAGCAACAACTGGCGGTGTTGTAGCCCAGGGATGAGAAGAGAACCGGGTGGAGGCAGCAGGACGTTTTGCCGTTCACACAGCAGGGGAACAGCTGACATTACTGAACCCCAGTAACACAGGAGCAAGTGTTCACTGTGCTAACAGCACTTCCGAGCAACAACTGGCGGTGTTGTAGCCCAGGGATGAGAAGAGAACAGGGTGGAGGCAGCAGGACTTTTTGCCGTACACACAGCAGGGGAACAGCTGACATTACTGAACCCCAGTAACACAGGAGCAAGTGTTCACTGTGCTAACAGCACTTCCGAGCAACAACTGGCGGGTTGTAGCCCAGGGATGAGAAGAGAACAGGGTGGAGGCAGCAGGACTTTTTGTAATGTATGTAGTACAGTTCATATAGCGTCTTGTGCTTGGGTGCGATGAAAATACATGAGACACAGGTTTGATATAGAAGGTCTTGTATTACTTCATACAAGTGGTAAAAATAGTCACACAGTTTGCAGATACAGAAGCAGGAGACACAGCAGGCCAGAGTAACTTAAGCTCAGCAATCACTCTCCACAACAGGTTCAGGATCTTCTTCTCTGTTACCGTAAGTCCATGCAAACGTGGATCTTTCAAAGAGCAGGGTTCCAGAGTCCACAAGTGTTCAGAGTTCCTCAGTAGGAATAGCTGGAGTACATAGTCCAAGGCTTCCAGGAGTCAGGTCACAGGTTCACTGCAGGCTAGATTCAGAAGCACTGATTGCTCAGCTGTGGCTGCTTAAGAAGCAAGAGGGAGAGAATCAGGGCGGGAACATGAAAGCTGAAAACTCCATATTGACTGAGGGCAGGATAGCTGCAGCAAGACAGAAAGCAAAATGGCTGACGGAAAAAACTGAGTTCCAAGAACATATACAAAGAACCTTACATTACTCCCCCCTTAGGGACAACCTCCGGATGGCCTCAGATCAGGCTTGTCTGGGTACCTCTGATGAAACTGGCGGAGCAAACGAGGAGCATTAACGTTATTAACTGGTTCCCATGAGTTGTCCTCCACTGGGTAGCCTTGCCATTTAATCAAATATTGTAACTGATTTCTATATAACCTGGAATCCAGAATCCTTTCCACCACAAATTCTTCCTGACCATCGACTAGCACTGGGTCAGGGCAAGGAGAAGAACGTCCAGGAAACGTATTGGGTGTTGCAGCCTTTAGTAGGGATACATGAAAGACAGGGTGGATTCTCATAGTTCTGGGCAGTTGAAGACGACAAGCAACGGCACTTATAATCTTACTGATTTTATAGGGTCCAATGTACTTATGTCCCAACTTAGATGATGGAATCCTTAACTTAAGATTTCTGGTTGACAGCCAGACCAGGTCTCCTACCTTGAAAGCTGGTGCAGGTTTACGAAATTTATCTGGTGCTTTCTTGTACCTTTCCTGAGCCGATTCCAGATTCTCTTTTAGAAGATCCATATTCTTCTGTAAAGACGTGATTCTTTCCGCCACTGCTGGTAAAGGCGTTTCTATGGGAAATCGTGGTAGAATGTTAGGATGATAAACTAGATTGGAGTAAAAAGGAGACTGCTTAGTGGAGGCACTCTGAGAGTTGTTATAAGAGAACTCAGCTAATGGAAGTAGATTCACCCAATCATCCTGTAGGTGGCAGATAAAGCAGCGGAGATACTGCTCCAGGGTTTGATTGGTTCGTTCGGTCTGTCCATTAGTCTGGGGATGAAAAGCAGAAGAAAGGTTTACTTTAATGTCCAATGCTGCACAGAAATTTTGCCAAAATCTAGAAGTGAATTGCACCCCTCGATCCGAAATAACCTCATCCGGTACTCCATGTAAGCGAAACACATCTTTAATCATCAAATCTGATGTCTGTTTTGCAGTGGGTAAGCCGACACAAGGGATAAAATGAGCTGCTTTTGTTAGACGGTCAACCACCACTAGAATGGTGTTCCTCCCTTGAGAGGTTGGTAACTCCACAATGAAGTCCATAGAAATGGATCCCCACGGGCGGGACGGGGTGGGAAGAGGTTGCAACAGACCAGTTGGTGAGGAGCGAGGTGTTTTGCATCTTGCACAGACTTCACATGAAGTGACATAGTTTAAAACATCCTTCCTGCAAGTGGGCCACCAAAAGAAACGAGAAAGAAATTCCTGTGTTTTTAGAATTCCTCTATGCCCAGCTATCTTGGAATCGTGAATAAGTTGCAATACTCTCAATCTGACTGTTTCAGGAATATACAGACGTTGTCCCAGAATCCACACACCATTCTTAAAGACAAGACTTACGTCCCTTGGGGGTTGTGCCAACAAGGAATCCGCATGGTATGCTTCCTTGATGTCCTTAAGTAGGTCTTGATTATGAATCACTCCCAGGAATCTAGAGTCAGGAAGAATAGTCTTAGGAGGAGCAAGTGGACGGGTCTCTGCTGAATGAATCCTAGAGAGTGCATCAGCCTTTCCATTGCGTGATCCTGGTCTATAAGAAATAACAAAATTAAATTGGTTTAAGAAAAGATTCCAGCGAGCCTGACGAGGAGTCAGGCATTTAGCCGACCTGATAAATTCAAGGTTGCGATGGTCTGTCAGGACGACTATTTGTTGTGCAGCACCCTGAAGAAGGTGTCTCCATTCTTTGAAGGCGGCAATAATGGAAAACAACTCTCTATTGCCCACATCGTAGTTCCTCTCAGCCGAAGACAACTGCTGGGAAAAGAAGGCACAGGGATGCAAGACATTCTTCTCACCTGTTCTTTGAGAGAGTATAGCTCCAACGGCACAATCTGAAGCATCCACCTCTATTATGAAGGCAAGTTCGGGGTTGGGATGTACCAAGATAGGTGCAGTGGTAAATTTATCTTTCAGACGGGAAAATGCTTCCTGGGCTTGGGGAGTCCAGGAGAACCTAGACTCTTTCCGGGTAAGTTGGGTGATAGGTGACACTACCTCAGAGAAATTCCTAATGAAACGTCTATAGAAGTTGGCAAACCCGATGAAGCGCTGAACCTCCTTCACATTTCTAGGACTTGGCCAATCCTTGATGGCTTGGGTCTTGCTTCCATCCATACCAATTCCTTGTGTAGACAGTACATACCCAGAAATTGAATTTCGGTCCTATGGAATTCACACTTTTCAAGTTTGATGTAAAGATGGTTTTGTCTTAGACGTTCCAAGACCATTCTCACATGTCCATGATGTTCCTCTGTGGAATTAGAAAAAATTAGAATATCATCCAAATAAATCACCACGAATGTATCTAGGAGATCCCTGAAGATGTCATTCACCAAGTGTTGGAAAGTGGCTGGGGCGGTACTCAGACCAAAAGGCATAACTAGATATTCAAAGTGTCCATAGCGTGACCTGAATGCAGTCTTCCACTCATCCCCAGGTCTAATACGGACCAAGTTATAGGCCCCACGGAGATCCAATTTAGAGAAAATTTTGGCATGCCGTACTCTCTCCAATAACTCAGGGATTAAAGGCAATGGATAACGGTTTCTAATAGTAACCTTATTGAGTTCCCTATAGTCTACGCAGGGTCTCAGAGATCCATCTATCTTCTTCACAAAGAAGATGGGTGCACCTGCAGGAGATGAAGAGGGGCGTATGAAGCCCTTGGCTAGATTTCCGTCTATGTAATCCTTTAAAGCCTTTAGCTCAGGCCCCGCCAGGGGGTAGATCTTACCAAAAGGTATCTCTGCTCCAGGCAATAATTCAATTGGACAATCATATGGACGGTGAGGGGGAAGCTGGTCAGCGTTCTTCTTGTCACATAAATCCACATAGTCCTGGTATACAGCTGGTAGTTCAGGGACTGACATGGTTCCTTTAGGAACAGAGCAAGCTGAAACTTCTGGACTCATCTGTTTCTCTGGAAAGTGTAATTCCTTGGTCTCCCAGTTAATGGTAGGGTTCTGAGCCTGCAGCCATGGTAGCCCAAGAATAATGGGAAAGTGGGGAGAAGAGATAAGCATAAAGGACAGTTTCTCTTGATGATCTTTACCCATAAGGACCCTTAAAGGCTCCGTTTCCTGATCCACTGGTCCAGAGGTCAGCAGGGAGCCATCCACAGTTTCCATCTGTAATGGAGTAGCCTTCTTCACTGAACGTATCCCCTGTTTCAGAGCAAAGGAGACATCCATAAAATTCCCACTTGCCCCTGAGTCGATCATAGCAGAGCTAGACACCCAGACTGAGTTAACCCAGAGTTTGATGGAAAGGAAGCAATGAGAATTATTTTTCCTACAACTCAGCTGGGACACCGCTGAGGAAACTTGAAAAATTGCAGCGTTTACACAGTCATCGTCCTCAGAAGTAACGGAGTTTAAGTCGAGAAATCAAGATTTGTTGCTGCAGATCTCTCTGGAGCCTGAGGCTCGGACCTGACAGATCTCCTCTCGCAACACTCACAGTGAATGAGTGCTGCAGTAGTCTTACGAGAACGGCTGGGGCAGTTTATAATGAAGTGCCCTGACTTACCACAATAGAAACATAGATTTTACTTAAAACGATGTTCCTTGCGTGCATCACTAACCCGTCTTTGTAAAGAGTCTACCTGCATGGGTTCAGGTTCAGGTTCCCGTGTGATCCTACTCAAAGGTTCCTTAGCTGGGGAGGAAGGTAGGAAAAGGTTAGTGCGATTGCTTTCGAACCATCTCTCTTGCCTGCGTTCAGTCAGGCGAGCATCAATACGGATGCAGTAGTTAATAAAGTCACCTAACGCAGTGGGAGGGTCGGCACGAGCAAGTTCATCCTTAATTAGTGGAGACAACCCCTTTCGAAAAATAGATTTTTTGGCTGAACTGTCCCAGGTGGTATCAAGGGCCCATCTCCTGAAATCCAAGGCATATTCGGCTACCGAGTGCTTACCTTGGCGCAAAGTTAACATGGCTGCTTCAGCTGTTGCACCTCGATTGGGGTCATCAAACACCTGCCCCATGGCTGAAATGAAATCATCAAGGTGATTCAAACAATCATCCTCAGTCTCAATCAGAGGGTTTGCCCACATCAAAGCCTTGTTGGTAAGTAACATAATTATAGTAAGCACTTTAGATCGTTCAGTGGGAAATTGTGAGGCATGTGCAGAAAAAAACAGATTGCATTGGTTAATAAATCCCCTGAATTTTTCACGTTCACCGCCAAAACGAAAAGGGGGCAACTTGGGAATCCCAGAACTTGGGGCTACGGCAGGAGCCTGGACTCGCTCCTCTAGAACCTCAATCCTGGCTCGCAAATCCTGGGCAGTCTGTCCAAACACTTGCAAATTGTGATTAGTGAGGTCCTGTAGGTTTGTAAAACGGGTTTTTATAGTCTGTAAATCTGCAAGGATATTATCAGTCACTCCGCAAAGTTCCTTTATGCGGGCCTCCATTTTCCAGATCTTTTAAGACAGGAGTACTGGAAGGAGAGGAGAAAAGGAAAAAAAAAAAAACAATAGTGTTTACCTGTGGTAACACTGCAAAGAGAAAAAAAAAATTAAGGGAACTGCTCACCTGGAATGGTTGTGAGAAGTCACAACCACTATCATCACAGAAATTTCAACCGGACATCTGATATCCACAGATACAGCAGACACAAAAGAGGGAAGAGAAAAAAAAAAACAATAGTGTTTACCCGTGGTAACACTGCAGAAAAAAAACTTAAGGGAATTGCTCACCTGGAATGGTTGTGAGAAGTCACAACCACTGTCATCACAGAAAGTACAACTGGACGTCTGATTTCCACAGTTACAGCAGACACAGCCTTCCCAGACCCAGCAGACACTAACGTTTTGTCTTCTGAATCTTGTAATGTATGTAGTACAGTTCATATAGCGTCTTGTGCTTGGGTGCGATGAAAATACATGAGACACAGGTTTGATATAGAAGGTCTTGTATTACTTCATACAAGTGGTAAAAATAGTCACACAGTTTGCAGATACAGAAGCAGGAGACACAGCAGGCCAGAGTAACTTAAGCTCAGCAATCACTCTCCACAACAGGTTCAGGATCTTCTTCTCTGTTACCGTAAGTCCATGCAAACGTGGATCTTTCAAAGAGCAGGGTTCCAGAGTCCACAAGTGTTCAGAGTTCCTCAGTAGGAATAGCTGGAGTACATAGTCCAAGGCTTCCAGGAGTCAGGTCACAGGTTCACTGCAGGCTAGATTCAGAAGCACTGATTGCTCAGCTGTGGCTGCTTAAGAAGCAAGAGGGAGAGAATCAGGGCGGGAACATGAAAGCTGAAAACTCCATATTGACTGAGGGCAGGATAGCTGCAGCAAGACAGAAAGCAAAATGGCTGACGGAAAAACTGAGTTTCAAGAACATATACAAAGAACCTTACATTTTTTGCCGTTCACACAGCAGTGGAACAGCTGACATTACTGAACCCCAGTAACACAGGAGCAAGTGTTCACTGTGCTAACAGCACTTCCGAGCAACAACTGGCGGTGTTGTAGCCCAGGGATGAGAAGAGAACATGGTGTAGGCAGCAGGACTTTTTGCCGTTCACACAGCAGGGGAACAGCTGACATTACTGAAGCCCAGTAACACAGGAGCAAGTTTTCACTGTGCTAACAGCACTTCCGAGCAACAACTGGCGGTGTTGTAGCCCAGGGATGAGAAGAGAACAGGGTGGAGGCAGCAGGACTTTTTGCCGTTCACACAGCAGGGGAACAGCTGACATTACTGAACCCCAGTAACACAGGAGCAAGTGTTCACTGTGCTAACAGCACTTCCGAGCAACAACTGGCGGTGTTGTAGCCCAGGGATGAGAAGAGAACAGGGTGGAGGCAGCAGGACTTTTTGCCGTTCACACAGCAGGGGAACAGCTGACATTACTGAACCCCAGTAACACAGGAGCAAGTGTTCACTGTGCTAACAGCACTTCCGAGCAACAACTGGCGGTGTTGTAGCCCAGGGATGAGAAGACAACAGGGTGGAGGCAGCAGGACTTTTTGCCGTTCACACAGCAGGGGACAGCTGACATTACTGAACCCCAGTAACACAGGAGCAAGTGTTCACTGTGCTAACAGCACTTCCGAGCAACAACTGGCGGTGTTGTAGCCCAGGGATGAGAAGAGAACATGGTGGAGGCAGCAGGACTTTTTGCCGTTCACACAGCAGGGGAACAGCTGACATTACTGAACCCCAGTAACACAGGAGCAAATGTTCACTGTGCTAACAGCACTTCCGAGCAACAACTGGCGGTGTTGTAGCCCAGGGATGAGAGAGAACAGGGTGGAGGCAGCAGGACTTTTTGCCGTTCACACAGCAGGGGAACAGCTGACATTACTGAACCCCAGTAACACAGGAGCAAGTGTTCACTGTGCTAACAGCACTTCCGAGCAACAACTGGCGGTGTTGTAGCCCAGGGATGAGAAGAGAACAGGGTGGAGGCAGCAGGACTTTTTGCCGTTCACACAGCAGGGGAACAGCTGACATTACTGAACCCCAGTAACACAGGAGCAAGTGTTCACTGTGCTAACAGCACTTCCGAGCAACAACTGGCGGTGTTGTAGCCCAGGGATGAGAAGAGAACAGGGTGGAGGCAGCAGGACTTTTTGCCATACACACAGCAGGGGAACAGCTGACATTACTGAACCCCAGTAACACAGGAGCAAGTGTTCACTGTGCTAACAGCACTTCCGAGCAACAACTGGCGGTGTTGTAGCCCAGGGATGAGAAGAGAACAGGGTGGAGGCAGCAGGACTTTTTGCCGTTCACACAGCAGGGGAACAGCTGACATTACTGAACCCCAGTAACACAGGAGCAAGTGTTCACTGTGCTAACAGCACTTCCGAGCAACAACTGGCGGTGTTGTAGCCCAGGGATGAGAAGAGAACAGGGTGGAGGCAGCAGGACTTTTTGCCGTTCACACAGCAGGGGAACAGCTGACATTACTGAACCCCAGTAACACAGGAGCAAGTGTAGACTGTGCAAACAGCACTTCCGAGCTACAACTGGCGGTGTTGTAGCCCAGGGTCAAGGACGATGTTTAAATACTATATCAAGTATTTTCCTTGTTACGTGTCAATTAAAAATGTCTATACTCCAAACAAGAGAAATATAAACTTTAGTACCATAAGATGATGATTTAACTTAAAAAAATATATGTAAATTAAAAATTTACAAACATAAACGCATACATTAACATGTTGAAAAGCAATGCAAACCACAATTAAAATAGGTTAAATAATCTGCTATACGGTTTAAAATAAAAGCATACAAGTACACATCAGAATCCATTAATGATGGGTAAGTAACAGTATGTACACCATTTTTATTGTGTAGACAATGAATGGCTGACTTAAAAACATAATCAGCATTACAAGTTTTCTTTGACATTCATAAAACTTTACATTTGATGAATAATATAACTACAATTTTTTTAAAAAATATCTAAAATTTCCATCATGTAATACTGATAATATGTGCCAATCATTTATATTAACAAAACGAAAATTGAAAAAGTGCATAGTGCAGAGTGAAAACAGATATTTATGCCTGACTGTGGACTTGCAAGCATGACAACGGATAGATAAGGTATATATAGATGAGACTGCATAGCCACAGATGGTGAATGGCGATGTAATACTGTACCTCAATAAAGTGTGCGTTACTACTACATCCTTTTTTTTATCTAGCTTTATAAAAGGTTACGTGCATGTATGGTTGCGCCTCTGTTTGGACGCACAGACTGGCTTCCTGCTGTGACGCGTTGGGTATTGGAGCGTCTGTACGTCTTATGACGCAGACTAACATTCACGGTGCGCATCGTTCATCATCGCAAGCGTACCGACAACACAAAGGCGTTGTCATGACTGCTTTACTCAGTAAACATGCACCTATGATGAAACATACACGCATGTGCCCTATTACATAACAAGCTACAAGAAAAACGAGTGTGAGGTGTGACACAGCTGTTTTGTTAAGGTACAGTATTATATCGACATTGTACAGATGTCGCTATTCAGTCTGATAAATATATATCATTCACGTATTCTATCAGTTGTCGTTCTTTCAGCACCACTTACAGGTATATATTTTGCTATTGTGACTATGCACTATTGACTTTACCAAGGTAATGCATGATTTTTGTAAGCGATTATCATGTTTACATGAAGGACCTTTATGATATGGGCTGTTAACTTTCTAATCAAATATGTATTTTTTAAAATGACACAAATATAAGTAATGTTGAAGAGGACTATTCCTACATGCATTGTTTGCACAATATTACACGTGTACATCACGTCCCTTAATCAACATTGGATTATTATATTTACTTGTATGCTTTTATTTCAAAGGCAAGAACACTGAAGTCTAACCTTCGCACTGCAGCAGTTGTCAAAGTTCAACCCACATTATGCACTTCCAACATTGCAGCATTGGAGTCATCATGATGTGAGTTGGATTTGTCTAAGCTATGGAGTGACAAGGTTGACCATCAGTATCCTATAGCATAAGTAGGATTTTGTGTTTGCATTTGTTTTCGACATGTGCATATCTGTAATAATATGTCACATTTATTTTGTTACAGATTTGTGACAAAGACTAATCATTTTATGGTTTGAAAGTTGACGTTTCAAATGTTTACAGCTTAGAAATCAGGGTGTAGCCTCATATCTATGTGTAGCACTAGACACTTTGAGATGTCAGGTTTTTTTTCACCATGATTAGGTAGCTAGCAGTAATTTTTGCCGACACACAGCAGGGGAACAGCAGGCGTTACTGAACCCCACAAACACATCAGCGATTGTTTTCATCTGTGCATCTAACACTTCTAAACAGCAACTGGCGCTGTTGAAGCCCAGGGTAAGGAGGGTGTAGGCAGAGGCCTAGTATGAGACGTTTGAAGTTGAAGTTGTAGTTAGCAGCAGTAATTTTTGCCAGACACACAGCAGGGGAACAGCAGGCGTTACTGAACCCCACAAACACATCAGCGATTGTTTTCATCTGTGCATCTAACACTTCTGAGCAGCAACTGGCGCTGTTGAAGCCCAGGGTCAAGGAGGGTGTAGGCAGAGGCCTAGTATGAGACGTTTGAAGTTGAAGTTGTAGTTAGCAGCAGTAATTTTTGCCAGACACACAGCAGGGGAACAGCAGGCGTTACTGAACCCCACAAACACATCAGCGATTGTTTTCATCTGTGCATCTAACACTTCTGAGCAGCAACTGGCGCTGTTGAAGCCCAGGGTCAAGGAGGGTGTAGGCACAAAATATTGACTTATTGCCTTGTTACGTGGCCATTGCAAATGTATGTACTTCAAACAAGAATAAATGAAGTTTTACTAGGACAATACAATGATGAATTTCAATTCCAAGAATAGAAAAATATTTATACTTGAGAGTCCTCTGTGGTTGATACCGTTTAATGGCTAACTGAAAATATGGTAACAAATTCAAAGCTTTCGAGACTACTCAGGTCTCTTCATCAGGCTAAGACTAAAAAAAAATGGAAGAATCACATATTTGTACACACAACAGGACACAGGAATAGGTAAGACAAGTGAGGGAGGGATAAGTGAGGGTAGACCGGCCAAAAAATGAGAACAAGTATGAATTATCAGCGCCACACGATAAGACAAAAAATAATGGATTTACCTGTGGCAAAACACTTTTGTATGCCCGGTCATAGCATGATGGATATGGAATTACTGGTATTAAAATATAACTTCAAATATGACAAAGATACAAAGGTTTCAGAATATAAGCTCATCATGACCTTTGACACTGTTAGTGATGGAATGAATAGATCACACGGATTTATGTCATTCTATATCAATTAAGGAATCTGCGTCTCTGCCCTTCCAGGGGCATTAAAACACAAAACCAGACCCCAATCAGAGGGCAATAAAACTTTCTATCCTTATCTAGGAACTGTTCCAATATTTATGTTCATCCCTCTGTGATAATGAGAGTTCTGCTACACGTCACTTACTTGTCTTACCTATTGCACTATTCCTATGTCCTGTTGTGTATAGAAATATGTGATGCTTCATTTTTTGTTTTAGTCTTTGCCTGATGAAGAGACGTGAGTAGCCTCGAAAGCTTGCAATTTGTTACCATCTTTTCAGTTATCCATTCAAAGGTATCAACCACTGTGGACTCTCAAGTGTAAATATTTTTCTATCTAATGGCTAACACGGTACGAAGATACACATGTTTCCTAACTTCAATAATAAAAATAAAGACACTGCAAATATAAACGCATATATGCACATGCCAACAAGAAATGGAACAACACACCACCCAAAAAATTGGTTACAAAATATAGTGTTGTAAATTTAAGAATAAAAGTCCATTTTTGTATTTATGAATAATGCTTAAGGAACGCTATGTTAAACCATAACATAGTGAAGACAATGGATTTTGTAATAGTCACTCATCATCATCATTGCTATTTATATGTGACAGTCACAGACATTTCAATTATTTAAGTTAATAAAATAGTTACTTTGTACACCATGTATGACATGTCCAGCATGGACTCATCAATGTGATGACACAATAATGTACGATAAAAAATAACCATTTAAAAAAACATAATGCATTGTCACAATTTAAGTGTGTGCCTGCAAGTGTAGGTGAAAGAAAGGCTACGGATAGCAAAGGTATATTCTATGTCTGTATCAGACAGTGGACAGCCTCTGATGGGTAATGGCGATGTTATACTGTACGTCAATAAAGTCTGCGGCTGCAATCATGCATTTTTTGCTTGGACAGTGTTGAAGAGGGTAAAAGCATGTCTGGTTGTGCAAGGATTTATCCGTCAACACTACCTTCCTACTGTCAAGCGTAGGGTAGGGTAGAGTGTGTCAATTAGATGACTCTATAATATGTGACGTTACGCAGCGTTATTGCGCCCTAGGGACGCCAAAAATACAACAGCAGTAATCATTTACTGTCTAATACTCCACCTATGACCAACAAAAAAAGACCGTTCCCTCTTTAACAATCTACAAGACTAACAAGCATAATGGTTCACGCTGACTTTATTGAGGTACAGTATTACATCGACATTGTCCATGAGTAACTATGCACTGTGATACCTATATACCATTATTAATTTATATCTGTTGTGGTTGTTTCAACAGCACTTGCAGGTATAACTAGTACTACCTATTGTCAGTATGCATGATGCACTTTATAGATGTAATAATTTATTATTGCACATTATTACCAGGTTTAGATGCTGGCCATTTCATATATGGTGTGTGAAGTTACAGTTGGCATCAGTATGTGTATTTTATAATGTCTGTCATAAATAAAAATCGTGATGATGATGATGAGGATTTTATGATTTGTACATCCATTGACTGCATTATCTTACAGGTACAGATAAAGTTCCTTAAAAAGCATTAATTGATAAGTATGAAATGTACTTTTATGCATTAATTTCAAAAAGTGAAGACTATGTTTTAGTTTTTGTTACCATTTATAATAGACATGTGCAGATATGCGCTGTGATGACAAATTATTATTTGTCCATATTTGTCATAAAAATTTATCATTCTAGGCCTGGAAAACTTCACAATTTCCTGTTTTAAGCATAACAATCAGGGTGACGGCTCTTCCCTATTTGGAGCATGTTCGACATGGGTTTTTCTGTGCATGTGTAGGGAACAGGAGACTTGTTGTCGGACACACAGCAGGGGAACAGCTGGCGTTACTGAACCCCACTAACACTATAGCTTGTGTATTGGTCTGTGGACACGACACTTCTGAGCAGCAACTGGCAGTGTTGTAGCCCAGGGAGTAGAGTTCAGGTGGTAGAAAGATGAACATAACAGGAGACATGGATAACGTTGCGAACCAGTTATTTAATCTGAAAACGGACAGACAAATTCTGGCGAGATCCATGCCTTGTTCATTTTCAGAAAAGTAAGCCGGTCTACATTATCGGAGGATAGTCGCATGCGACGGTCTGTTAGTACACCACCTGCGGCACTAAAGACGCGCTCCGATAATACACTGGCAGCAGGGCAAGCCAGCACCTCCAATGCATACTGGCTAAGCTCTGGCCATGTATCCAGCTTAGAGACCCAAAACTTGAATGGGGAAGAGCCATCTGGGAGTACACTGAGAGGGAAAGACATGTAGTCTGTCACCATCTTACGGAAACGTTGCCTCCTGCTGACTGGAGCCGTCTCGGATGGTGTAGACATTGGTGGCGCTGCCACAAAACTTCGCCACATTTGGAACATACTGGTCTTGCCCTGTGCAGAGGCGCTGCTTGTGCTCCCTCTTGTTGCAGAGCTGTCTCCACTGCCTCGACGCACAGAGCTGCTTTGTAAAGCAGTAGCAGCAGCAGTGCTCTCGGCTGGAATGGAGAACATTATGGATTGCACCAGTATGTCTTGGTACTCCCGCATTTTACGCTCCCGGTTCAACGGTTTGATGAGGCTTTGTAAGTTGTCCCGGTAGCGAGGGTCTAGGAGGGTGTACACCCAATAATCAGACGTGGTGAGAATGTGGGCGATGCGGCGGTGGTTTCTCAGGCACTGCAGCATGAAATCAACCATGTGCTGCAGACTCCCAACTGGCCAAGAAACGCTGTCCCCTGCAAGAGGCGTCATCTCTGACTGCTCTGCATCACCCCACCCTCGCTCTACATACTGACTAGAGCGTTGTGTACCTCCCTCTGGAGCGATGTCGTCCTCCTCCATTGACTCCTCCTCATCCTCCTCACAAAGTGAACACTGCCCAGCCCTTTGTGAGGACCACGTTGCGCTGACTGTCCAGAAGGTGATGGAATTTGTGACTCCTCATCCTCCACCTCTTCCAAAACCTCATCCCTTATTGCTTGCAGTGTTTTTTGAAGCAGGCAGATAAGGGGGACAGTCAGGCTGACTAGTGCATCATCTGCACTCGCCATCCGCGTTGACTCATCAAACGCACGCAAAACGTGGCAGATGTCCTTCATAGAGGCCCACTCAGTAGTGGTGAAGTGTGAACGACGCAAATTGCGAGTTGATTGCGCCTGATGCAGCTGATACTCCATTACTGCTGGCTGCTGCTCACACAACCGCTCCAACATATGTAACGTGGAATTCCACCTGGTGGGTACGTCACATATGATGCGATGTTCAGGAAGGTGAAATCTGCGTTGCAGAGCTGCAATGCGCGATCTGGCCATGCTGGAACGTCGCAAGTGAGCGCACTCTAGGCGGACCTTGTGCAGCAGTGCATCAAGATCCGGATAGTCCCTCAAAAAACTCTGCACGACCAAGTTGAGCACATGTGCCAGACATGGTATGTGAGTGAGGTTGCCAAGGCCCAGAGCTGCCACCAGATTTCGGCCATTGTCACACACTACCAAGCCTGGCTGGAGATTCGCTGGCAAAAACCACACGTCGCTCTCCTGCTTGATGGCATTCCAGAGCTCCTGCGCTGTGTGGCTTCGATTCCCCATGTAAATTAATTTCAGGACGGCCTGTTGACGTTTGGCCACGGCTGTGCTCATATCGGTCGCATCAGGTAAGCGTTCACGGGTCCATGTGGAGGTAGACCGTGACGGCTCCTGCAGCGATGATTCTGAGGAACTGGAGTAGGAGGAGGAGTCAATGTGGACAGACTTGATTCCTGCAATCCTTGGAGTTGGCAGAACACGTACAGCGCCACTCGCAAGATCTGTACCCGGCTCCACAACATTGACCCAATGGGCAGTGAGGGAAAGGTATCGTCCCTGGCCATGGGTACTGGTCCACGCATCGGTGGTCAGGTGGACCTTGCTACTGACGGCGTTTAGTAGCGCATGTTTAATTTTTCCCTCAACATGCTTTTGCAGACCAGGGACAGCTTGCCTGCTGAAATAAAATCGGCTGGGCACATTGTATTGTGGGACTGCCAATGACATTAAGTCACGGAAACTGTCAGTCTCCACCAGCCTGAATGACAGCATTTCAAGGGACAAGAGTTTTGCAATGCCAGCATTCAGAGCCTGTGCTCGTGGATGGTTTGCCGAGTATGGCCGTCTTTTATCCCATGCCTGTGCTACCGATGGCTGTTTTGTGGCCTGGGAGTGTGAGGATGACAGGGAACTTGCAGCTGTGGGTGGAATAACACTGGGTCTCTGGACAACAGTTACAGAGGTTCTTCCATGGCGATCCTGTGAGGAAGCCGAACCAGCTGTGTGTGAGCTGGAGGAAGAGGCTCCAACACGAGCTGAAGATGTAGGTGCTGCTGTAGGTTGGCCTACATCTCCAGTGTGTCTTTGTAACTCAGCTACGTGCTTTGTCCGTACATGTTTCCACATATTTGTGGTATTGAGGTTACTGATATTTTTACCTCTTTTAACTTTTTGATTACACAGCTTGCATTTGACATAGCAAATATCATCTACAAGTGTGTCAAAAAAGGACCACGCAGTGCAAGTCCTGGGAGCGCCCGGTTTGGCTGTTGGAAGAGAACTGCTACGAACGGGTGCCAAACTGGAGGGTACAGGCAACCGAGTCTGCAGCCTACCTCTCCCTACTGTTTGGACCGTTGGGGCAATCTCTTCCTCAGAGCTGCTACCACCACCTTCCTGTTCCTCACGCCATGTTGGGTCTTGGACCTCATCATCTCCACTACCCTCTTCCAACACCTGCTGCTGTTGGGTGGTCTGGCCAGCACCTTGCTCAACAGAAAATGGCACCTGAGTCTCATCATCATCAGATGCGTTCTGCGGTGTGCTGACCATCGGCACTGGCTCACCCGCCTCTTCACATTCAGAGAGACACAGCTGTTGCGCATCACTGCATACTGCCTCTTCTTCACATTCCAGAATGCTGCTTGGCTGGGCCCTGTTTCCAAGCCAACAGATTCTGAGAACAGAAGCAGAGACTCAGCTGGCTCCAGTTCAGAACTCTCTGACTGCCTGGGCAATTTGGCAGGCGGTGAAGAGACAGATGGTTGTTCAACAGTGCTGTGGTCCTGAGAGGAGGTGGAAGCAATTGAAGTCGATGCATTGGCTGCCATCCAACCAACAACGGCTTCAATTTGTTCTTCCCGTAGCAGGGTGGTACGCTGAGCTCCTACAAAAGTGCGCATAAAGGAACGCTCACGGGGAAAACTGGTGGATGCTGTGTCACTGGGTGCGGCAGCAGCCACAGAATCCCCACGTCCTCTCCCTGCTGAAACTCCACGGCCACGACCACGTGCCTTACTCCCTGCCTTCTTCATCTTGGTAGATTGATAAAGAAAGTCAGAAAAGTTATAAGGCCTAAGTGTGGTTATTCCTCAGAGACTGCAGTGAACACTGCAGACAACTGTTCAGTAGCTGTGAAAGGCCCTCTTGTGTACTTCTATAGTGTTTGCAACCAATGTATTGTATACGGATGGAAGCGCGTCACACTAATAGATTAGATTTTTTTCAAATATAATGGAGCAGCACCAATTAGAGAAAAATGTGAAGGATGAGGCAGTGACACACGCTCAGCAGACTACAACCAGCAGTAGTTGAAGAACTAACTGGAGCGTGATCTGCACTCAAAAATGAAAAGCTCACAGACTACAGTGAACACTGAAACACAACTGTTCAGTAGCTGTGAAAGGCCCCTTTGTCTACTTCTATAGTGTTTGCAACCACTGTATTGTATACGGATGGAAGCGCGTCACACTAATAGATTAGATTTTTTTCAAATATAATGGAGCAGCACCAATTAGAGAAAAATGTGAAGGATGAGGCAGTGACACACGCTCAGCAGACTACAACCAGCAGTAGTTGAAGAACTAACTGGAGCGTGATCTGCACTCAAAAAATGAAAAGCTCACAGACTACAGTGAACACTGAAACACAACTGTTCAGTAGCTGTGAAAGGCCCCTTTGTCTACTTCTATAGTGTTTGCAACCACTGTATTGTATACGGATGGAAGCGCGTCACACTAATAGATTAGATTTTTTTCAAATATAATGGAGCAGCACCAATTAGAGAAAAATGTGAAGGATGAGGCAGTGACACACGCTCAGCAGACTACAACCAGCAGTAGTTGAAGAACTAACTGGAGCGTGATCTGCACTCAAAAAATGAAAAGCTCACAGACTACAGTGAACACTGAAACACAACTGTTCAGTAGCTGTGAAAGGCCCCTTTGTCTACTTCTATAGTGTTTGCAACCACTGTATTGTATACGGATGGAAGCGCGTCACACTAATAGATTAGATTTTTTTCAAATATAATGGAGCAGCACCAATTAGAGAAAAATGTGAAGGATGAGGCAGTGACACACGCTCAGCAGACTACAACCAGCAGTAGTTGAAGAACTAACTGGAGCGTGATCTGCACTCAAAAAATGAAAAGCTCACAGACTACAGTGAACACTGAAACACAACTGTTCAGTAGCTGTGAAAGGCCCCTTTGTCTACTTCTATAGTGTTTGCAACCAATGTATTGTATACGGATGGAAGCGCGTCACACTAATAGATTAGATTTTTTGCAAATATAATGGAGCTGCACCAATTCCACAAAATCAAATAAAAAAAGAGTCAGTGAGTGACACTTGCAGATGCCTACAAACAGCGGTGGATGCAGAGCAATCTGCAGCGTCACCTGCACTCTCACACACACCTTGCACAGAGCTGTTAAAACAACACTGGCAAAAGGAAGCTTTACACAGCGGTTGGTAAACTAGCCTGCCTAAAGCACAGTAGAGTACACAAAATCGCAATGTCTAACTGTCCCTCAGAGTCAGCACAGCAGCGTTCTGTCCCTAACTGAGTTCACAGCACAGTGACGCTAAAATGGAGGCGGCGCCTTTTATAGTGCATTCTGACATCATTTCAGCAGCCAATCACAGCCATGCCATTAGTTAAGATGACCGCAGCATTACAGGATGTGCCCACACTTCATAAGATTCCTCATTGGCTGACTAAAATCACATTGCCTCTCAAAGAATTATGGGAACTTCCGATTCCGGTATACGATATATGAAAAATATCGGAACTAAGTATCGGAATTCTGATACAGCGAATATCGGCCGATACCCGATACTTGCGGTATCGGAATGCTCAACACTACTCAACTCTACTAAGAGCATAGTGGCCTCCATAATCCT
>JARQOD010000002.1:304849375-304879047 GCA_033576555.1 Oophaga sylvatica | reverse complement strand
GAGTCACTATTTTTTGTGATGCAGCAGCGAGCTCCCCAGCGTTATCGCTTTGTGTGTCTTTCAGCGATGATCAGCCCCCTCCCGGGGTATCGTGATCGTCGCTAAAAGGGCCGGGAAAATTTTTTTTTGATCGTGGTCTCCCGCTGACAGGACGCATCGCTGCTTGTGACAGGCGGGGAGCCCAGGATAAAATGGTAATAAAGGTACACAGGGGTTTTCCCCAGGGGGCGGGGGCTGTGCCTAAAAACCCCGCTGTTTTCCCTTGGGGATACCGCCCCCTGAAGCGGGAGTGGAAACCCAATTTTTCCCAGCGGGTTTTCCAGGCCCCGAGCCCCTGGAAATCCGATGTGTACCTTGGTTACCAGCTCCCTGCATCGGGGCTGGTACCCAAAGGAACACTGCGGGTAACTAAGGATGTTCCCCGCTTGTCGCTTTTATGATCGCTGTGAGCTGCGGGTTTGGCAGTCAGCAGGGTTTAATGAAAGCGATAAACCAGGTTCCGGGATCGTTGTTCGGGATCGTGGTGTTTTCGCTATGTGAGCCCCAGCCTTAAGAGCTCCAGAAAAAAGGGGAGCCCCCAGACATGGCAGTTTTGAAAGGTCTAATAGGAAGTTTTTGTCATTTCATACTGAAGGGTTCAGTACTGTGACACTACAGGAAGAGTGGCCACATGGCCAAGTACTCAACCAATAATCCCTGAGGTAACAATGCAGCTCCCTCCTTAACTGTTTTGAAGTCAGTTTAAGGTCATCGCAGTGTGAAGCTATAGAATAGATAGTGATAGAAGATAGTAGATGAAAAGGTCCTCGCCTTGGCTGTACACAGTTGGCTTAAGGTCACTTGCAGAAAGACATACAGGCACTATAGATGCCACAACGAAGCCAGGAGAATTGAGCACAAGTAGTATTTTACACTAAAGAGCGTATTCAGATATCAACCAGAAAAAGAGATAGGCAGGACTAGGCTAAAGCCCCCGTCTCACATAGCGATCTCGCTAGCGAGATCGCTGCTGAGTCACTAGTTTTGTGATGCAGCAGCGAGCTCACCAGCGATATCGCTGTGTGTGACATTCAGCGATGATCAGCCCCCCTGCCGGGTATCGCTGATCGTCGCTGAAAGGCCAGGACATTTTTTTGATCGCTGGTCTCCCGCTGACAGGCACGCATCGCTGCTTGTGACAGGCGGGAGACCAGCGATCCACTGGTAATCAAGGTACACAGCGGGTTTCCAGGCGCGGGGCTGTGCCTAGAAACCCGCTGTGTACCTTGGATACCAGCTCCCTGAAGCAGGGAGCTGGTAACCAAGGTACACAGCGGGTTTCCAGGCACCACGCAGCACTGGAAATCCGATGTGTACCTTGGTTACCAGCTCCCTGCATCAGGGAGCTGGTATCCAAGGTACACTGCGGGTAACTAAGCGATGTTACCCGCAGTGTCGCTTGTACTGATCGCTGCCTGAGCTGCCTGTTTGGCAGCTCAGCAGCGATAATGTAGCGATACACCAGCGATCCTGATCGTTGTCGGGATCGCTGGTGTATCGCTATGTGAGACCCAGCCTTAAGAGCTCCAGCAAAAAGGGGAGTTACCAGACATGGCAGTTTTGAAAGGCTGTGATGGTGTGTGACAGAGAATGACTGATATATGAGACTCCTTGAATGCAGTGAATGACCATGTGCAAGTAATAAGGATTTAAGACATAAAAATCCTGAATGTATAAGGGGGTCCAGCTGAGGTAAAGTATGTTCTTTGGTCAGCTTGTACCAAAGATATAGTAGAGGTACATTAATTGAATGTTAAAAACACATGTGCGAGTAAGGACGAATGTCTTCAAAGAAGAAGGACAGATGAGAACCGTGTGTTTTATAGTAGTTGGTCCTTAATCAAGATATTTTCAGAACCCAATAGAAAAGACTAAAATTTGTAAAACAAGGGGATACTCATTGGGCTCTCTTTTATCTAAACACCCATGTCCGTCCAAGTGATTCTCACTTACGCCATACAGTAAGGTGTGTAAGGAATAACCGAGTGTTTATAAGTCAAAGTCCGGACGGACAGGTCCTTTATTTCAAGCGTATGGGTTTTAGAAATAGAGGCCGCTAAGGTTATGTGTGTGTGTTAATTTGTATTATAGGTAGTAGTTAAAATCACTCTTGCAATTAGGAATACCTTTCAAAATGTCTTGCCTTGACTGTAAGTTTGGGCTAATGCTAGCCATATCTGATGAGGGGTGGAGAATTGTTAGAACTCTCCCTGACGGGTATAATCAGGAGGAGACTGGATTTGGGCATCTGTCAGACAGATTCCCAGAACTTAAAGTATTTCCTCTGAATGTGCACGGGTCACCCCCTGATCAATGGCCTTATGGAATTTTGTTGAGTGATGTAGAAGAGCAAAAACTCTGGCATCCTGAGGATACACCTTTCAGGTGCCCCCTGAATAGAGGGATGCCAGAAGATTTCACTAACATGGCAAAAATGTTTGTTCTGTTCAGTGGATTCACGCTGTAATGTATCAGGTGTCAGTATAAACTGCTCTATGTGTGTGTATAGAAGGACAATGTTAAGTTGATTTGAAGAAAGTATACCGCAAGTTGATGATATGAAAGGCAGATATATGTTTTCAAAGTAAATCATTAACCTGCGTTAGAATTATCTCTGCGAAGGCAATTGTAAGTAACTGTTAAGTAACTGTAGAAATAAGGAAAAAGAATGTTGTTAGTTTTGTTTGTACATCAGGGAATTCTGAGCAAAATATATTGCAAATGAGTTTTGGCACTATGCAAAACTGTCCGTGAAAATATAGATTTAATGTCATAATTGTACTTCACCTTTAAATAATATTGCCTGTATTCATTTAAGGTATTGTCACACTAAGCGAGATCGCTAGCGATGTTGCTTAAGCGACACTGATTTTATGACGCAGCAGCGACATCGTTAGCGACGTCGCTGTGTGTGACATGTAGCAGCGATGTGGCCCTTGCTGCGATGTCGCTGATCGTGCACGAACGTTCTGGACCGTTTTTTGATCGTTGGCGTCTCCCTGGTGAGCCTGAATCGCTGAGTTTGACACTCTTTATGAATGACGAGCGACCTCGTTGGCGACTCATGTCAGCGGGACAGGCGGGACTAGGTTTTAACGCTCCTCAGCTCCGATTGGTGGCCACAACATGTAGTCCTTTGTGCGTTGTTGCGAGGATACTATTGTGTGTGGGGTTTTGCGATCCTGTCAGTCACTACAGCGCTTCATCTTTGCTATTTATACAAGACGTTTTTGGGATCCTGAAAAAATGAATCCGGGGCAAACGCAATAGCGGCACAGACTGGATCGCAGTAGCTGCAAAGCAGAAGGCTAGCAGGACGCAGTATGGAACGATGCTGGAAATTCGTATGAACCACTTGCGTCGTCTTTTATGATGTGGACATCCAATCACTAAGCGAGAGCTGTGACTTTTGACATACAGTGAAACCACCAATCTGTGCTGAGGGGCGTGGAAAAGGTTGCGCTCATTCTTTAACGATACATGCTGTGTGACAGGTCCCAACGACCGCCGAGGTTGTTATATAGATCGCTGATCGGTGATGTGTCGTTTATGAGATCTTCCTGTTTGGATGCTACTAGCGACCATATAGCGATCACATCAACGATCTCGCCAGGTCGTGTCATTGTCGTGATCGCTGGTGCGATCGCTAAGTGTGACAGTACCTTTAGTTAAGTAGTTTTTTTTCTTTTCTTTCCCTCTGGTCTGTTATCTGAATTAGTCCTTATCAGTTTGTGTACTCTGTACCACAGTAACTTGAATCCAAAATGCGCTAATTAATTTCTCTGGATTCAAAAGGGGGAGGGAGGAGAGAAATAGCAAGAGGAAAAAAATCTTTACAGTTTTCTCACTAAGTGTAAATCAATAATTTCTTCTAAATTCTGTATAGCCCTTATGGCTTATGAAACAAGTTTCTCACATGTTTCTGATGTACCTCTCACTAATCCAGATGTTGAGCTTTTTTTTGTAGTTGGTTCAAGGAGCACCGGTAAGGACAGACGACTCCACACTGGGTATGCAGTGGTCACACAGCATGAGGTAGTGAAAGCAGAACCACTCCCTCCTCATATGTCCACAAAGAGGTGGAGTTGACGGCACTCATTGAAGCACTTACAGGGGCGGAAGATAAGAAATACACAGTGTACACAAGGTCCAGATTTTGTTTTGGAGTAGCCCATGACTACGGCCCCATATGGAGGGCAAGGAACTTTCTTACATCAGCAGGCACTCCTGTCAAGTATGGACACCTCATTAAACAGTTCGTGGAAGCCTTGCTATGCCCAAGGAAGGTCTCCATAGTGCAGGTAAGGGCACACACAGATTCCAGGACCAGCGAATCCAGAGCGATGGTGAAAGCAGACCATGTAGCTAAGGAAGCAGCGAAGAAGGAATGACAAATGAGGCCTCTGGGGCTCCTCCACTGGTCATGGTAAGCATCGAATGTAACCAGCTAGATTTAAGTCTCTTACAGACTCTGCTTCGGCAAGTCACCGGGAAAGAGAGAGAGATCTGGTCGGAAGCTGGAGCATGGAACCATGAAGGTCTGTGGATGGTGGGGCGGCGGAGATGCTTGCCAAGGTCCTTGTACCTTACAGTGGCTCTAAAAGCTCATGGTCAAATGCACATGTCCAAGGATGACATGACGGCTCTGATTGACACACAATGGTTCGCTCCTGGTTTCATAATGTTTGCTTCTAGTTTCACACAAGCATGTCCCACATGTGCATAACACAGGTAGAATAGGGGACACCACACACACACCTAAGCCCCTCTACCCGTTCCAATGACTGCAGACTGACTTCATACAACTACCATCAGGTAGGAATGTATGCGTGTGCTCGTGTGTGTTGATCTCTTTCCACAGGGTGGTCAGAAGCCTTCCGGATGCCAAGAGCCACTACAGCTGAGTGACCCATTGACCCTTTTCTGCTGGAAAGGTAATACAGAAATACAGAGTGTCATGTACATGTTGGGAGTCACATAGGCAATGCAGCAATGAGGGAGGAGGTTTTTGGGTAGCCACAGAACATCGCACCTCCAGTGCAGCAGCCTCACCAGCTGTGTTTAGAGCCTCCAAGAAGGAGACTCGCATCTGTACATAAGCAAGCTTTTGATTCTGTTTCCAGGAGACTGACTCACTACAGCCACATCAGTGAAGGTTTGGGAAAGCCTATCTGGAGCCATGCAAACTACTACAAGGTCCTGGAGCAGTAGGATGACCTTCCTGCTTCTGATGGTGCTGACAGACCTACCAGGACAAATGGCTGAGATAACCTAAAATGGAACAGAAATAACCATGTGATTTGATACATCTAAGAACTCTGCTACTTTTAGATTTGATTTATGTCACGTAGTAAAATGTCAATGATAAAAGTTTGGTAGGAAAAGCAGTGATCCTAAGTACAAATTTCTCACAGGGATTGATGAAGCTGCAGTATTTATTTGTATAACCAGAACTGGGAATGAGGATTGTCACTCTTGGTCAGAGGCAGCCTGGAATACGGGGGCCTCATGGAGACATGAGCCAAAGGAAGCCATGACTCGTATCAATGCATCAGGAAGGCCTCGTCTGGAAAGGATGAGAGTTGTTATGGCACATCCAAGATGGGATTGTGATCCAAACACTGTAGTCTGGAGATCATCCTGTAACTCTCTCATCATAGCCATAGAAGAGCCCTCTCCTGGGGATGAAGAACTTTATGTGCTGGGGTTATATGTTCCGCAAAGAGAAATACAGCAGGAGAAATTTTGGTTGAATGCTATTCCTTCACAAGACAGTGAAGGTGCGAGTAAAATGGGGAAAAACCAAGGTCTAAAGTCTTTGAGGAGATGAGCTACGAGGAGAAGTTAGCCATAGAAACAGGTTACACAGAAAGAAATGAGTGGCTTATGTGGATGAAATATACAGCAGAGCAGAATAATAAGTGCAATTGCATTGCTTATGCAACTGCCAGACCCTATTTAAGTACAATTCCCCTTAGACTATCAACCCGAGATCAAACAGGTCTACAATGCATGGTAGCCTTGCATAATGTCTCATATGATCCTACTGATAATACTATTTGCCATTCTCTCTCAGTTCTGTATCCAATAACAAAAACAGATCAAGTACCTCCTAGAGTTTTCCCATACCCTGGCAACTACACTTGTTTCCAATGGAAAAGGACAGGGGTAGGAATAGGAAGACTGGTAGGAAATCTAACCTCAGAGTTTTGTGAAAATACCATTCCCATAGACTCAGACACGAATGGTTACAAAGCTAAGTGGTTTGATAATCAGACTGCGGCAAGAAGCGACATCTGGTGGCTATGTGGGGACATGAGATTAAGAGCCCGTTTGCCAATTAATTGGTTTGGCAGCTGTGCACTAGCCCAGGTGCTCATGCCATTTCAAATAATTTCCTCAGAAGAGATAACAAAAGGTAACATAAATGCTGAGACTTTGCGTAGAAACAAAAGGTCAACATCTGCTGGCTCCTTTGACCCAAGGATCTATATAGACAGTATAGGAGTTCCTAGAGGGGTCCCAGATGAGTACAAAGCTAGGAACCAGATTGCAGCAGGATTCGAGTCAGTTCTCTTCTGGTGGGCTACACTAAATAAGAATGTGGATTGGATAAATTATATTTACTTTAACCAACAAAGGTTTATAAATTATACTAGGGATGCAATAAAGGGGATAGCTGAACAATTGGCCCCAACTTCTTTGATGACATGGCAGAATAGAATGGCCTTAGACATGTTGCTAACGGAAAGGGAAGGAGTCTGTAAAATGTTTGGAACTTATTGTTGCACATGTATTTCAAATAATACAGCACCCGATGGAAGCATCACAAAAGCTTTGGAGGGTCTTACATTACTGTCTGATGAACTGGCAGAAAATTCTGGTATCGACAACACATTTACTGATTGGCTGGACTCATGGTTTGGACGATGGAAGCATCTTGTATCCAGTCTTCTCATCTCCCTGGCAGTCATGGCAGCCATACTCGTCGTCTGCGGTTGCTGTTGTATCCCATGCATCAGAGGACTACTCCAGAGACTGATAGATGCCTCCATTACCACAGGGGAAATGTTTGCCAGCCATACACTTAGTGCATGGGCATTCCAAGTCTAGGAGACCCGCTCCTTTTTAATGGGACATTTTTTGGTAAGAGGCCCTCCTCCATGCTTCTTCCAAGGGGGGATTGGAGTTATAGGGGTGCATATGACTTGTTAGCAGGGCAGGCCTTGCAGTCAATGCATAAGAAAACAGAACGGGAGGACAAATTGGATAATGTGAAATGGATTTTCCTGGGCCCATACAATCCCATCCAAGAGGGGAAAGAAAGAACAGAGAGAGAAAGAAAGAGGGGAAAGAAAGAACAGAGAGAGAAAGGAAGAGGGGAAAGAAAAAAACAGAGAAAGAAAGAAAGAGGGGAAATAAATAACAGAGAGGGAGAGAGAAATAAAGAGGGGAAAGAAAGAACAGAGAGAGAAAGAAAGAAAGAAAGAAAGAAAGAAAGAAAGAAAGAAGAAAGAAAGAACAGAAGAAATAAATAAAAGGGAAGAAAGAAAGAAAGAAAGAAGAAAGAAAGAAAGAAAGAAGAATAATAAATAGGAAGAAAGAAAGAAAGAAAGAAAGAAGAAAGAAAGAAAAAGAAAGAAAGAAAGAAAGAAAGAGGGGAAAGAAAGGACAGGGAGAGAGAAAAAGAAAGAAAGAGGGTTAAGAAAGAAAGAACAAACAGAGAGGTAGAGAGAAAGAAACAGAGAGAGAAAGAAAGAGGGTAAAGAAAGAACAGAGAGGGAGAAAGAGAAAGAGGGGAAAGAGAACAGAGAAAGAAATAAATAAATAAAGAGGGGAAAGAAAGAAAGAACCGAGATATAGAGAGAAAGAAAGATGGGAAAGAAAGAACAGAGAGAAAAGGAAAGAAAGAGGGGAAAGAAAGAAAGAACAGAGAGAAAAAGAGGGGAAAGAAAGGAAGAACAGAGAGAAAGAAGAAAAAGAACAGAGAGAGAGAAAGAAAGAGTGGACAGAAAAAAAGAACAGAGAGAGAGAAAAAAAGAAAGAGGGGAAAGAAAGAACAGAGAGGAAGAGAGAAAGAAAGAGGGGATAAAAAGGGAACATAGAGAGAAAGAAAAAGAGGGGAAAGAAAGAACAGGGAGAGAGAAGAAGAAAGAAAGAGAGTAAAGAAAGAAAGATCAGAGAGATGGAGAAAAAGAAAGAAACATAGAGAGAAAGAAAGAGGATAAAGAAAGAACAGAGAGGGAGAGAGAGAGAAAGAGAGGAAAGAGAACAGAGAAAGAAAGAAATAAAGAGGAGAAAGAAAGAACCGAGAGATAGAGAGAAGAGAAAGATGGGAAAGAAAGAACAGAGAGAGAAGGAAAGAAAGAGGGGAAAGAAAGAAAGAACAGAGAGAAAAAGAGGGGAAAGAAAGAACAGATAGAAAGAAAGAAAAAGAACAGAGAGAGAAAAAAGAAAGAGGGGAAAGAAAGAAAGAACAGAGAGGAAGAGAGAAAGAAAGAGGGGAAAGAAAGAGAACAGAGAGAGAAAGAAAAAGAAAGAGGGGAAAGAAAGAACAGAGAGAGAAAGAGAGATGGGAAAGAAAGAACAGAGAGAGAAAGAAAGAACAGAGAGAAAGAAAGAAAAGAACAGAGAGAGAAAGAAAGAGTGGACGTAAAAAAAGAACAGTGAGAGAGAAAAAAAGAAAGAGGGGAAAGAAAGAAAGAAAGAAGAAAGAAAGAACAGAGAGAGAAAGAAAAAGAAAGAGGGGAAAGAAAGAACAGAGAGAGAAAGAAAGAGGGGAAAGAAAGAACAGAGAGAGAAAGAAAGATGGGAAAGAAAGAACAGAGAGAGAAAGAATGAAAAGAGAGAAAGAAAGAGGGGAAAGAAAGAGAACAGAGAAAAAGAAAGAAAGATGGGAAAGAAAGAAAGAACAGAGGGAGAGAGAAAGAAAGAGGGGAAAGAGAACAGAGAGAAAGAAAGAAAGATGGGAAAGAAAGAACAGAGAGAAAGAAAGAAAGAACACAGAGAAAGAAAGAGGGGAAAGAAAGAACAGAGAGAGAAAGAAAGAACAGAGAGAGAGAAAGAAAGAACAGAGAAAGAGAAAGAAAGAGGGGAAAAGAAGAGAAAGAAAGAAAGAAAGAACAGAGAGAAAGAGAAAGAAAAGGGGAAAGAAGGAACAGAGAGAGAAATAAAGTAAGGGGAAAGAAAGAATAGAGAGATAGAAAGAAAGGGGAAAGAAAGAACAGAGAGAGAAAGAAAAATGGGAAAGAAAGAACAGAGAGAGAAAGAAAGAACAGAGAGAAATAAAGAAAGGAGGGGAAAGAAAGAGAACAGAGAGAGAAAGAAGAGAAGATGGGAAAGAAAGAACAGAGAGAGAAAGAAAGAGGGGAAAGAAAGAGAACAGAGAGAGAAATAAAGTAAGGGGAAAGAAAGAATAGAGAGATAGAAAGAAAGGGGAAAGAAAGAACAGAGAGAGAAAGAAAAATGGGAAAGAAAGAACAGAGAGAGAAAGAAAGAACAGAGAGAAATAAAGAAAGAGGGGAAAGAAAGAGAACAGAGAGAGAAAGAAAGATGGGAAAGAAAGACAGAGAGAGAAAGAAAGAGGGGAAAGAAAGAGAACAGAGAGAGAAAGAAATAAAGATTCTATAAAAATACTATAGCAGCCCGGCTCCCATTTTAATGCTCACCTGAGCCTCCTGATGCAGGAGATATCATGATCCGCTCACATGGCCGACATCCCCGATTTCAAGGCGATCCCGTTGTCCGCGCTGTTGGAGGAGGACACGATGATGGATCTGAAGCATTCCCTGAAGTGCTTCCATGGTTCTGTCACAATCTCCTCCTGAAATTACCTAATTTCCGGTCAGCTTCTAGCATATCACTTCCGGTGGAATGTCATGTGCGAATTTTAAAGTGCTCCTTGGGGCTCCGCCGTGTACTCCTGTGTCCACGGGAAAAGTACGATCTGGGCCGGGGCAGACTCTCTCTCAAAATCGGGACTGTCCCGCTGGATCTGGGACAGTTGGGAGGTATGAATGCTCCCCACCATACACCTTGTACATGCACGGCTCTGCACACCTCATAAACACACGGTTCCGCTTTGTATGCCTTGTACACACACGGCTCCGCTCCGTATGCACACCTCATACACACACGGTTCTGCTTTGTATGCCTCGTACACACATGGCTCTGCTCCGTACACCTCACGCACACACGGCTCCACTCCGTACACACATTGCTCCATTCCGTAAACCTCGTACACATGCGGCTCTACTCCGTACACCTCGCGCACACACAGCTCCACTCAGTACACGCACGTCTCTGCTCCATACACCTCGTGCACTCACGGCTCCACTCAGTACACATATGGCTCCACTCCGTAAACCTCGTACACATGCGGCTCCACTCCATACACCTCACACACACGGCTCCACTCAATAAACCTCGTACACACACGTCTCCGCTGCGTACACCTCGTGCACACATGGCTCCACTCAGAACACACATGGCTCCACTCCGTAAAACTCGTACACACACGGCTCTGCTCTATACACCTCACGCAGGCATGGTTCCACTTTGTACACCTCGTGCACACACTGCTCCGCTCTGTACACCTCGCGCACACACGGCTCCACTCAGTACACACAATGGCTCCACTCTGTAAACCTCGCGCACACACGGCTCGCTCTGTACACTCGCGCACACGGCTCCACTCAGTACACACATGACTCCAGTCCGTACACCTCGTACACATGCGGTTCCGCTCCATACACACACGGCTCCACTCCGTAAACCCCATACACACACAGCTCTGCTCCGTTCCGTACACACACGGCCCAAGCAAGTAGCCCTGTGTATACGAAGTGTATGGAGCTGAGCGGCTTAGCTCCGTACACTTCGTACACACAGGGCTCTACTCCGTACACCTCGTACACACACAGCACTACTACATCCACCTCGTACACATGCAGCACTGCTACATCCACACTGTAAACCTCTCCTGACCCCATACATAAACTTACCCTCATACAGCACAGCAGATTCCTGCACACGAGGCCCCTGATCATGTGAACCCTGACTCCTCCCCTCCTGTGACCTCATCACAGGTCCTGTGCACACAGAAGGGGACAGCCTGGCAACATCATTGCTGGCTGTGGGGCTGAGGTGGATGTCTCTGGGAGGGCGAGGATGGGATGCATGGGGGGGCGTAGTGACTTATCTCAGTGCGGGAAATATAGAGTCCCAGATGGGACAGCGGGTGGAAGGGTCAAAATCGGGACTGTCCCGCTAGATCCGGGACGGTTGGGAGGTTTGGTATGTGTGCCATGTATGTGTGTATGCCATATACGTGTGTGCCATGTAGATGTATATATGTATGTGTTTAAGTGTGTGCCGTGTGTGCCATGTACGTGTGTGTGTATAAGTGTGTGCTATATATGTATGTGTGTATCTGTACACATGTGCTCAAAATTGTTGATACCCTCGTTTAATGACAGAAAAACCCACAATGCTCACAGAAATAACTTGAATCTGACAAAAGTAATAATAAATAAAAAATCTATGAAAATGAGGAAATGAAAGTCAGACATTGATTTTCAACCATGCTTTCACAGAATTTAAAAAAAAATAAAACTCAAGAAATAGACCTGGACAGAAATGATGGTACCCTTAACTTAATATTTTATTGCACAATCTTTTGAGGAAATCACGGCAATAAAACGATTCCTATAACTGTCAATGAGACTTCTGCACCTCTCGACAGGTATTTTGGCCCACTAGTATACTGCATCTAACAGTAGTGGAGACTTGCACAGAAGTAGGCAAAGTTGAGTTAATTACAGAAATATTACACTTACAAATGCAATTATTTCTTATCCTACATCATTTAGCCTATTTTAGAAAAAATATTTTAATATGATGAGTGCCTTGGTGAATATAGTAATACACCCTCATCAACGTGATCTAACTCTTGATTCCCATTTGTTAATAATATATTATTTATGTGATACATTTTAAAAACTGCTTTGGGGAAATTATTTCATCTAGTTGAGGAGCAAAGCATGTCACCAGCTTTTCCTAGTGGAATTTGTAGGTAAACTAGTACAACAGAATTGTACACAGCTTGTAAAACTATGCATCATTGTTACAATTACCCTGTAGCCATTGTCTGATTAAAATTCATTTATGACAATGTTAGAAAAGCAGATATAATTATTGTAAAATATTGTTCCATTTTAGATTTTGTCTTTGAAATCATAAGTAGATCCAGGGGACATCAAGACAAGTCAATAGGGAAAAGGTAGAACAATACAATTTTACTCACTATCACACAATTGTGAAAGGAAATAGAGTTTTTTTTTATATCAAAGGTGGGTAATACACACTCACACTTGGATTATCAAAGTGTAGTTCCTGAAGAATGTTAAATAAAATGTTGCACTATATTATACAGTTTTAAGCCACGTTCACACATTCAGTATATGGTCAGTATTTTACTTCAATATTTGTAAGCAAAAATCAATAGTGGGTGAAAAATACAGAAGTTCTATTATACTTTAACTCTGATTGTTCCACTCCTGATTTTAGCTTTCAAATACTAAGGTAAAATACTGACCAAATACTGAATGTATGAACGTGATCTTAATGCTTTGATTCTGTTTCACTTTCCTAACACGGAGTACCAATTTTACTACATATCTACTATTCCAAAGTTAAGATATAGCTGTATAATTCAACTCTAGCAGTTCTGATTGCCATAAGATTAGTTTTATGCAAATTGACCATCACCTCTAACTGTCACACTGTGACTGTCTGTAAATAGGGAAAGGGGCCCTGCATTGTCCCTAGGGCTGAAACCCTAACTATCTATGCTCCCAAAGGTACCTCTAAAGGTGAGGGGGTTTGGGCCACCAGCCTTACTGTTCTCCTGTTATATCCTAAACTGTCCCCTCCCCTCTCCACGAAGCCTGGGACAGAAATGCTAGTGTATAAACACGTAAGACAAACAGCGATTACAAAAAACAACTACCATACAAAACACTCACCAAAGGTAGAGAGGTATATAGGTAAGAGTAGGTATACACAAACCAAATGGGAACAGGACAACAAGGAAAGCATACACCCAAAAACAAAATGCCTCAATCTCCAGCAAGAACAACAATGATCTCCAACTCAGCACAGCAACTCCAAGGAGCTAGGAAGTAAAACTTTCACTGGCGAGAAAGAGAAGGTCTGGCCAGATTTTGTAGAAATAAGAAATGACCAGGTCAGGAACAGCTGTTAGATGGAGCTACACGTTGCTAACCAGCATAGAAAGGGTTGTTAACCTCTTCAGCACCAAAGGAAACACCACCAAGGTTAAATGGAAGATCTGCGATTCACAATAGGTAGTGATTTTCTAACCCAGATCTCCCAGGAGGATATGATCCACTAGTGACAGTATCCTCCCATCTACGAGGGGTCACAGGAACCTCGGGGCCGGGTTTATCCAGATGGGTCAAATAAAAGGACCATATCAACCTACCGGCATAAACCTCAGATGCTGGCACCCACATCTTCTCCTCCGGACTACACCCCTTCTAATGTAACAGGTACTGTACGGGAATCAATGATTTTTGCTACCTGAAATTCTAAATTGCCATCAATAATAACTGGTGGTGGTGGTAAAGGTGACAGTTCCACAGGCACAACAAATTTTTTGAGCAAAGACTTGTGGAAAACATTATGGATCTTGACAGTCAGAGGAAGTTTGAGATGAAATTGTATGGACCAATAAACCTAAGACCTAATTTCCAAGAAAGAACTTTCAGTTTAATATTCAGTCATATTAAATCATTCACCCCAGCAGGGGCGGAACTATCGTGGAAGCAGGGGAAGCAGCTGCCATAGGGCCTGGGCTAGCAGGGGGCCCGTCCCTGCTGCAGCTGTCTCCCCTGCGGCTGTGTTCCGCCGCCCATGGCCTGAGAGTCGGCGGTTCCCTTGCTGGCTGTCATGCTGACAGCCGGCGCAGAGAAGCTGCTGCGTGCCGTCTCCCAGGAATCAATTGCACTGGTGTCTATACAGACGCCAGTACAATTGAAGCTCTGACCGCCGGGTCAGAGCACGTCTGCAGCGTGATCATGTCATGTGATCACGCTGCTGACGTCACTCGTCGGCGGCGCCCAGAAGGGTGAAGACTGGTGGTGAGTGTGCTCCACTGTGGAGCTGAAGATACCACCGAAGATTAACGGGGGCACATACTGTGTGAGTGATAACTCTGCATTCTTGGCTGCATTACTACTTGAGGGGCACATTACTACTGATGGGAGAATAAGAGGGCTTATTACTAGTTATGGGGGCATAATGTGCTGCATTAATAGTTATGCGGGACATGGTTACTAGTAATGGTAGCATAAGGGGGCTGCATTCTACCAGTCCATTATATTATATTGTGTTTCCATAATGTCTGCTTTAAATACAGCTCTGATTTGGGCAAAAAGCTGGCCGTTATGAGACTGAAGAGTATTTTTTGGGCCTAGAGAATTGCTGTGATTTGCTCCGCCCACTGCTATTGGCTCTGCCCACTATCAGAACCCCCCCCCCCGCCGCCCGTTTGGGAGAGGGGGCCCCGTTCAAAATTTTGCTGTGGGGCCCCGCCATTTCTAGTTACGCCACTGACCCCAGGTCCAAGACCTGACAATCATTTCTTATCAGCTATATGTTTGTACTTGTCCCCCGTGATATTTAAATTATTCTGACCCGCCCTTCCCACAAAGATGAGAGTGAAGAAGAAAATTGTCCCTCCCCAGGAACACCCGAAGACTCATCTTTACTGAAGGCACAGAATTGTGGATGGAAGCCATATGCACCTAAAAATGGCGACTTACCAGTGGACTCGCTACGACGATTGCTTAAATCAAACTCAGCGAGTGGTAAAAAAGAAACCCAATCTTCCTGATTATCTGATATAAAACATCGGAGGTATGTCTCCAAACTTTGGTTTAGGCGTTCAGTTTGACAATTAACATGAGGATGAAACTTAAAGGAAAATGCCAACTTAATGGCCAATAGTTGCCTAAATCATAGTTTCTTTCGGCCAATGACAAATGTTTGGAGAAGAAGTCACAAGGATGCCACTTACCAGTGGATGACCCTTGAGACAGTACAGCCACTACCCCCACCTCAGAAGCATCAACCTTGACATTAAATGGTTGAGAAGCATCGGGTTGGATGAGTACTAGCGTAGTGGAAAATCACCTCTTAAAGAAGAAAATGACTGCCGAGCGCAGTTGGACCACCTCAAGAAGTTCCTACTATTCCTACTCTGTTGTGAATGTGCTAAAAATGGTTTCTGAGAAGAGGCTCCCTCTGGTGGTTACTGACAGTACTGGTCCTTTCGGCGAGGAGTGGCAATCTGGGATCACGAACTGGTCTGATATAAGGGAGGTTCTCTCCCATGATGGTTGCCGGTGATCAATTGTTCTTGTCTCAATTGTGGTTCCTGGTTCATTTGGAAGCTTGCTGAGTCTTGCCTGCATCTTCTGCTATCAGATAAGATATTTTCTGCTTTTATTTTTGTGCTTGCTTTTTGCATTGTTCCCTGCACTTCTGTGGAGGTCAGCCAGGTCCCCTCCGGGGGGCTTGTGCTCCTCTCAGTTTATCTGGAGCCACTGTTGTTTGTTCATTTGCTTTTTCCTGTTTTTTCAGTGGCTGCGGCTTAGTTTTGTTACACCAGAGAACTGATTTAGGTGGTAGAGGTCGTGTGATCTCAGGTGTTTTTGCAGTCAGTAGAGCTGGTATTTTTTAGGGTTTTTTTGGATTGCAGTGAGTATCCTTTCCTGTACTTTTCTGTCTAGACAGATTGGGCCCCAGCGTTTGCTCATTATATTTTCTGTCTGTGTCCGTGCTTCCTCTTGTCTAACCGCCATTACATGTTTGGGGGCTTCCTATTTTCTTTGGGGATCTGCTCCGGGGCAGATAGCATTCATCTTTCTGCCTTTAGGTGTAGTTATCTCTCAGGCTGTGACGAGGCGTCTAGGATCAACGTAGGAACGCTCCACGGCTACCTCTAGTTGTGTGGTTAGTTCAGATTACTGCAATCCAATAGGTTCCAGTCTCTCTGGTGTATTGCTGTTTTTGCTTACTCTCCTCAGCTTCCAAAACATAACACTACTCTTGTCAGTGGAGCGTTTAACAATAGACGAGAAATTTTGGATAAATTTTGGATAATAGTTTGCGAAATCGAAAAAAAATTGCAATGCTCTCAGATTTTCTGGGAGGCCACATTCCAAAACCGCTTGGACCTTATCAGGATCCATGCGGAAACCTGCGGTTGACACTAGGAAACCTAAAAACTGAACCTCTTCTACAGCGAATACATACTTCTCCAACTTGGTATACAGCTTATTATCTTGTAGAACTTTTAACACCTGCCTGACGTGTACTTGATTAGACTTGAGAATGGGCGAGTAGATCAAAATATCATCAATATATATTACTACAAATCTACACATGAGGTGACAAAAGATGTCATTAACGAAATGTTGGGAAGCGGCGGGAACATTAGTCAAACCAAAAGGCATAAGTAGAATTTCAGAATGCCCTTTTGGGGTTTTGAAAGTTTTCTTCCACTCATCTCCCTCCTTAATCCTAATCAGATTATAGGCTCCCGGAGATCCAACTCGGAGAACCATTTTGCCCCAATAATCTGATTAAAAAAATCAGGAATGAACGGGAGGGCTAATGGGATGCAGGCTCTCATCTTTCTTAACAAAGAAGAACCCCATCACTACAGGTGAAGATGAGGGTCTAATATGTCCCTTGGCAAGGCTCTCAAAGATATAGCCTTTCATGACCTGTCTCTCAGGACCTGACATGTTGTATAATCTGGTCTTGGGTAATTTTGCACTCAGAAGCAAGTTCACAGGACAATCATACACATGATGGGGAGGCAGTTCTTAACACCCCTTCTTAGAGAGCCCCCCCTCAAAATCAGACAGAAAAGATGGAATGTTTTTAGTGGAGACATTGGAACTAATAGTACCTAGGCAATTATTCTTGCAAAAATCACTCCACTTGATTATCTCTCTGGCCTGTCAGTCAATGATCGGATTATGCTTAGTTATTCAGGGAAGACTCAACACAATAGGAGTGGGGAGACCTTCCAGAAGATAACACAAAATGAGCTCCCTGTGAAGAGCCTCTAAACGAATGTTCACCTTATGCACTTTTTGCATAAAGCTTCCCGACCCAGAGGTGCAGAGCCTATCACAAATAGGGGAGTGAACTTTGTCAGGTTATTACAGGAGAGACCATGGGTTTAAACGAACCAAGCATCCACCATATTGGTTATTGCCCCAATATTCAGTAGTACTGTACAGATATTGTCTCAGTTTCTGTACCTATACCCACTTTTGCAGGTAGGATAAACTGAGACACCCCTGTGGAGGAGATATATACTGTCCGCTGAGGTTGTAATCCTCCACACAACCTGGGGTTAGAAATTTTCCAACTTTTTTTGTGTTAAGGTATAGATGACCAAACTCCAATGAAATTACCCCTTTTGCCAAAGTAAAAACACCCCCCATTTTGAAGCGAATTGCAAGAGACCCATAAAGGGGGGAGCCCCACTAACTGCATTGGTTCTTTAGAGCGCATGGTGAGAAGTTCAGTTATGGGAAGTACCACAGGGGGTGGGGTCAGTACAGGTCTATCCCTGAGGCTTCTATCAATACATATGGCAAGAACCATGGTGACCTCCGAAGATGCTGGAGTTTCGAACTGTGCCAATGCATATTTTAACCGTTCAGACAGGCCCTGACGCAACTGACTTCTAAGAGCTGGACCATTACCCTGGGTGTCAGTGGCCCATCTACGGAATTCGGAACAAAATTTTTCTGCCAGTTGGTTTCCCAGGTGAATCTTACGTAGTTTAGATTCCGCAAGGGAGACCTGGTTCCAGTCATCATAGACGAACGGCTAATAGCCACGAAAAATCCATCCACTGACAGGAGTGACAATGAGTGAGAGGATGGGAGTGAGAGGGCACATAATTGAGGGCCTCCTTGAAAGAGGAAGACAATAATCCCCATTCTCTGTGCCTCACTCGCAGATGACCATGGACAAAGACTGAAATAGAACTTACTAGCTTCCTGGAATGCAACAAATTTCTCCTGACCACCAGAAAACCTGTCAGGGAGTGCCATTTTAGTGTTCAGTTCAGCTGTCTGATGAGAAGAAACCTTACATCGTAGCTCTGAGAGCTCAATATACAGATCCTGCAGCTGTCTCACAAGGTTAGCAATATCAATTTCCAAAAATGTGAGGCCAATAAAAATGTCATGCTGTGGCTGTATGTAAATAGGGAAAGGAGCCCTGCATCGTCCCTAGGACTGGGACTCTATTGTTGTTCCAAAAGGTACCTCTAAAGCTGCATAGGTTTATCAGCCTTACTGTTCTCCTTTTATACCCTAAGCTGTTCCCCTCCCCCTTCCACAGAGTCCTGGGACAGAAATTCTAGTATATAAAGACGTAAGAAAAACAGGGATAACAAAAAGCAACTAACATACTAAACACTCACCAAAGGTAGAGAGGTATATAGGGAATGGTAGAAATGTACAAACCAAATGGGAACAGGAGAACGAGGAAAGCATATACCCAAAAACACCATGCAACAATTTCCTGAAGCAACAATGATCTCCAATTCAGCACAGTGACTCCAAGGAGCTAGGAAGTAAAACTTTGAGAAAGAGAAGGTCTGGCCAAATTTTATAGGGAAGGGAAATGACCAGGTCAGGAATAGCTGTGAGATGGAGCTGCAAGTCTCTATCCTGCATAGAAATGGTTGTTAACCTCTTCAGCACCAAAGAAAAACAAATTCCATTTAATATGAAGCACAAACACCCATGCTAAGTGGAAGATCTGTGATTCACAATACTTAGTGATTTTCTAACTCCAGATCTCCCAGGAGGACATGACCCACTTGTGACAGTAACACCTCCTTCTGTCTCCTTGTGCTTGTATTCTCTATTTTTACTGGATTTCAATAAACAGGGACATTTTAACATATATTCCTTGATAATGTTGTGAAATGATTCTACATTTATTTCAAAGTATTTTGCTGCTTAGGGAAAATTGTTGAAGTTTTATAACAATTTGATATTTTTAGTCATCACCTTTTAATTTGAAGTTATAAAAAACCCAAAATGAGCAGACGGTGGCTCAGTGGATAGCACGGCTGCCTTGCAGCGCTGAAGTCCTGGGTTCAAATCCCACCAAGGATAACATCTGCAAGGAGTTTGTATGTTCTCCCCGTGTTTGCGTGGGTTTCCTCCGGGTACTCCGGTTTCCTCTCACACTCCAAAAATAATATGATAGGGATCTAGATTGTGAGCCCCATTGGGGACAACGACAATAATGTGTGTAAAGTGCTGTGGAATATGTCAGCGCTATTTAAAAATAAAGATTATTATTATTAAAATGATTCTAATACTGATGGTTCACGCTAACATTATTGTTAGGATCAAGGTAATTGACACCAATGTATCTGCTATGTGGGCAGAATACAGAAGAGGAGAGAAATCCCTGCATCAATGTCTAAAATTCTGCTTGGCATAGGTGAAAATAAAGAATATTTGTTGTAGTGACGTACTGTATATAGATGAATTATGTAATGAAACTCCTGTTCAACCCACTTTAAGCATGTTTTTCAACAGAAAAAGCATAAAAGCCATCCACTGCAGCAAGGTGTATGCTATTGGGATGGTCCTATCCTGTCTCTAGTACTAAAACCTTACCTTCAATAAAGCAATAAAAATGAAAAAAGCATACACAGGATGGGAGGAATAGGGCTAAGCAACAGCACATGTGAAAAAGACTTGGGTTTACTAATAGATCACAGACTGATCATAAGTCAAGAGTGTGATGCAGCAGCAAAAAAGGCAAATACAATTCTGGGATGCATTAACAGAAGCATACAGTCTAGATCACGTGAAGTCATTATTGCCCTCTACTCCTCTTTAGTCAGACCTCATCTGGAATACTGTGTTCAGTTTTGGGCACCACATTTTAAAACAGACATCAACAAACTGGAGCAAGATCAGAGAAGATCGACCAGAATGGTGACCAGTCTACAAACCATATACTATGAGGAATGGTTACAGGTTTTGGGAATGTTTAGCTTGCAAAAAAGAAGACTGAGAGGAGACTTAATAGCTGTCTACAAATATTTCAAGGACTGTTACACTGTAGAAGGATCATGTTTATTCTCATTTGCACAAGGAAAGACTAGAAGCAATGGGATGAAGCTGAATGGGAGGAGACAGATTAGATATTAGAAAAAACATTTTGACAGTTAGGGTGATCAATGAGTGGAACAGGCTGCCACGAGAGTTGGTGAGTTCTCCTTCAATGGAAGTCTTCAAACAGAGGCTGGACAAACAAATCTCTGGGATTATTTAGTGAATCCTGCTTTGAGCAGGGGGTTAGACCAGATGACCCAGGAGGTCCTGTTGTGAATGTTCTGGATTCTGAGTTGGGGCTCCCTCTGGTGGCTGTTGATATTAATGAAGCCGCCTTAACTGACAGAGGCCCTTCAGCTGAGGATCTAGCTGCGGACGATTGGCAATCTGGGAGTGATGACTGGGGAGATTTAAGGAAGTAACTTTCCCATGATCCTCGCAGGTGATTAGTTTTCTCTTCCTGATCCAGTTTGGAAGTCAGCTTGCTGCGGGTTCATGCAACTTTCAGATAAGCTATTTCTGCTCGTTTCTGTGGTTTTGTTTTCTTTTGTTTTCTGTGTGAGGTCAGCCAGGTCCCCCTGCTGGGGCCTGCGCTGTTCTCTGTTTCTCATTTATTTCGGTTTATTTGTTCAGTCCCTGTTATTTCAGTGGCTGCTGGCTAGCTACCTCTTCACATCAGAGTTCTGATCTAGCGGGGGAGATCGTGTGGTCTCAGTATTTTTTGGAATCAGAAGTGTTGGAATTTTTCCTAGGGTTTTGCTGGATTGCAGAAAGTATTCTTTTTTTTCTATCTAGACAGTATTGGGCCCCAGCGTTTGCTTACTCTATTTTCTGCCTGCGTTTGTATTTCATCTTGTCTAACAGCCAATATATGTGTGGGGGCTACCTATTCCTTTGGGGTGCTACTCTGGGGCAGTTAGCTTTCCCCTTTCTGTCTTTAGGCTTAGCTAACTCTCCGGCTGTGTCGAAGCGTCTGTAATGATTATAGGGGATAACTCAGGAGACTCTTTGAGTGGAACAAGACAACTACAGGACACATTTTTATAAGTGGTAAAGTCTATATTATCACACAGTGATTCAAACAGATGCAGAGCAACGCTCAAGTCCACAACACTTGGTGCAGATATTAAATGCAGCTTAACAGTCTATAGGAAACTTCAGAGGAAAATGCAAACAAGCAGAGTGTAATACTATTGTAGGAACTCGAGGATTCTGATAGCGTGGGGCAATGAACAATCAGAGACGGGTTTCTTTGAATGCAAATAATGTATTTGTGAAACAGCAAAACCCCAAAAACAATATTCAAACAACCCGTAGTGACATGCAATGAGTCCATATATATATACACAAGTCCAGTTATATGAATCCGGATATATAAGTCCTTGAACCTCTATAGCGAGGGTGGTAAAGTTCTTATGACGGAGTCCTCACACAAATGTGACCACAAGGTAAGTCTGATGAACAGGTAACGTGGCTGGACTTACACCCTGCTGGTGTGTGAAGAGTCAAATCCAGGTATGCAGAAAACACAGGGAGGTCCAGGAACAAGTTAATCTCAGTTGTGGCTTAATTCAGTGAAGTCCAACAACAAGTTCATAAGTCAGTAAGGTTCCAGTAATAGTTCCAACAGCTCTCACCAGAGGTAATGCGCAAAGGGTTAAACAGCAACAGTTCAGAAACACAGTTCTTATCAGATGGAGTGAACCAAGGGTTAAATTCCCAAATCAACAGTTTAGTGACAACACAGTACTTTGTGCAACTTACATATGCAGAGAATGTCCAGAGCCATGGGTAGAAACTGCTGTGGCAGAGAAACACCTGAAGATAACCTGGTTATGCACTTCCCTGGTAAATACACAACGATCTGTGAGGAACAAGCAGCTGGGTTGCAATGAAACAGAAGCAGAATATTCCAGCAGTGAAGCCAGCACCTGAGCGGGTTTTAAACAAACGAACAGGAAGTAGGGCACAGAAAACAGCAAACTCCATCTTAACAAAGGGCAAAATCATTGACAAAGTTACCTAGAAAACCCGGAATACTGACATTACTCCCCCCCTAAAGACGGCCTCCGGACGGTCCTGGACCAGGCCTGTCCGGGTATCTCCGATGAAACTGAGCAATCTTCAGAGGCGCATTGATGTTACTTACTGGTTCCCAAGAATCATCTTCAGGAGAGTAACCTTGCCATCTAACTAGATACTGAAGCCGGTTTCTATGAAGTCTCGAATTAACAATCTCCTGTACCACGAATTGTTCTTCGCCATCAACCAACACTGATGGAGGGGGAGGTACGATACGTCCCTGAAATGTGTTAGGAGAGACTGGTTTTAATAAGGAAACATGAAATACTGGGTGTACCTTTAAAGTCCGTGGTAGCTTCAACCGACAGGCAACAGAGCTCACAATCCCCGTGATCTTGAATGGACCGATGAATTTCTGTCCCAGTTTCTGCGAAGGAACACCCAATTTTAGATTCTTGGTGGACAACCAAACTGAGTCTCCTACCTTATACATAGGTGCTGGTTTCCGAAATCTATCGGCCGACTTTTTGTAACGCTCCTGTGCTGTGGTCAGGGAGTCCTTCAAAACTTCAAGATTACGTTGCAACGCCGTCACTCTGTCTTCAACCGCTGGTACCGAAATCGTAACCGGAGACCTAGGCAAAATATTTGGATGATAACCCAGGTTGGCAAAAAAAGGCGTTACCTTCGTGGAACTGCTTTGGGAGTTGTTGTACGAAAATTCCGCTAGAGGAAGTAGCTTCAGCCAATCGTCCTGCAAATGACTGACGTAACAGCGTAGATATTGCTCCAAAGTTTGATTTGTCCGTTCGGTCTGCCGTTGGTCTGAGGATGGTATGCAGAAGACAAGCAAACATTAATGTGGAGCGCAGAACAAAATCCTTTCCAAAATCTAGAGGTAAATTGTATTCCCCGGTCAGAAATGATGTCATCTGGTACCCCATGCAGCCGGAAAATGTTCTGGATAACTAGATCTACTGTCTCTGTAGCTGAGGGAAGACCAGCACACGGAATGAAATGAGCAGCTTTCGTTAAACGATCTACTACCACCAAAATAGTATTTTTACCACCAGAGGTGGGTAACTCCACAATAAAGTCCATCGAAATAGACCCCCAAGGGCGAGACGGTACAGGTAAGGGTTTAAGAAGACCAGTAGGTGAAACACGAGGAACCTTGTACCGGGCACAAACTTCACAAGAGCGGACATAGTCATTCACATCCTTCAAGCAGGTAGGCCACCAAAAAAAACGAGTTAACAATTCCTGCGTCTTCTGTACCCCCCTATGACCAGCCAATTTAGAGTCGTGGACCAATCTGAGAACTCGAAGTCTTACAGCCTCTGGGACATAAATACATCGATCTCTAAGCCACACACCATTCGAAGGACAAGATTCACATTGTCAGGTGGAGCTGCAAGAAATACGTCACCGTCATAGGCCAGCTTGATCTCCTGCCACAAGTCCCGGTTCCGGAGCACTCCAACGAAATTGGCCTCCGACAAGATGGTCTTCGACGGGGTCCCAGGCACGGAATCCACGGTATGGATTCGGGATAATGCGTCAGCTTTCCCATTACGTGAACCTGGGCGGTACGAAATAATAAAATTAAACTGGTTCAAGAACAAACTCCACCTAGCTTGTCGAGGAGAAAGACATCTGGCAGACTTAAGGAATTCCAAATTGCGATGATCCGTGAGTACTACTACCTGCTGAGTTGCCCCCTGCAAATGGTGTCCTCCATTCCTTAAAGGCAGAATAATTGCCAAAAGTTCCTTATCTGCCACATCATAGTTCAGTTCTGCAGAGATAACCTACGAGAGAGAAGGCACACGGGTGCAGCAAACCTTTGTCTCCGGTACGTTGTGAGAGGATAGCTCCCAATGCACAGTCAGACGCGTCCACCTCCACGAATAAAAGGCTGTGCAGGATCCGGATGCATCAATATTGGAGCTGTGGTAAAACAACCCTTCAGGCGATCAAAGGCTTCCTGAGCTTGCGAAGACCATTCAAACTTCTTCCCCTTCTTGGTGAGGAGAGTGATGGGACGGACAATTTCTGAAAAATTTCGGATAAACCGTCTATAAAAGTTAGCAAAGCCAATGAATCGTTGTACCTCCTTAATGTTTCCTGGTACGGCCAGTCCAAGATTGCCTGGATCTTGCTGGACTCCATATTCAATCCCTGAGGCGAGATAACATAGCCCAAAAATTGAATTTCAGAACAATGGAACTCACACTTTTCGAGTTTGATATACAAATGATTATCTCTCAAACGTCTAAGTACGGTCTTGACATGTTCCTGATGTTCCTGTAAGGAGTCAGAAAAGATTAAGATGTCATCAAGGTAAATTACCACATATTGGTCCAATAAATCCCTGAAAATGTCGTTGGCTAAATGTTGAAAAGCAGCAGGAGCGTTACAGAGTCCGAATGGCATCACCAAATATTCAAAATGTCCATACCGGCATCTAAAAGCTGTCTTCCATTCGTCTCGGGCCGTATACGGAGTAAATTATATGCCCCACGAAGATCTAATTTGGTAAATACTTTGGCCTGGCGAACTCTTTCCAACAATTCTGGAATTAGGGGCAACGGGTACCTGTTACGAATGGTTACCTTATTTAACTCCGGTAGTCAATGCAGGGTCTTAGAGTACCATCCTTCTTCTTTACAAAGAATATTGGAGCTCCCGCTGGTGAAGAAGATGGTCGGATAAACCCCTTGGCTAAATTCTCATCTATATACTCTCGTAAAGATTTTAATTCCGGAGCCGCCAACGGGTAAACATGGCCGAAAGGAATCGCTGCTCCAGGAAGCAATTCTATGGGGCAGTCATACGGTCTATGTGGGGAAGTTGATCTGCCTTCCTTTTATCACAAATGTCTGAGAATTCCTGATAAATCAGAGGGAGAGTAGGTACCTGTATCACCTCTTCCAAGTTCTGGGTAACTGGAGCCGCTACAGTTGGACTGATGGTAGAACTGCACTTCGGGAGAAAGGTTATCTCCTTGGTTTCCCAATTGATGATTGGATTTTGTGACCGTAACCAGGGAATTCCTAAAATTACAGGAAAATGAGGAGAAGATATTAACATGAATGAAAGTGTTTCTTGATGGTCTGGTTCCATCTTACACTCCAGAGGCACTGTCTCCCGATCTACTGGTCCAGAAACTAATGGGGAACCATCCACCGTTTCCATAGTGATTGGTGAAGCTCTTAGTTGTGTCTTTATACCATGTTTCTCTGCAAAAGAAGAATCCATGAAATTCCCACCTGCTCCAGAGTCTATCATGGCAGAACTTGATATCCACTGTTCCTCCCACTGAATCTGTATAGGAAGAGAACAATGTGAATATTTCTCCCCGTGATCTTTAGGGAGAGTCGGCATCAGTATTGGGGGGAAAAACCGCATCTAGATGTAGACTGGTTTCTGAAACTTCAGACTCAGCGTCTGTGTTATCATAATCTCCTACTACCGCCAACACCTTGTTGGGTCGCCTAGGACATTTAGGACAATTGATGAGGAAATGGTCCGATTGACCACAATAGAAACATAAGCGCTCACGGAAACGGTGTTCGCGGCGTTCATTTATTCTCACGTCTCTGCAGTGAGTCCACCTGCATAGGCACCTCCTCGCCTCTCGCGGGTTTTTGCCTGTGGTTTCCCTGGACGGAAGAGAGTAATTAGTAATGCGATTTACAGCGGCCCATTTTTCTTGTCTGCGTTCAGTTAAACGGGTATCAATACGTACACAGTGCTGTATAACAATTCAAACTCTGTGGAGACTCTGAACGAGCTAGCTCATCCTTGATTACATTTGACAAACCTTTTCTAAAGATTGGTAATAAAGCATTGTTTTCCCACTGGGTGTCCACCACTAACCTTTTAAATTCAGTAACATATTCTATGACTGACCGTTTCCCCTGGCGTAAGGAAGCAAGGCAGATTCAGCGGTAGCACGGCGGTTGGGATCGTCGAACATTTGCGCCATGGCTGCCAGAAAATTGTCCAAATTATTTAGACGGGTATCATGACTTTCAACCATAGGATTTGCCCAAGCCAGTGCACGTGATGTCAACAAATAAAATAATACATAGAACCTTAGATCTATCAGACCGGTAGTAAGAGGCATGTACATCAAAAAATAATATACATTGATTAACAAACCCACGGAATTGACTTCGGTCACCATTAAAACGGAATGGAGGCAATTTGGGCATACTGGTGGATGAGGTAGGTCAGTAGGTAAGGCCTCCATGACTCCTAACCTAGAACGTAGATCTTGGAGAGCCTGACCAAACCCCTGTGCATTATGGTTAACCCGAGACTCCAAGTCTCTAATTTGATTGAGTGCAGCCGACACCTCTGCTGCAAAGAGTTAACAATGGTGAACAGTTTGTCTGCCCGTGTCTCCGTCATTGCCCCAGCAGAATCCTCTTTTTTAGGCTGGAATATCCTGTAATACTATTGTAGGAACTCGAGGATTCTGATAGCGTGGGGCAATGAACAATCAGAGACGGGTTTCTTTGAATGCAAATAATGTATTTGTGAAACAGCAAAACCCCAAAAACAATATTCAAACAACCCGTAGTGACATGCAATGAGTCCATATATATATACACAAGTCCAGTTATTGAATCCGGATATATAAGTCCTTGAACCTCTATAGCGAGGGTGGTAAGTTCTTATGACGGAGTCCTCACACAAATGTGACCACAAGGTAAGTCTGATGAACAGGTAACGTGGCTGGACTTACACCTGCTGGTGTGTGAAGAGTCAAATCCAGGTATGCAGAAAACACAGGGAGGTCCAGGAACAAGTTAATCTCAGTTGTGGCTTAATTCAGTGAAGTCCAACAACAAGTTCATAAGTCAGTAAGGTTCCAGTAATAGTTCCAACAGCTCTCACCAGAGGTAATGCGCAAAGGGTTAACAGCAACAGTTCAGAAACACAGTTCTTATCAGATGGAGTGAACCAAGGGTTAAATTCCCAAATCAACAGTTTAGTGACAACACAGTACTTTGTGCAACTTACATATGCAGAGAATGTCCAGAGCATGGGTAGAAACTGCTGTGGCAGAGAAACACCTGAAGATAACCTGGTTATGCACTTCCCTGGTAAATACACAACGATCTGTGAGGAACAAGCAGCTGGGTTGCAATGAAACAGAAGCAGAATATTCCAGCAGTGAAGCCAGCACCTGAGCCGGGTTTTAAACAAACGAACAGGAAGTAGGGCACAGAAAACAGCAAACTCCATCTTAACAAAGGGCAAAATCATTGACAAAGTTACCTAGAAAACCCGGAATACTGACACAGAGAGTCTATGAAGCACAAATATACTTGGGGATACTTGACACGAATAAGTCCTTGCTTAGTCCAAGCACAGGTAGATATGCTTATAAGGCAGTTCAAATAATATCTTAGCTCAATCAGGGAGGCCTGGGTAATAGTCTCAGGTTTAAGCAGAGCAGAGCTGCAACAGCTTACATGTCCAGCAAATGCAGAAGGAAGAAAACACCAGCAGCCAGATGAAGGAGGATTACTGGAAACCGGTGTATGCAGCAGGAACTCAGAGCATAGTAGCAGGATCACCAAAGGTTCTCAGGAGCAGGTAACACGCCAGGGAGCCACCAGAAGTCAGAGGCTGGATGCAAGCAGAAGCTGGATTCAAGGCAGAATACTCTAGCACAGACTGAGGCTGGGGTGGAGTTATATAGCAGGAAGACACAGTGCACAAGAGACCAAAGACGCCATCTTGGAAAAGGGCAGTAATGCACAAAAGGTAATCAAAAAATGTTCAGAGTCCTGACAGCGTCTAGGTCATCAGAGGTACATCCCACGGCTGCTTCTAGTTGTGCGGTTAGTTTAGGGGTCTGCAATCATTAGTTATCAACCTCTCGGGGACTGGCTGCCTTGGCTATTTTTGTTACTGTCCTCCTCGGCTACCATATCATAACAAGGTCCCTTCAACTCTACCATTCTATGATTCTATGATTCTTCTATCAGCCTACCTCAATGTAAATAAGGACATAGCAGGACAGAGGCCCAACTGTTAAGCCTCCTGTGCATGGGAAGATGAAATGCCTAGCTCAGAAAGGGGGGCCATGCGCCAGTTTGTGCAAAGTACATGAAAACAGCAAAAGCAAGAAATGAGACAGGGCATAAGCTGGTAGACACTGTGGCCATTTCAAAGACAAAACCCAATAAAAAAATGAGCATGTACCCTACAGTAAATAAAAAAGTAAATAGCAATAGTGCATGGAAATAACATAGGGTACTTAGGTAACACTACAGTATTTTAATTTAAAAAAGCATAAAAGCCATCCTACCAAGGACAAGGACTGTGATGCCACATCTCCATGTGAAGCTATATAGATGACATGCCTAGCTCAGGAAGGTGGCACACACCCCTGTTTGTACAAAGTACACAAAACTACAGCAAAACCAAAGAAATTAGTTGGGGCATAAGTAGGTATATGTGCAATGTGTAAGAGCACATTCTCACTATGGCCATTATAAGCATGTTGTAATTTTTTTACTATAGAATAAATGGCTGACATTTTGCCTCTCATACATGCTATATAAGCTTACAGACTAATAACATGTTCTCTCTACCAGAAACCAGTAAATGTATATAATGATTTTATTGGCATTGTGCACACGTTACCAACAAAAGCATCAGGCTGTGACACTAACAGTACTGTGTGAGGAATTGAAAAAATCTGCTTCTTGTCACTAAAATCCTAAAACCCTACACATAGCACTTGTTTTTGTACAGTGGGGAAAATAAATATTTGATAAACTGCCAATTTTGCAAGTTTTCCCACCTTCAAAGAATAGAGGTTTGGAATTTTTAGCGTAGGTACAGTTCAACTGCGAGAGGCAGAATAAAAAAAATAAAAAATAGAAAATCACATTGCATGAATTTTAAATAATTAAATTGCATTTTATTGCATGAACACCTACAGCCAGCTAGAATTCTGGCTCTCACAGACTGTCAGTTTTTTTTAAGAAGTATCCTACCTGCACTTATTACCTGTATTAAGTGCACCTATTTGAACTTGTTACCTTTACTTGTCTACACACTCAATTAATCACCTCCAAACTCCCTATCATGGCCAAGAACAAAGAGCTGTGTAATGACGCCAAGGACAAAATTATAGACCTGCACAAGGCTGGGATGGGCTACAGGACACTAAGCTCCCGCACCTCTTTGAAAAATGTTGCTTTAGCTTGCATGCAGCTTGGTGAGAAGGCAACAACTGTTGGGATATTTATTAGAAAATGGAAGAAATACAAGATGACTGTCAATCTTACTCAGTCTGGGGGCTCCATGCAAGATCTCGCCCGTGGGATTAGGATGATTCTGAGAAAGGTCAGGAATAAGCCCAGAACTACGGGAAGGACATGG
>JARQOD010000002.1:304821813-304849275 GCA_033576555.1 Oophaga sylvatica | reverse complement strand
GACTCAACCCTGCTCCAGCGCCGAAGATCCCTCAAAATTAGCGCGTAAACATGAGTCATCTAAATAAAAAAAGGAGCTTCAAAGTTCAAAATCCCAAAATTCTCCTCAGCGCTAAAAGGTCCGGGGTGCTTTGGTAAGGGCCCCAAGGGACCGGGGCTAACCCTTTTAAAAAATCCCAGGGCGAATAAACGCCTTTTGGGGCCAATCATGCTCCCCCATAGACCTTCCCAATATCCACTGGCCACCACCGAGACAGTACCGATATCCCTTTAAAAAACCAGATTTTCCCATTTTTGGGCTAAAGCCCCCCTCTCGGCTTATAGGGGTAAAAGGGGGGGCGGAGGAAGGGGGGGGGTCGGAATACTCCCCCTCGCCGGCGCGGTCTCGCACCCCCCTGCTTCCCCACTTTTCCCGGCCCTTCCTGAGGGTCACATGGCACGCTTTTTAAAGTCAAATAACACAATTCATGACTTTAAATGGGGTACAGTGACTTCTGCGGACGAAGCACTGCGGAGAGGCCGGAGAAGAGGGCTGCAGGGACGCGGGCGGGGGTTTATTTTTGCATATTTACCGTCCCTGGCCAAAACGCGCACCTGAGTTTTTTAACTCCCCTCTCGAACCCCGCTGCACACTGCCCCCCGCCGACTCCTCTTGCGTGAATGATCGGGCAGAGGGGGATGACGTCTTTTTGCGCCCCCGCCCCCTCCAATCATTCCCACCAGAGACCCGGAAAAGGACGCGGGTTTTGGGCGGGCAGGGGGAACAGTTAAAACTCAGGTCCCCGGGGCCTGAGCGAGCGGTGACACCGGCACCTGCCCCCATAGCCGCGGTTCAAGCCTGCTCTGGAAAACCGGCACCGGGCCCCCCCCGGACGAAGGGATATTTTTTTTTTTGGAGCCAGCTTATAGGCCTATATATGGGGAAAAATTGTGCGCATTTTGGGGCAAAATTTGGGGGCTTTGGGGGGGTTTTAATTGGAGCTAGGGGGGCTTACGCTGTGGAACATATGGGGCATAATTGGAGCAATGGGGAAAAAAACGGGAAAAAGGGGGGACTTTTAAATGTGGAACATAGGGGGCATAATCGGGGGGCTACGGGGGCTAATCTGTGGATCATACGGGGCAAATTGTGAATATAGGGGGGTAATCTCTGAAGAAATTGGGGGATAATCTGGGAGCTTTGGGGGATAATCTGTGGAGCATCATAGGGGGGATAATAATTTTCCCCCGGCTTATACGAGTCAAAATTTTTCTCGTTTTTTGTGGAAATTAGGGGGGGGGGTTTTTTAAAGGGGGGGGTTTTACATGAGTATATAGGGGACTTTCCTTTTTCCAGGGCAACAAAAACTCCCCCAATTCTGGGAAGAGTCTCATACGGCGGCACTCATCGCCGGTATAAAAGCAAAAGTGTTGGGTGCCATCTTTTTTCCGTCAAATGAGGGGGGGAGCCCCGGGTTTTTGGTTCTCTCCAATAACTTCACTATGCAGCATATTCAAAAACTTTTTTTTCCCCTTCTGAACATTTTGGGGGAAATTTTGTCGATATCGCCCCAAAAGATCGGTGCTTGCCATGGGAATCTCTGAGGATGGCTGTGGTGCCCCCCAAATCATCGCCGAGAGCAAAAAGTGGGGAAACCCAGCACCGCTTCCACTTTTTGTACCTTTGCGATAGAGTTCTGTTAGCTCACCCAATCTGCTCCAGGATCCGCACCCTCCTTTAAGATGTTAGAAGGGCCCTCGAAACACAGAATGGCCCTTCCAAGTATCTCCTTGTTTCACCACCAACGTAGCCCTCCGGTTGCACCCAATCTCTGGCTACCCATTATGTGCCACTTCACTTTTGGGCGGAGCGTGAGCTGTCCTTTCTTATTTGACACCCCGCACTGTACATTCCATCGCGAATGGTGAATGTCCTTCAATGAGGGCCCAGGAGGTAGTATCAATTTAAAAGCTGGCCTGTACTGGACTTCTATCCTTCAAAGGTGTGCAGGCTCGTACGGGCAAGAAGCACCATCTGTCCAGGAAGGGCGAGTTTTAGCAGTGGCCGGAAAAAAAAAAACCTTCCCCAGTTTTTCCTCATTGACATTTCTTTGGCCGGCCCCTGTTTTCAATTGTTTGGAAAGTTTTTTCTGAGGGGTACGAGGGCTCCATTGTTTGTTTTGGTAGCGAAGAGTGCAGGTAAAAAAGGCAATTCACCGAGCAGTTGAATTATGAGATTGCAGTAAACCCGACAACCACCCAACTAGAGGCAGCCGTGGAGCTTCCTCGTTGGTCCTAACGCCCGTCACAGCCTGAGAAATAACTACACCTAAAGGTTATTGGAAAGCTATCTGCCCCGGAGCAGAACCCCAAAGATAATAGAAAGCCCCCAAACATGTTATGGCGGGTTAGACAAATGAAAATACACAGAAAGAAATAGTATAGCAAACGCTGGGGCCCAAATAACAAAAAAAAGGATAGGAAAGGGGACTTACGCAATCCCAGAAAACCGAAAAGCACCAACTTACTAATTTCAAAAACCCTGAATCACACACCTCTACCACCTAAATTAGTTTTCTGGTGTAACAAAATCAAAACGCACCCGGGAAAAAAATGGAAAAAAGCAAAAGTACAAACATCAGTGGCTGAACAAAACTGAAGGCGAAGCCCCCGGAGGGGACCCTGAAAGGCCCCCACAGAAGGCAGGACAAAATGCAAAAAAAGCACAAAAAAACAAAAGAAGAAAAAAGTTTTCCCGTGCAGGAATGCGACACGACACAGCAGGTACAAGGGGAAACTGGAATAAAAGATTCAGACCAGAACAATTGGTTACCCGGCAACCCGATGGGAAGGTGCTCCCTTTTAAAAAACCTCAGTAACACCTGCCCCCTCCCACAATCTTCATGGACAACACACCGCTTGTAACCCCAGAGGGAGCCCGCCAAACTCATCCAAACCCATTTACAACATACCCCCCTTGGGGGGGTCACCGAACCTCTTTGAGAACATTCGTCAGGTGAATTCTATGTACGTAATGGATAAAGCCCCTAGCATGGATGTCCGAAGCAAACACCCCAAGAATTGTCTTCCTGACCATAACCTCCATTTAACCAATACTGGAGTTTCCTCTAAAAAACAAATAAAATTTTTTCAACCACAACCCAATTGCCCCTCAACCAAACAGGGTCAGGAGGACACCAGGAACCACTGGCTCAACAAACCTCTTCAACAAGGACTTGTGGAAACGTTTTGGTCTTAAATGTCCTGGAAAAGCAAACAAAAAAACAGGATTAAAATCTCCATGATCTTATAAGGTCCAATGAACCTAGGCTTAAATTTAGGAGATGCTACTCTCATAGGAATATTCTTTGAGGACAACCAGACCAAGTCCCCCACTTTAAACCGAGGACCATCAGTCCTATGCCGGTTAGCAAACCGCTGGGCCCTCTCCTGAGAGAGGGACAACCTCTCCACTACCTGGTCCCAAATCAGTTGCATACGCTCCACAACAGAGTCAACACCTGGACAGACAGAAGCCTCCGTCTGTCCTGAAGAAAATCGAGGGTGAAACCCAGAATTACAGAAAAACGGAGACATCAAAGTAGCAGAGCTAGCCCTATTATTAAGAGCAAACTCAGCCAAAGGCAAAAAAGAGACCCAGTCATCCTGATCAGCAGACACAAAGCATCTTAGATAAGTCTCCAATGTCTGGTTTGTTCTCTCAGTTTGACCATTGGTCTGAGGATGAAATGCCGAGGAGAAAGACAATTGAACACCCAGTTTAGAACAAAAAGTCCTCCAAAATCTGGAAACAAACTGGACTCCTCTGTTAGACACAATGTTCTCAGGAATGCCGTGTAAACGAACCACGTGCTGAAGGAACAACGGCACCAATTCAGAGGAGGAAGGCAACTTAGGTAATGGCACAAGATGTATCATCTTGGAAAACCTATCACAAATTACCCAGATGGTGGTCATTCTCTGAGAAACAGGAAGGTCGGAAATGAAATCCATAGAGATATGGGTCCATGGTCTCTTGGGCACAGGCAATGGCATCAACAAACCACTAGAGCGAGAGCAAGGCTTGGAGCGAGAGCAAGTCCCGCAGGACTGCACAAATTCCCTGACATCACGAGACAAGGTAGGCCACCAAAAGGACCGACTAACCAAGTCTCTGGTACCAAAAATTCTGGGATGCCCAGCCAACGCGGAACAATGAATCTCAGACATCACACTCTTTTTCCACTGGTCCGGGACAAACAATTTTCCAACAGGGCAGCACTCGGGCCTATCCTCCTGACACCCCTCCAGAGCAAGTCTCAAATTGGGCGAGATGGCGGAAAGAACTACACCCTCTTTCAAAATAACAGAAGGATCAGATAACTCAGGAGAGTCCGCAAGGAAACTCCTCGAGAGGGCATCCGCCTTAACATTCTTAGTGCCAGGAAGAAAGGAAACCACAAAATTAAAACGTGTGAAAAACAAGGCCCACCTGGCCTGTCTAGGATTGAGTCGCTTGGCAGATTCCAGATAGACCAGATTCTTATGGTCCGTAAGGACCACCACCTGATGTTTGGCTCCCTCCAGCCAATGTCTCCACTCTTCAAAAGCCCACTTCATGGCCAATAACTCCCGATTACCCACGTCATAATTACGTTCAGTAGGAGAAAATTTTCGAGAGAAAAAGGCACAAGGGTTACTTTTAGAGGTCTCTGGATCTTTTTGGGACAAAACGGCACCTGCCCCAATTTCAGAGGCATCAACCTCCACCTGAAATGGCAGAGAAACATCAGGCTGCCGTAGAACAGGAGCAGAAGTGAATCTCTGCTTAAGTTCCTGAAATGCAGAGACTGCCTCAGGAGGCCAATTCACCACATCAGAACCCTTTCTGGTCAAATCAGTTAATGGTTTAACAATAACCGAGAAATTACCAATAAATTTACGATAAAAATTGGCAAAACCCAAAAATCTCTGAAGAGCCTTCAATGAAGTAGGTTGGACCCAATCACAGATGGCCTGAATCTTGACCGGGTCCATTTCAATAACAGATGGGGACAAAATGAATCCCAGAAATGAGATCCTCTGTACGCCAAAAAGACACTTTGATCCCTTCACATACAGAGCATTCTCTCTCAAAATCTGGAACACAGTTCGAACATGTTTCACATGAGAGTCCCAGTCATTAGAAAAAATCAAGATATCATCCAAATAAACAATCAGAAATTTGTCCACAAAATCCCTGAAAATGTCATTCATGAAGGACTGGAAGACGGAAGGAGCATTAGTGAGCCCAAAGGGCATCACCAGGTACTCAAAATGCCCTTCAGGGGTATTGAATGCCGTCTTCCATTCATCCCCATGCTTAATGCGAATAAGGTTATACGCCCCCCTGAGGTCAAGCTTGGTAAACCAAGTAGCGTTTTTCACCCTGGAAAACAGGTCAGAAATCAAGGGTAACGGGTATTGATATTTCACAGTAATATTGTTCAAGAGACGATAATCAATACACGGCCTTAATGAACCATCCTTTTTGGCCACAAAGAAAAAACCGGCACCTAAGGGTGAAGAGGATGGTCTGATATGACCCTTCTCCAATGATTCCTTGACATAAGACCGCATAGCGTCATGTTCAGGTACAGACAAGTTAAAAAGGCGACCTTTAGGGAATTTACTACCCGGCACTAATTCAATAGCGCAGTCATAGCTCCCATGGGGAGGCAAGGATGCAGATTTACTTTCGCTAAACACATCAGAAAAATCAATCAAAAAGTCAGGAACATCCTGAGCCTGGGGGGAGGCAGAAAAAACAGGAGTGTTGGTATTAACACATTGGCAGCCCCAACTGGTTACAGACACAGATTTCCAATCCAAAACAGGATTATGAGACTGTAACCAAGGAAAACCCAGCACGATAATGTCATGCAGATTATACAGAACCAAAAATTTGCAGCACTCCTGGTGATCAGGTTCAACCCTCATTATCACCTGAGTAGAAAACTGGGGTTTATTCTCAGCCAAAGGGGTAGAATCGATCCCCAGTAGGGGAATAGACTTCTGTAGGGGTATCAAGGGAAATCCACAACGTTTAGCAAAATCATAATCCATTAGGTTAATAGCTGCTCCAGAATCAACGAAAGCCTGAGCAGAAAATGAGGACAGAGAGCATATCAGAGTGACAGTTAATAAAAACTTAGTCTGAACACTACCCAAGACAACTGAGCGTGCAAAACGTCTTCCCCGCTTAGGGCAGACTGAAATAGCATGAGAGGCATCACCACAGTAGAAACATAACCCATTGCGCTTTCAAACTCATGACGCTGTGCCCCAGACACCACTCTATCACACTGCATGGGTTCAGAAGCTGGTTCACAAGGCAACACCATTCCACGCATACTTCTCCGCTCACGCAAACGTCTGTCAATTTGAATCTAATGACATAGAATCATTGAGACCAGAGGGGACAGGGAATCCCACCATAACATCCTTTACTTTATCTGACAGACCCTTCCGGAAAAGGGCTGCCAAAGCGTCGTCATTCCATTTGGTCAGGACTGCCCACCTACGGAATCTCTGACAGTATAACTCAGCGTCATCAAGCCCCTGATTTAATGCCAACAAGGCTTTCTCAGCTTGATCAGTGACATTAGGCTCATCGTACAATAACCCCAAGGCTGCGCTGCGTTCCCTGAGGACTTAGATTTTAAGGCAAAAAACAATTTACAATTATTTTTGAAATTCTGAAACTTAGCTCGATCCCCTAAAAACAAATCTGGCATGGGAATCCTAGGTTCCACAACAGGCAACCCAGCAAGATAGATAGCAATACTCCGAACCTCAGTGGCAAGCTGATCCACACGGCCAGACAACTGTGCAAACTCCATTGAGAGAAAAGATCCTCCCCAGCACCCAGAGATACAGAGGGAAAAAAAAAAAATGCAACAAACAGAAAAATATCTCTGACAACTCTGACAATATTTTTTCCCTTCTGTGAGTACCATACAATTTTCAATTTTTTGGGCCGGTGATACTGTTATGTTTCGGTAGCTGAGGAGTGCAGGTAAAAAAGGCAATACACCAGAGCAGTTGGAATCTATGAGATTGCAGTACCCTGACTAACCACCACAACTAGAGGCAGCCGTGGAGCATTCCTACGTTGGTCCTAGACGCCTCGTCACAGCCTGAGAAACTAACTACACCTAAAGATAGATATAGGAAAGCTATCTGCCCCGGAGCAGAACCCCAAAGATAATAGAAAGCCCCCAAACATGTAATGGCGGTTAGACAAGATGAAATACTGACACAGAAAGAAAATAGTATGAGCAAACGCTGGGGCCCAAACTAACTAAATAGAAAAGGATAGGAAGGGTACTTACTGCAATCCCAGAAAACCCTGAAAAGCACCAACTCTACTAATTTCAAAAACACCTGAGATCACACGACCTCTACCACCTAAATTAGTTCTCTGGTGTAACAAAATCAAAACAGCAGCCACTGAAAAAACTGGAAAAAGCAAAAGTACAAACATCAGTGGCTGAACAAAACTGAGAGGGCAGAAGCCCCCGGAGGGGACCCTGAAGGCCCCCACAGAAGTGCAGGACAAAATGCAAAAATAGCACAAACACAAAAGAAGAAAATGTCTTATCTGTAGCAGGAGATGCAGACACGACACAGCAGGCTACAAGGGAAACTGGAATAAAGGATTCAGACCAGAACAATTGGTCACCGGCAACCCTGATGGGAAGGTGACTCCCTTATATAAGACCAGTCAGTAACACCTGATTCCCAGTCCTCACAATCTTCACTGGACAGACTAGCACCGCTTGTAACCACCAGAGGGAGCCTCTGCTCAGAACTCATCTCAAACCCATTCACAACACTCCATCGATTTACAAACGCATCTGATGACTCACTGACCAGGATGTTCCCGAGTGCCTTCAACACGTTCATTCCTATAGTTACAGTGGGGCCATTACCAGGGTCCCTGGCGGTTAGCACGACTTCTTTCCGGCCCACATCTTTGCCGCACACAATGATTTGCATCCAGACCACCCCTGCAACTGGGATGGGCAACTGGTTGGCTGCCGTGAGCTTGATCACTGGGCCCTATTTGGGTCATCTGGAAAATGACTTCTGAAATAAGTCTCAGGCATGGTGGTCACTTGGGAGCCGGTATCGACTAGACAGCAGACAGTCCTGCCACCCATTTCGGCCCACATGAGGGGGCACAGAGAAACTAAACCTGTGGGACTTCGTTCTCTCCTTCTAGGCTGCTCAGGCTCCGGATGGCGTCCCCAGCCATGGAGCCCACTAGTTTAACAGCCGACGGGCAGTGGTTGGCCCTATTGCGCGCATTCTCAGGCATAATGTCCACTGTCTCCACACATGAACATGAAACAAATCAGCCGTCTCTCTGCGTGGGATTGTCTTGTTTCTTGGCGAGGTTCGAGGTCGGTTCTGCCTCCGGAATGGTTCAGGGTGGCTTGAGGCTTCTTCTTTAAGTCTGACCACTCTTCCTTGCATGTTCTGGATTTCCCTCCGGATTTCTCTCACCCAGCATTGTTCAGCTGCAGGTGAAACAGATACCTCGCCGCTCCGGACCTTCCCCGCCAAGGCTGGCATGCCCTGCTTGTTAAAAATGCTTAATTTTGTATATTTTTCAAGGACTTGTTACCAGATGCGATACTTTAAAGAAAACGTCACGTTTCTTATAAAAAAAATGTAGTGGTTTATTGGACTGTTTACCAAAAAAACATCATTACAGGAAAACATAAAATGAGTGAAATAGTTACGTAGAGATTGTCCATTTGTCCATAGCAAAACTTGTACACATCTTTCCTTGGTGTCCTGAACTGGCAAAAATGACATTCTGTCTCTGTCAGGAGCGTCTCAGAGAAACAACACGTGGTTACATGGCAGCTGGATGTTCATTCATCATAGTCCTTGTCAGAGTAAAGTGTCTGTAGAGAGAGCGAGCGAGCAAGAGCCCCCCCTCCCTTCGTGTAGCCATTATATATGTCCCTTAGATCATGTGATCTCTGTATATGGAGTTGCCACTTTACCATACAGAAATAGCATCTGCAATGTCAGCGAACGTTACTGTGCTCAGTACAGAATTGAGTGTAGAATAAATCCATAACCAATAATTAATATTTAACAATTCCCCCTTTTGAGGGTGACAGACATTAATTGGAACCCTCAAAGTAGAGAAGTTTATCTTTAGGATAATCAGATCTTCTTTCTTCTTTTCTTCCTCTTTGGCAAAATAACTTAATTTCAATAATAATAATAATATCAGATTATTGTTATATGCACTCAATAACATAATTATGTGAATTCATGTTATGGTAAGCCGTGACCAATATTCATATAAAATATATATATTATACTTTCCTAAACCTAAATTGAAGCATCTCCGGTCCAGTCATCATCATCTGATGTCATCTGGTCTTCATCTTGACGTCTTGTTCTTGGTTCTTTTAAAACACAGTCTTTATACGATAATTCCTTTGAAATAACATGTAGATATTGTGGAGACCGTGTGTCATGTGTCCATCAAAGTCCATAAATTCAAATGTTGATAAGAAAACAAAGTCCATTGATGAAATGAAGGTTTAATATCTGAGCAGTGTCACCTTTAAAGACCTGGACTTACATTGGCTCGCCTTGGATATTTCTGGAATCCTCCATGCCATCCGCACTGGTCTTGGAACAGGTGTGACGTCTTTGGTCAGCAAAGCAAGGGTTAAAATGACTCTTCCTTGCTAAAGATAGCATCATAACCAGTCCTTAGTCCTAATACACAGGACTCATGTCAGGGTTGTAGTTTCCTGACAACTTATTGTTCACCAGCTTTCATTGAAGCTTCATAGGTGATAGGAAACCACTGGAGCGTGATAAAAGCGTGATAACACAGTTCATATTAGCATCATAGGATCATCGTCCTCTGCCATTGTGTCTGTCAGTTTAGATACCGCGATCGTGGCTGTCAGTGGTGAATACTGCAGTTGTTGTCAGTGGTGAATACTGCAGTTGCTGTCAGTGGTGGATACTGCAGTTGTTGTCAGTGGTGGATACTGCAGTTGTCAGTGGTGGATACTGCAGTTGTGACTGTCAGTGATGAAATGAATTGTAATTGACACAGTCTATTATTACTCAGACATCATATAGCCTTTTTACCTTTTGGAACTTCGGCTTTTTCTTCTTGTAACTTTTTAAATTTACTTGAATTTAGAAATATGAAAAGTCTTTATTAACGTAATTCCAATATCTTGCTTGAAGTCTTCATTCCCTATTCTATACCAAATCTGGTAATTTTCCTAACCTATAATATCACAGCGTACCATAGCAATCAGTAATATCCATAGAATTATTATCAGAATAGTAATATGGAATTCATGTTTGTGTAGTAAAACAATAATAAATGATAATGCATTAGTAACCATATTCTTCTTGAGATACAACATTTTTATGTCATAGGTGTAATTACCTTCTCAACCCATAGGTGTCAGTGTGTTTTTTTTTTTTATGTAACAAGTGTTTCCATCTTTATTACTAAAACTTTATTAATGGAATATATTTATTAGACCAATAATAGGTAAAAATGTATAGCCATGAACCAAAATGTGAATATGAGTGAATGAATGAATGAATGAAAAAATTATTGTATTTACTCAGAATTAGAACATTTTCTTTTAATGAACCGATATCTTTACTATATTTAATGAAGCAATATTCTCATACTAGACATTACTTTATTAAATATTGATGTTTCTTTCTTGATTGAGATAAAAAATAAAAATTAAGAATCAAAAATAGCGATAAAAGAAGAATAAAAATTAAAAAATTAAAAATAAGAATAAAAACAAAAATAAGAATAAAAATAAAAATAAGAATAAAAATAAAAATAAGTATAAAAATAAAAATAAGGCCTTATATTTTATGACAAATGCTGAGTAGTTATGTTCTCAGTAACACATACCCTTAATATTTCCATTATCTGGATGATTTCATATTTGTCATGACCTTGTGTTACCAAAATATTCATATTATGCAACTTTGCATGTAATCCCCTTCTTAGTGTAAAGAAATGACTCTTTATAATACTTAATGTTATTATTTCTAGTAGTTATACCATTGTATCTTTCTATATTCTTTAAAATGTGTGAAGAAGACGTATTGATGAAATGTGATGATGTATTCAAGATCTAAAACACATTTCCCCCTTAATACCAAAAAAAAATATTATTCTGTGAAATAATTGATTTATCAAAACCAAAATGAAAAAAAATAATTGTTTTATAAATTATTTATATAACTTCTGTTTTAGCTTTATACCATATATTTGTCTGAAGATGTGTACCATCTATGTAACCATTAAAAATAAAAATAACATTGAATATCATAAAATTTTCTTTTGGGAAAAGGAAAAATAATAATCTAAATGTAAATTTTCTTGATAAACCATTTTGATGTGTGATTACACTTATCCACAATTAACTAAAAAAAATAATTACTAAAGGAATATATGTTGAGTAGATAATATTCATTATGTATCTTAATATTCTAATAATTGAACTGATTTGTATTATTTCTCTTAAAACCAAGTTGTTGTTTTTCTCGCATACCATGAATTGTGAAACCTCTCCTTTCATACATCACATACTCTTAGCTTATATTCACTCTTAGCAGCTGCTCATACACACATCTGTCATCTGTCACTCAGACTGTGACACATACAAGCAAGTTCACACCACAGATTCCTCATACAAATGGTTAAAAATACATGTACATTAACCCAAATAATTGTATCCTAATTATCAATGCGCATTGTAAACTACTAAAGTTAATATTTTAATATTTCTTTGAATATTCCCCAAATACACATAACAAACTTTGTGAACCATTCTATAGATAAAAGGACTCATAAGAAAATTAGGTATGAGCTGTATCTATATACTTAGTGCAAGGTTTGCAACTGAAATTGAACCCTGGAACTTGAGAGGCCTAAAGAAATATTCCTCCTTGCAAAGGCCGAGCTCACTGAGGCTACAAACGCTTTAAGTTGCAACCACTGAAAAGGGGTATATGGTAGCCTTATTATTAGAACAGTTTAAATGTCACCTTGCTGTCACTGTCATGCAGTAAGAACATATTGCCATGCAAATAACTTCAAAATGTTAGCAACACACAAAAACTAAATTTAGATTCAGTTAGTTATATATTATTTCCTTTTTAAGTGTTAAATATATTATCATGCAGTTATTACAAATTCCTGTGTAAATAAAGGAATAAATCCATGTAAGAGAATTTTTCCCGATTTAAATCCTACTTTGAAGTGAAAATTCTAAGGATAAATAAAAGATAAGGTTAATATCATATACAAAAACAAAACAATTGCAATGTCTTATACATATATGTATTGGCTTTAATGTAATTCTAAATATTTTCTGTAGTTTATTTTAATTATATCATTATAGATATAGATATACAGTTATACAATTTCTACTTATACAAGTATACTATATACTGTATGAATATATATATATATATCTACAATAAAACTGTGAACTACAGAATTATATTTATAAAATAATTACAAATAACTGAATAATATATTGTATAATACTTTTACACAACATATAATTTCATTTTCAGTCAATTCCTAAACCAAATCTTATTTCTTTGTCAAAGATGTCCTGAAACACTCTGTTTATGATTCCTTTTTTTAATGATTGTTTGAGCAGCTCCGATAATGAGCTGTAAACTGAAGACTTAGATAAGTCATTTTGAGAAGTCATCTGTTCCTGTCTTTCAATGTCCGCCATTTGTCTTTTTACAGAGAGGTCTGAACTTTGGATTATTAACTCTTTCTGCAAAGCGGACTCTTGGATTTTTTTATAGGGTTTATAACAAATATGTAATTTTCTTCGTACGTCATAGATTTGATTACAGGGATGACTCGGTTTAGGAGATTTTGACACTGGTTTTTGAAAAGATCTTACTCTGTTTTTTGATTTATTTTCCTATCACGATTCTCATGTTTTCTAGCAAAATCAAGGAATTGCGCACATTCAAATAAAGTATCTTTTTGTGACGCAATAACACGAGATACAGAATTTAGGAATCCAAATTTGTCCACAAAATACTTTATCATTGATTGTGTTTTGACATTGGTAATTAGAGTTTTGTACAACCTTTCAAATATGGACATGAATGTAAAAGTACATTCTTTCCGATCAATCCTTAATTTTTGAAGAATATCAATATCTGGACAATTTTCATTTAATGCACAGAAAATCAGAATTTTCAATCTGTCTTTATCATCTAGATCTCCATGTAATTCATTATCAAACCTCAACTTTAATGTTAAACGTCTGGAAAAGGTTGCAGGAAGCCACAATTTAAATAATTGATTTTTCTCAGCATTACTTAAATCAAGCTTATCAACAAAGCTTTAAAAAATGTCAGAATTTCTGCATACATGGATTTTGTTATCATATGCAGGAATGATTTTGCATAGTTTTAACAAATTTTTCCTAATTTTAATTTGGAGTTGGGCCTCTGAATTGTCTTCTATTTTTGGTGGCCTTTGTACATCCGTCTCTCGTACGTCATCTGCATCAGTTCTCAAGTCTCCTCCCATGTTCCCTCCTACATCAGTTCTCAAGTCACCTCCCATGTTTCCTCCTACATCAGTTCTCAAGTCTCCTCCCATGTTTCCTCCTACATCAGTTCTCAAGTCTCCTCCCATGTTTCCTCCTACATCAGTTCTCAGTCCCTCCATGTTCCCCTACATTGTTCTCAAGTCTCCTCCCATGTTTCCTCCTACATCAGTTCTCAAGTCTCCTCCCATGTTTCCTCCTACATCAGTTCAAGTCTCCTCCATGTTTCCTCCTACATCATTTTGAAGTCTCCTCCCACATTTCCACCATCTTTTTTTACGTCATCAGAGACAAGGTCACCTTGAGTAGCCATTACAGAAACATGTCCCACATCTTGCTCAATTTCCTCTTTACAGTCAATATCGGGAACATCACTAGTATCTTCTGACACTATTTCTACACAGTCATCTTTAGATTTCTCTAATACAAACTTGTGAAATACATGAACCAACTGTAAAATATTTTTCAATTTCTCTCTTTCTCTATTAAAAGACACCAGCTTAGATTCTAGCTTTAGATTTTCCATTTCACATTCTGCATATAAGCTGAGCCATAAAACTTCTAAAGACATAAATTTCAGTCTACTTTGCTTAGAAAAAGAAGTAATGACATCCATTGTTTCTTACCTTGAAATATCTCAGCTTGTAGTTCCTTTCTTGGACAACGCTTTTGTCATCAGCACGTCAGCACGTCTGATTCCTGTAGTCAACTCTTAGTCCTCATTCATAGGTTCTTTTCTTGATCCTGAAATATCGTAGTGTGATTTCTTTGACGACTTGCACATCTGACGTCTTTTGCTTCTATTCCTCCCTTTGCAAGTTTTCAGAAATTCACACTCTAAAAATCAAGTGTGACTGGCTGGCTCGCCAAAATGTTAAAAATGCTTAATTTTGTATATTTTTCAAGGACTTGTTACCAGATGCGATACTTTAAAGAAAACGTCACGTTTCTTATAAAAAAAAATGTAGTGGTTATTGGACTGTTTACCAAAAAAACATCATTACAGGAAAACATAAAATGAGTGAAATAGTTACGTAGAGATTGTCCATTTGTCCATAGCAAAACTTGTACACATCTTTCCTTGGTGTCCTGAATGGCAAAAATGACATTCTGTCTCTGTCAGGAGCGTCTCAGAGAAACAACACGTGGTTACATGGCAGCTGGATGTTCATTCATCATAGTCCTTGTCAGAGTAAAGTGTCTGTAGAGAGAGCGAGCAAGAGCCCCCCCTCCCTTCGTGTAGCCATTATATATGTCCCTTAGATCATGTGATCTCTGTATATGGAGTTGCCACTTTACCATACAGAAATAGCATCTGCAATGTCAGCGAACGTTACTGTGCTCAGTACAGAATTGAGTGTAGAATAAATCCATAACCAATAATTAATATTTAACACTGCTCCAGCTCACACATGCGTGCCTCTGCACCAACTTCATGTGCAGAGTGACTCGCAAGCGCTCCTGCAGGGCCTGTTTAAACAGTGCATCCCTGAAGCCTGCCATCAACTGGTCTCTCAGAATGACGTCAGGAAGCCCTACGCCCACATTTTCCTGCTAAGCAATTGCAGCGTGAATCTCCAGCAGCTCATTCATATATTGAGTCACAGACTCCCCCCTCCTTTTGGACACGGCTAAACAAGCACATTCGCAGTTCACCGACGTTCGTGTGGTCCCTGTGCATTTCTTCTAGGATTTGTAAGACCGTGGTGAAAGTGTCTCGCATGTGGGGGGACCGGAACATGATGGAGCACCTAGCCTCTCCAACTAGGGCCATCATAGCAATCTCCGCCTGCATCGCGAGGGTCATGGGGTGCATTCTCAACATTCCCTTTACCCACTAGGTCCAGTCCCATAACAGTAAGTTGCTCCCTGTAAACTTTGGGAGGTTACTAAGCATGGCCCCCAGCGGTAAGCTGGCCCTTGTGACACCCCCGGCTGCTTGATCTATCACTTCTGTGCCTGTGGAATGCATCCTGCTGACTACGCCAAGTGTAAGCAGGTTGCAGAATGCAGTGACAGTTAGAAGGAAGAGCCAGGGTTAACCAATTAAACAGTTTAATTGAACAAAGGATTAACTCCTCGCAGGGAGACAAATGGTTAAGGGGGAAAATATGAAGAACATTAAGTGCAGAATGAGAACAGTCTTTTTTAGAAATATCTTATTGTGTCCTTGGTGCTGCTCCACAACAGATGATCCCACAGGGAGTTGCAGCGCCAGTCACGGCTGATATGATGTCCAGAGGGGAATCCTTCACAGGGCGGTCCGTCTTCTGATGGCAGCGGACGGTGTCCTGTACCTTCCACTGAGCCCCTAGTCCATGAATTGCTGTGGCCGAAGTAGAGGGCCACAGTGACACTCAGGTCCTGGGTGCACCTGCCGCGATTCACTAGCAAAGAGGGCCACAGGTATTTCTCTGGTACCAGGCCTCCTCTACTCTGTACACTTGCGGTGCTAACAGTGCTGGAGTGCACAGCACATCTCTTCTCAATGATCTCCCCAGTGGCAACGGGAGTTGGGGCACAAGGCCCTTTGCAGCACCGGTGCTCAGGAAACGGAGCTCACTGCTTCACTGTGACGGGTGTGTCGCCACGAAGATCGTCGCGATTACACAACCTGACTTCACACAGCTGAGTTTTTGGTGCTTGGTGTTTTTCGGCAGTGAGGGAGTTAATTCTCTCTCTCTGTGCTAGACGAGGTCCAGCCTCGCCCAGCTGCAGTTAATGCTGCAGTAATGAGATTCCTTCAAATACCTGCCGGTCTGCTAGGAATGTGTCGGTGAAAGCATTCATGCAGACCAGCAGAGCGGATCGTGGTATTGTGAAGTCTGAAGTGAAGAGTACCTGGTGTGGTTTTTTCCCCTCCTCGCTTTATCATTTATCTCCGTACCCGTTGGTGTTCCCTCTGTTGTTGTAGAGTGAGTTTTGTATGCAAGGTGGATTTTAGTTTACCCCTTGTACTGTCTCGTTCGTCTATTACTGTGTTTAGGCATATACCTTCTAGTCCCCTGTGTTGTGATCGGGGTCCTTCTCAGGACTAGATTACTGAGGGTCAGGGATTTGCAGGAGATAGGGTTACGCTGGCGGCCTGGACCTCTGTACCATCAACAGTACCTCCAGGTAGAGGGATTAGTCAGGGCCCCTGCTTAGGGTCAGCATAGACCCCGGACCTCCTGTATGCAGTGACAGCGTGACATTCACCTGCCGCTTGCTGCCTGTCTGCTCCAAAACTGAATGCTTCCGCAGGCGCTACAGCTAGCCCAGCTCCTCGCTTTCGGGTAAAGAGATTTGTCCGGTCTTTTATTCATTCCCCTGGACAACAGAGGAGACAGCCCTGACGGTTCAGGACCCAGCACAGGAGAGGTACCCACAGGCCGGTCTTCTTCCTTACATAGTATCACTGATAATCACTGTGTTTCCAATATTCTTACACTATATACTATGTACAGAACTCCTGTATATATATCCACAGAGCTCTTGTGTATCATGTCACCAGAGATCATTGTATTACCTACATGATTATACTATACATTATATACTATCTTCAAGCTCTTTTGTAGGGTTGGGCAGATCAATTTACATGACATCGGTCCATCAGACAGATCAGTAGTCTCTGGCCATTGCATGGAAGGTTCATACAGTGAAGGAAATAATTATTTGATCCCTTGCTGATTTTGTAAGTTTGCCCACTGACAAAGACATGAACAGTCTATAATTTTAAGGGTAGGTTAATTTTAACATTGAGAGATAGAATATCAATAATAAAATCACATTGTATAAATTACCGTATATACTTGTGTACAAGCCGAGATTTCAGCACATTTTTTTGTACTGAAAACGCCCCCCTTGTCTTATACACAAGTCAGACATCAATACTCACCCTCCATCACTGATCTCTATCCTCACTGCATCTCTGTTGTCCCAGGCCGGCTGCTCTTCCTGCTTGTTCCTGTGCAGAGCGGTCATGTGACCCCGCTCATTAAGGTAATGAATATTGATACGTCTCCACTCCCATAGGCGTTGAGCACATATTCATTACATTAATGAGCGGAGTCACATGACCGCTCTGCACAGGAACAAGCAGGAAGAGCTGCCGGCCCCAGGACAATGCAGGGAGGACAGAGATCCAGCAAAGCCAGGAAGGTGAGTGGTGGGGACAATGGTACTATTCATAGGGGCCCTTGGACACTATTTGTTGATGTGTAACCTCTGGAAATGTTTATGTGTACTGTCTGCCACTGTTTATTGGGGCACTCTAGCACTGTTTGAGTGCTCTCTGACATTGTTTATGGGGAAAACTGACTCTGTTTATGGTATAGGAAAGATGTGTATCTTCGTACCGTGTTAGCCAGTTAACCGTGTTGATGAAGAGACCTGCGTAGTCTCGAAAGCTTGCAATTTGTTACCATCTTTTCAGTTAGCCATTAAAAGGTATCAACCACTGAGGACTCTCAAGTCTAAATATTTTTCTGTTTATGGGGGAATTCTGGCACTGCTTATGTGTACTGTCTGACACTGTCTATGTGGACAATATGACCCTTTTTGGGGACAATATGGCACTGTTTAAGGGGGCACTCTGGCACTTATGTGTATTCTCTAGGACTGCTTATGTGTACTGTCTGGTGCTGTTTATGGGGGCACTCTGGTACTCTTATATGTACCCTTTGGCATTGTTTGTGTGTACTCCCTGATTGCTTATAGGGCACTCTGATATTGTTATGTGTACTCCATGACTGCTTATGGGGGCACTCTGGTATTGCGTGTACTCCATGACTGCTTAGGGGGGCACTCTGGTATTGTTGTTGGAGGAGGGGGACAATGTGTTAGGCATCGGGCGACGGCTGGATCCAAACTTAGATCTGAGGAGTCTGTGGTCTCCCATCCTGGTCCAGCCGGGGCAGATGCTGCTCAGCTTCGCCATCGGTCCCGACGCCTAGCCAATACAAGAGAGGTACAAGATGTTGCAGTGGTCTTTGTTCCTAGTAGCTTTAAGCATAGGTTACAGAAAGGAACAGGGCTGCCACAGCCTAAGTCCAGGATTTCCTGCACTGAGCATGCCCGTGACGTGGCGGACCGTGCTTGGTGATTTGATGTCAGCTGATCCAGTGACCTGGCACCTCCTGATTGGCCACGGGTGACGTCATCAGTGATGCGATTAGCGAGATGGCTGGGGCAGGGCTTAGCCCTTAAATAGTCTGATCGCAGGTGCGGCGGTGCGATCAGATCAAACTAAATAGGTCGTGCTCATGTGTGGACGCCTCTGAATCTGGGCTCCACGTGCTCTCTAGTTTTGCTCTCCGGGACCTGCTGATGCCAGAGTTAGCTCGGCTAATTAGCACAGGTCCTTCAGGCAGGTTAGTTGATGCTAGGCAAGTAATCAATGTGGCACAGTCTAGCTCCAACAGAGGGTAGCTATACACCCTGAGCAGACTGCAGGGCGCATAACCTGGGCATTGCCAGCCAGCTGAACAGAGAGTTGCTCAGTCCGGTCGCACACCGGCTGGCAGCATGTATGCCTGGCGTGATCGCATGCACTTCCTAAACGGCTGGCAAGTGGCTTCTGTGCAATTAACAGGGCTACGTCTACGCCAGCCTGCAGCACATCTTCCGTGGTGTTAACGGAGATAGTGCAAATCCAATATCTTTCCTAGTGTGAAGTAACACAGGCAAGATCTTATCTTTCTGTTGTCAGTTTTCACCCGAGGGGTGTTCGGCCACAGCATCTCTAGCTGCACCGCGGACCCCGGGTTCGGTTGCAATCCATTATTTTAATAAAGTTGTTGCATCCAAGCGCCTAACACAATGCATACCTGGCTTATATTTGAGTCAATAAGCTTACTCAGTTTTCCGTGGCAAAATTGGGTGGCTCGGCTTATACTCGGGTATTCTTATACTCGAGTATATACGGTATATAAATTTATTTGCATTTTGAAGTGAGAAATAAGTATTTGATCCCTCTGACAAACAAGGCTTAATACTTGGTGGCAAAAACCGTGTTGGCAAGCACAGCAGTCAGATGTTTTTTGTAGTTGATGATGAGGTTTGCGCACAAGTCAGGAGGAATTTTGGTCCACTCCTCTTCGCAGATCATCTCAAAATCATTAAGATATTGAGGCTTTCGCTTGGCAACTCAGAGCTTCAACTCCCTCCATAAGTTTTCTATGGGATTAAGGTCTGGAGACTGGCTAGGCCACTTCATGACCTTAATGTGCTTCTTTTTGAGCCACTCCTTTGTTGCCTTGGATGTATGTTTTGGGTCATTGTCTTGCTGGATGACCCAGCCATGACTCATTTTTAAAAACTGCACAGATTTTGACCTGCAGTTTCTGCCAAGAGATGCAGATTCTGTGCAGAAAATGCTGCAGACCAATCTGCAACGTGTGCACATACCCTGAATGTCCTGGTGGAAGGAAGGAGGTTGTCACTCAGGATTTTAAAGTACATGGCTCCATCCATTCTCCCATTGATACGGTGAAGTAGTATTGTGTCCTTGTCAGAGAAACTGTTATGTTTAGGTAGCTGAGGAGAAAAAGCAAAAACAGTAATACACCAGAGAGGCTGGAACCTATTGGATTGCAGTAACCAGAACTAACCACACAACTAGAGGTAGCCGTGAAGCGTTCCTACGTTGATCCTAGACGCCTCGTCACAGCCTGAGAGATAGCTACACCTAAAGGCAGAAAGAGGAAAGCTATCTGCCCCGGAGCAGATCCCCAAAGAAAATAGGAAGCCCCCAAACATGTAGTGGCGGTTAGACAAGAAGAAGCACTGACACAGACAGAAAATAGAATGAGCAAACGCTGGGGCCCAATCTGTCTAGACAGAAAAGTACAGGAAAGGATTCTCACTGCAATAAAAAAAAAACCCTAAAAAGTAACAACTCTTCTGATTGCAAAAACACCTGAGACCACACGATCTCTACCACCTAAATCAGAACTCTGGTGTAACAAAACTAAGCCGCAGCCACTGAAAAAACAGGAAAAAGCAAATGAACAAATAACAGTGGCTTCAGGTAAACTGAGAAGAGCACAGGCCCCCAGGAGGGGACCCGGCTGACCACAGAAGTGCAGGGAACTATGCAAAAAGCAAGCACAAAAATAAAAGCAGAAAATATCTTATCTGAAAGCAGAAGATGCAGGCAAGACTCAGCAAACTTCCAAATAAACCAGGAACCACAATTGAGACAAGAACAATTGATCACCGGCGACCATCATTGGAGGGAACCTCCCTTATATCAGTCCAGTCCGTGATCCCAGATTGCCATTCCTCGCTGTGAGGTTCAGTACTGTCTGTAATCACCAGAGGGAGCCTCTGCTCAGAAATCATCTCCAGCACATTCATAACAGTACCCCCCCTTGAGGAGGGGTCACAGAACCCTCACTTGTGCAACCAGGCCGATCAGGATGAGCTCGGTGATAGGCACGGATCAGTCTCCTAGCATGGATGTCCGAAGCAAACACCCAAGAATTGTCCTTCTGACCATAACATCTCCACTTAACCAAATACTGGAGTTTCTGTCTAGAAATACGAGAATCCAATATTTTCTCTACCACATACTCCAGATTGCCCTCAACCAAAACAGGGTTAGGAGGCGCAGCCATAGGAACCACTGGCTCGACAAACCTCTTCAATATGACTTGTGGAACACGTTATGGATCTTAAATGTCCCTGGAAGAAGCAAACGGAAGGAAACAGGATTAAGAATCTCCATGATCTTATAAGGTCCATTGAACCTAGGCTTAAACTTTGGAGATGCATCCCTCATAGGGATATTTCTTGAGGACAACCAAACCAAGTCCCCCACTTTAAACCGAGGACCATCAGTCCTATGCCGGTTGGCAAACCGTTGGGCCTTCTCCTGAGAGAGAGACAAACTCTCCACTATCTGGTCCCAAATCTGCTGCATACGCTCCACAACAGAGTCAACACCCGGACAAACAGAAGCCTCCGCCTGTCCCGAACAAAATCGAGGGTGAAACCCAGAATTGCAGAAAAATGGAGACATCAAAGTGGCAGAGCTAGCCCTATTATTAAGAGCAAACTCAGCCAAAGGCAAAAAAGAGACCCAGTCATCTTGATCAGCAGACACAAAACATCTCAAATAAGTCTCCAAGGTCTGGTTTGTTCTCTCGGTTTGTCCATTGGTCTGAGGATGAAATGCAGAGGAGAAAGATAATTGAACACCAAGTTTAGAACAAAATGTCCTCCAAAATCTGGAAACAAACTGGACTCCTCTGTCAGACACAATGTTCTCCGGAATGCCATGTAACCGAACCACGTGCTGAAGGAACAAAGGCACCAATTCGGAGGAGGAAGGTAACTTAGGTAATGGCACAAGATGTATCATCTTGTAAAACCTATCACAGATTACCCAGATAACGGTCATTTTCTGAGAAACAGGGAGGTCGGAAATAAAATCCATAGAGATATGGGTCCATGGCCTCTTGGGCACAGGTAATGGCATCATCAAACCACTAGAGCGAGAGCAAGGCTTGGAACGAAAGCAAGTCCCACAGGACTGCACAAAGTCCCTGACGTCACGAGACAAAGTAGGCCACCAAAAGGACCGACTCACCAAGTCTGTGGTACCAAAAATCCCGGGATGACAAGCCAACGCGGAACAATGAATCTCAGACATCACAGTCTTCTTCCACTGGTCTGGGACAAACAATTTCCCAACAGGGCAGTGCTCAAGTTTATCCTCCTGACACCCCTCCAGAGCCAGTCTCAAATTGGGTGAGATGGCGGAAAGTACTACACCCTCTTTCAAAACCACAGCAGGATCAGATAACTCAGGAGAATCCACAAAGAAACTCCTCGAGAGGGCATCCGCCTTAACATTCTTAGTGCCAGGAAGAAAAGAAACCACAAAATTAAAACGTGTGAAAAACAAGGCCCACCTGGCCTGTCTAGGATTAAGTCGCTTGGCTGATTCGAGATAAACCAGGTTCTTATGGTCCGTGAGGACCACCACCTGATGTTTGGCTCCTTCCAGCCAATGTCTCCACTCTTCAAAGGCCCACTTCGTGGCCAATAACTCCCGATTACCCACGTCATAATTACGTTCAGTTGGAGAAAACTTTTGAGAGAATAAGGCACAAGGGTTACTCTTAGATGTCTCTGGATCCCTTTGGGACAAAACGGCACCTGCCCCAATCTCAGAGGCATCAACCTCCACCTGAAATGGCAGAGAAACATCAGGCTGCTGTAGAACAGGAGCAGAAATGAATCTCTGCTTAAGTTCCTGAAATGCAGAAACTGCCTCAGGAGGCCAATTCACCACATCGGAACCCTTTTTGGTCAGATCAGTCAATGGTTTAACAATACCAGAGAAATTACCAATAAATTTACGATAAAAATTGGCAAAACCCAAAAATCTCTGAAGAGCCTTTAAAGAAGTAGGTTGAACCCAATCACAGATGGCCTGAACCTTGCCGGGTCCATTTCAATAACAGACGGAGGCAAAATAATCCCAGAAATGAGACCTTCTCTACGCCAAAAAGACACTTTGATCCGTTCACATACAGTGTATTCTCTCTCAAAATCTGGAACACAGTCCGAACATGTTTCACATGAGAGTCCCAGTCATTGGAAAAAATCAAGATATCATCCAAATAAACAATCAGAAATTTATCCACAAAATCCCTGAAAATATCATTCATGAAGGATTGGAAGACGGAAGGAGCATTAGTGAGCCCAGAGGGCATCACTAGATACTCAAAATGCCCCTCTGAGGTATTAAATGCCGTCTTCCATTCATCCCCGTGCTTAATACGAATAAGGTTATACGCCCCCCTGAGGTCAAGCTTGGTAAACCAACTAGCACTTTTCACTCTGGAAAACAGATCAGAAATCAAGGGTAACGGATATTGATATTCACAGTGATCTTATTCAGGAGGCGATAATCAATTCACGGCCTCAATGAACCTTCCTTTTTGGCCACAAAGAAAAAACTGGCGCCCAAGGGTGAAGAGGATGGTCTGATATGACTCTTCTCCAATGACTCCTTGATATAAGATCGCATAGCATCGTGTTCAGGTACAGATTAGAGTTGAGCGATACTTTCCGATATCCTAAAGTATCGGAATCGGAATGGTATCGCCGATATCACTAAAATATCGGCGATACCCGATACCGATACCGGAAGTCCCATGTAAGTCTATGGGAACAAAATATCGCAACTAAAAAAAACCCCATTCTTTCCTTGTAAACACTAAATATTCACACATAGAATACATATATATATATATACATGTCATTGTGACATATATATATACATATATGTATAGTTTATACACTTCTACATAGTAAAATATCCTCTCTGATTCAATTGCCGGGTAAAGCCGGCTTCAGTGAAAAGACAGAAGCACCCGACATGAAATGACACTTGGTGTACATAGGGTTAACCATGTCTTTTCATGTCGTTTGCTATCTGATTTGCACAAACAATTAAATCAGACTATGTGTGCAAAATTTCACACCTGTAGGGGTTAATTAAAGGTGTAAATTCGTTGTAAAAAAACGGACTTTTTTGCTACGAATTTACACCTTTAATTAACCCCTACAGGTGTGAAATTTTGCACACATAGTCTGATTTAATTGTTTGTGCAAATTAGATAGCAAAGGACATGAAAAGACATGGTTAACCCTATGTACACCAAGTGTCATTTCATGTCGGGTCACCCGACATGAAATGACACTTGGTGTACATAGGTTTAACCATGTATTTTCATGTCCTTTGCTATCTAATTTGCACAAACAATTAAATCAGTCTATGTGTGCAAAATTTCACACCTGTAGGGGTTAATTAAAGGTGTAAATTCGTTGTAAAAAAAACAGACTTTTTTGCTACGAATTTACACCTTTAATTAACCCCTACAGGTGTGAAATTTTGCACACATAGACTGATTTAATTGTTTGTGCAAATTAGATAGCAAAGGACATGAAAAGACATGGTTAACCCTATGTACACCAAGTGTCATTTCATGTCGGGTTCTGCATTTTCACAAAAGCCGGCAATTGAATTAGCGGCTATTATACTATGTAGAAGTGTATGAACTACAAATATAAATATATATATATATATATGTGTCACAAATTCAATGACATGTATATATATATATATATATATATATATGAGGTGTAAAATTGCTGAAAAAAAATGTGTGGGCTCCCGCCCTATTTTCGCAACCAGACAGACAAAGCCAGTGAGTGGGGGCAGATAATAATAGCCCAGAGAGGGACCATTTTTTTTGGCCCCCCCGGCTACTTAACATCTGCCCCCCGACACCCCAGAAAGGGCAAATCTCTAATTAGATTTGCCCTTTCTGGCACTTTGCCCGTCTATTCCCATTGCCCTGTAGCGGTGGCGAATGGGTTAATAAGGGGTTAAAATGACCTTGCAATTGAAAGGTCACTTTAAGCCAGGTTAATAATTGAGAGCTGTCAATTAGACAACTATCAATTATTAATCCTATTGTATGAAAGAAAATCAAACACACACACTTTAATAAAAAAGAAGTTTAATGAAATAATCACACAGTTTTTGACCATATTTTATTTACCTGCTAAAACCATTTCCTGTAATAAAAATAAAATAATAAAGCAAAATTATTCTTACCAATCCGATGCACAGTCAGGTCCCACGGTGTAATCCTTCAGAAAGGGTTAATGTTTACTGCAGGGACCGCAGCTAATGCTGCAGCCTCACAGTAAACCCCAAATGAATGAGTGCTTGACAGGAGAGTAAAGGCTGGGTGTCACATAACCATACACCAGCGATCCCGACAACGATATGCACTTGTCAGGATCGCTGGTGTATCGCTACATGATCGCTGCTGAGCTGCCAAACAGGCAGCTCAGGCAGCGATCTGGGACAGCGACACTGCGGGTAACATCGCTTAAGGGCCCGTCTCACATAGCGATATCGCTACCGAGATCGCTGCTGAGTCACAAGTTTTGTGACGCAGCAGCGAGCTCACCAGCGATATCGCTGTGTGTGACATTCAGCGACGATCAGCCCCCCTGCCGGGTATCGCTGATCGTCGCAGAAATGTCAGGACCTTTTTTTGATCGCTGGTTTCCCTCTGACAGGCACGCATCGCTGCGTGTGACAGGCGGGAGACCAGCGATCCGCTGGTAACCAAGGTACACAGCGGGTTTCCAGGCACCGCGCAGCGCTTGGAAACCCGCTGTGTACCTTGGATACCAGCTCCCTGCATCAGGGCACTGGTATCCAAGGTACACAGCGGGTTTCTAGGCACAGCCCCGCGCCTGGAAACCCGCTGTGTACCTTGGTTACCAGCGGATCGCTGGTCTCCCGCCTGTCACACGCAGCGATGCGTGCCTGTCAGCGGGAAACCAGCGATCAAAAAAAGGTCCTGACATTTCAGCGACGATCAGCGATACCCGGCAGGGGGGCTGATCGTCGCTGAATGTCACACACAGCGATATCGCTGGTGAGCTCGCTGCTGCGTCACAAAACTAGTGACTCAGCAGCGATCTCGGTAGCGATATCGCTATGTGAGACGGGCCCTTAAGTGGAAAGCTTAATTGATTGCTTTCCACTTTCACTTCAGGTCAGCCAGGGACACAATCAGTGACGTCAGAGGGAACTGATTAACAAAAATAGGGGTTCCCTTCGAAAAAAAAATGGCGTGGGGTCCCCCCTATTTTTGTTAACCAGCCAGATGAAGCAGACCGCTGAGGCCTGGATTTTCAGGCTGTTAAGGAGCCAAGATCCATGGACCTTGCCAGCCTGATAATACCAGGCCACAGCAGTCTGCATATCTTGGCTGATTAACAAAAATAGGGGATCCCCTCGAAAAAAATTGGCGTGGGGTCCCCCCTATTTTTGTTAACCAGCCAGATGAAGCAGACCGCTGAGGCCTGGATTTTCAGGCTGTTAAGGAGCCAAGATCCATGGACCTTGCCAGCCTGATAATACCAGGCCACAGCAGTCTGCATATCTTGGCTGATTAACAAAAATAGGGGATCCCCTCGAAAAAAATTGGCGTGGGGTCCCCCCTATTTTTGTTAACCAGCCAGATGAAGCAGACCGCTGAGGCCTGGATTTTCAGGCTGTTAAGGAGCCAAGATCCATGGACCTTGCCAGCCTGATAATACCAGGCCACAGCAGTCTGCATATCTTGGCTGATTAACAAAAATAGGGGATCCCCTCGAAAAAAATTGGCATGGGGTCCCCCCTATTTTTGTTAACCAGCCAGATGAAGCAGACCGCTGAGGCCTGGTTTTTCAGGCTGGTAAGGATCCAATATCCATGGACCTTGCAAGCCTGATAATACCAGGCCACAGCAGTCTGCTTAGCTTGGCTGGTTAACAAAAATAGGGGATCCCCTCGAAAAAAAAACGGCGTGGGGATCCCCCCTATTTTTGTTAACCAGCCAAGTAAAATGCAGACTGCTGCGGCCTGGTATTAAAAGACTGTCAAGGCCCATGGATTTTGGCCCTCAACAGCCTGATAATACCAGGCTACAGCAGCCCCACATTTGGCGCATCAAAAGATGTGCCAATTGTGGCACTTTACCCGGCTCTTCCCACTTGCCCTGTAGCGGTGGCAAGCGGGGTAATAAGGGGTTATTGTCACCGTTGATTGCACGGTGACAATAAGCCCGGTTAATAATGGAGAGGCGTCAATAAGACACCGATCCATTATTAATCCCAAAGTTATTAAATGCATAAAAAAAAGACACAGCAAGAAAAAAGTCTTTTAATGAAATAAAAGAGACAACACAGTTTTCATTACTTTTATTACTCTCTCATTCCTGCGACGCCATCGATCTCCTGTAAAAAAAGAAAAAAAAAAA
>JARQOD010000002.1:304777937-304821713 GCA_033576555.1 Oophaga sylvatica | reverse complement strand
AGTACAAGCAGCAGTGCTTGAACAAGTAACTGGAGCGTGATGTGCACTCAAAAAATAAAAAACACAGACTGAAGTGAACACTGAAACACAACTGTTCACAATCTGTGAAAGGCTACTCCTTTGTCTACTTCTATAGTGTTTGCAACCAATGTATTGGATACGGATGGAAGCGCGTCACACTAATAGATTATATTTATTTTAAATGGAATGGAGCAGAACCAATTGGAGAGAAATGAAAAGGATGAGGCACTGAGACACGCTCAGCAGAGTACAAGCAGCAGTGCTTGAACAAGTAACTGGAGCGTGATGTGCACTCAAAAAATAAAAAACACAGACTGAAGTGAACACTGAAACACAACTGTTCACAATCTGTGAAAGGCTACTCCTTTGTCTACTTCTATAGTGTTTGCAACCAATGTATTGGATACGGATGGAAGCGCGTCACACTAAAATTTAAATTGCATGGAGCAGCAAGAATTACACTGAAGAAAAAAAAAAGAGTCTGTGAGTGACACGTGCAGATGCCTACAGACAGCGTTGCATGCAGAGCAAACTGCAGCGTCACCTGCACTCACACACACCTTGCAGAGCTGTTAAAACAACACTGCAGGCAAAAGGAAGCTTTACACAGCGGTTGGTGCTAGCCTGCCTAAAGCACACTACACTAAATCGCAATCTCTAACTGTCCCTCAGAGTCAGCACAGCAGCGTTCTGTCCCTAACTGAATTGCACAGCACAGTGACGATAAAATGGCGGCGGCGCCTTTTATAGTGCATTCTGACATCATTTCAGCATCCAATCACAGCCATGCCATTAGTTAACATGACCGCAGCAGTACAGGATGTGCCCACACTTCTTAGGATTCCTCATTGGCTGACTAAAATCACATTGCCTCTCAAAGAATTATGGGAACTTCCGATTCCGGTATACGATATATGGAAAATATCGGAACAAAGTATCGAAAGGCCGATACAGCTAATATCGGCCGATACCCGATACTTGCGGTATCGTATCGCTCAACACTAATCATGATGTTTGCATCTCCAAACTTCACTGTTGATATCGTGTTTTTGAGGGGTATACAGTACCTTTTGGCCTCCAAACATGGTATGTATTATGTCATCCAAAGAGTGCAATTTTGGTTTTATATGACAAGACTATATTCTCTCAGTATTTCACAGGCTTGTCTTAATGTTGTTAAACAAACTTAAAATGCATTAGAAAGTGCATTTTTTTATCAATAGGTCTTGCATGGTGAACATGCTTACAGGCCATGGAGGTTGAGTGCAATACTTATGAATTTTCTTTGAACAATTATGCCTGCTGATTCCAGGCTTTCTGTAGCTCTACAGAAGAGGTTCTTGGCTCTTGGACAACTCTTCTGAAAAATATTTTCACTCCTCTGTCTGTAATCTTGCGGGGAGCACCACTTCTACTTTCCACTTCCAGATTATGGCCTCAACAGTGCTCACTGGAGCCTTCAGTAACTTAGTGTCATGACACAGCAGTCGGGTGACCCAGGACCATGGGCTCCTTCCCTGTCCCTAACACTAGGGGGACCAAGCTTGCCCTATTCCCAGGGATATTTCTGAAGGTGAAGATGTCGGGGCCTCAACACTTGCTTTATCTCCCGAATCAGCCCTCCGTCTGTTCTATTCCAGCATCCATGGAAGAAGGGTGCTATTGTGCACTATAGAACACCACCCCATTGAACAAGGCAACGCAAACAAGGTTTAACAGAAAACTCCAGGCATACAAAAATTTACTCACATATAACAGTATAACAGAAGAATGCACCATGCAGTGGAGGTAGGTGAATAAATCTAAATAGAGAAGGATAAGGAATTACCACACTTACAAACCAAGCAACAGTCACAGATAACTCCTCCAACACTCCTTTTCATACGAACACCTCTCTCTAAGGAAGCCATACAGCAAATGCTAGCTCTGACAAGGTTTTCCATCAGAGCCCAGATTATAAATTGGAAAGGAGTGGCTAACTATGTTCACCTGTGAGCTCAAAGATTTCCAACATTGCAGATTAACCCCTCTTCTGCCAGAAGGAATAAACACCATTAAAATGAAGGAGAAGTGCTTAATCTCAGCGCCGGAGTAGATGCAATCAGATGCTGTGGTCTTCTGGCTCCACCCTGTCGCAGTAACCCCGTGACACCTAGAAATTCTTCTGTAACGAAAGACATCAGAATATTTCGCAACAACAAGATTGTAAAAGTCTTGAGGCGGCTCACTGGTTTTACCCATCATGAGATGTTTTTCATGTGGCATCTTGGTAATGAGACCCCTTTTTATAGGCCATCAGTTGAACCACCAGAAATTATTTTCTCTATGTAGCAGCATTGCTTTCTAATTACTGATAGATTTCAGCTAGCGTCATGACTTTCCATGGCTTTTTTCACCTCTTTCTTCATGTGTTCAGTACATTATCCCTGTGTAATTTCTCATTATTACACATAGCTTAGCTTATGGACAGCTATAGTTTGATTTCTTTGCCAATGTGGATTGGATGGGTTGTTACTAGCATCTTCCAAAAATTATATATCAATAGCATCTTTACAAATATATTTGCTTAGAAAATGAGTGACAATACTTATTTCACCAGACATGCAAATGTGAAACTAACAATATAAGCTGCAGAAGTGTTTTAACCAGACAACTTAGAATATTTACAACAATATATCCTTAGCTTTATAAACTATCATAAAACTATCTATATGCTTCAGCACAACTCTGACAAAAGTCCCTTGTTAGAAATAAGTACTGTACTTGATTCTCTTTGTTGCTCTGAACAGTTATCCATCTGCCAAGCCATTACACTTTATCATTGGAAAACTAACAATATAAATGTCTGGAAGGGGATAGATTATGTTTGAAAAATAGTCATAATTAAATGGTTTTGCTGTTATGACTTCATTTCTTGGAAATACAGTAATTATTTAATGTTAAGTGGGCATTAAAACTGATATGCTAAATTAAAAGTGGAGTCCAGTCTTTTCTTAACACTTATCTTTTTTAACCATATGACTGTGATTTCTAAAAATTATTTCACCAACATTACTTTGAAACTTTCAATAAGATTCAAGATTATTTTTAAAAGATGAACTTCTCAACTTTGTACACATCGTGTTCTTATAGCGAATATGCTTCTTTTCATCTAATAAATGTTTGTCTTACAAGGAAATGCTTCACAGAACTCATAATAAATACTCAATATTTTCTGCTACTTCTTATTACTTTACTTTTGCTTTTTCCTGAATTTTTTCATTTCATTAATCTGCTACAAACAGATGAATGATTAAAGATGACATGTACTTCAGAAAGGATTAAGTAATGAATGTAAACTTATAAACACTCATTCATACCAAACTTATATTATACATAAGAATTGGCAGGTCTTCTTAGAACTGGTACAATAAATAATGAGAATGAAATACAGCTCAACTTTGAGAAAGACAAAATGGCTTGTTTTGCAAAGCTTTTGACTTGATATGGTGTCATGTCAGAAATTTCCCCAGCTATCATACACAATTACAAATACTTCTCACATGTCAATAAACCTTTGGGCTTTTCCGAAAAATGTTTTGTGTTCTGATGTTCTTGATTTATGTCATGCCCCTAAAACTGAAACATGTAAGCCTAAAATAAAAGCTAATTGTCTTAACATTTAAAATTGGGGCAATCATATTGAGGATTTATACAATTAGACAGCACAAAACTTTGGAAGTTGATGAAAGAGCTCAAATGTTAGTGCTTTTTTATTCAGATTCCCCTATGGGACTTATGATTGCTAAACTATTTTTTATTAGCTCAATAGATTTTCCATTTAAGCTCAAATTGGAAAGTGGCTTCTACTGGGAAGTAGGGGATGGGCAATGTTCATACATTTATCACCTATTCTGGGGATAGCTTAAAAATGTTTGTTTTGAAGTAACATCTCTAAAGCATGACACCAGCATTTTTTTAAATTTTACTGCTGGAGTAGTACTTTAAATCTAAGTCCTCTACCCCCTGCCTTATACACACCTTCTGCAGTCTTCATCTGTTTTCATCACCTCTCCAGTCAGACTCCTGCAATTTTTGACCTGCTGGATTGCTGAAGTGTTTCATGAAGCAAGCTGGAGGTCACAAATAAATATAAGTCTATGAGAGACTCGTTCTGGCTCTCATAGACTTACACTGAGAGTTTGTGACCTAGCTTCTGACTTCTGGCCAGTCATAGCTGCGGTCCCACAGCAGCACTGAAAAAAGGTGAAGACACTGGATGGTGAGTATAAAAGTAGGGGCAGAGACCTTAGGTTTAAAGTACCACTCCAGAGCGTAAAAGAAAATAAAATGCTAGAGTGCTTGTACTGCTGTTTTGGGGGAATGCGTTCCTGCAAACAGCAGTACTAGCACAGCAATCGGGCACGCCTCACGCTGAGCGCCGTTGTGATTGCGTGTGGGTATCAGCTGTATGTGACAGCTGACACCCCGCAGCAACGCCCACGATTGGTGCTAGCACCAATCATAGGAATTTAACCCCTCTGATGCTGCTTCAGTAGTGTCAGCGACATAGAGGAGCATCGAGCAGGGAAGGGGCTCCTTGTGCGCTTCCAACAGGACAATGCAATGCAATCGCGTTGTCCTGATGGTCTCCATATAGACCCTGGCCCCAACATGGCTGCGGCTTCCTTCTGGGTCTTGCAGGGAAGGTGGTTTGTGAGCATGCCTCCTTCCCTGCCTGTCAGATCCTGGTCTGATACTCTGCAATGCAGAGTGTCAGATAAGCGATCTAATGTAATATAGCAATATCCCTTCCTGGGACAATGGAATAAAGTTAAAAAAACATTAGAAAGTTTAAAAATATATATTTTTTAATCCCTAAATAAAGAAACAATTTTGTTTCCAATAAATACATTTATTTATGTAAATAATAAAAAAAATGAAAGTACACATAGAATCATAGAATCATAGAATCGTAGAGTTGGAAGGGACCTCCTGGGCCATCTGGTCCAACCCCCTGCTAAAATCAGGATTCACTAAATCATCCCAGACAGATGTCTGTCCAGCCTCTGTTTGAAGACTTCTATTGAAGGAGAGCTCACCACCTCTCGTGGCAGCTTGTTCCACTCATTGATCACCCTCACTGTCAAAAAGTTTTTTTCTAATATCTAATCTGTGTCTCCTCCCATTCAGTTTCATCCCATTGCTTCTAGTCTCTTTCCTTGTGCAAATGAGAATAAAGATGATCCTTCTACAATGTGACAGCCCTTGAGATATTTATAGACAGCTATTAAGTCTCCTCTCAGTCTTCTTTTTTGCAAGCTAAACATTCCCAAATCCTGTAACCTTTCCTCATAAGACATGGTTTGCAGACCAGTCACCATTCTGGTCGTTCTTTTCTGAACTTGCTCCAGTTTGTTGATGTCTTTTTTAAAATGTGGTGCCCAAAACTGGACACAGTATTCCAGATGAGGTCTGACCAAAGAGGAGTAGAGGGCAATAATGACTTCACGTGATCTAGACTGTATGCTTCTGTTAATACATCCCAGAATTATATTTGCCTTTTTTGCTGCTGCATCACACTGTTGACTCATATTCAGTCTGTGATCTATTAGTATACCCAAGTCTTTTTCACATGTGCTGTTGCTTAGCCCTATTCCTCCCATTCTGTATATGCTTTTTTAATCTTTATTGCCCAGATGTAGTACTTTGCATTTATCCCTGTTAAAAACCATTCTGTTAGTTACTGCCCACTGCTCCAGTTTACTTATATCTTTTTGAATCCCCTCTCTCTCTCCTCTAGTATGAGCTACCCCTCCTTGCTTTGTGTCATCAGCAAATTTGATCAGTTTACCCTCAATTCCTTCATCTAAAGGTACTGTCACACTAAGCGAGATCGCTAACGAGATCGCTAATGCGTCACCGATTTTATGACGCAGTAGCGATCTCGTTAGCAACGCAGCTATGTGTGACATGTGGCAGCGATGTGGCCCCTGCTGAGATGTCGTTGATCGCTTATGAACGTTCTGAGCTGTTTTTTGGTCATTGGAGTCCCGCTGGTTAGCCTGAATCGCTGAGTGTGACACCCTTTATGAACGACTTCACCAGCATCGCAGGTGGGACTAGGTTTTCCCAACGACCGCAGAGGTCGTTATACAGATCGCTGATGAGTTGTGTTTGGAATCTAACTAGCGATCACGTAGCTATCGCACCAGCGATCTCGCCAGGTCGTGTCATTGTCGTGATCGCTGGTGCGATCGATAAGTGTGACAGTGCCTTTAATCATTGATAAAGATGTTGAACAATACAGGGCCCAGGACAGAGCCCTGTGGTACCCCACTTGAGACATTCTTCCAACTGGATGTGCAGCCATTCACGACCACTCTTTGGGTCCGATCACTAAGCCAGTTATGAATCCACCTAACAGTTGCCTATTACATTCCATACTTAGTCATTTTTTTAATGAGGATTGTGTGAGATACTTTGTCAAATGCTTTGCTGAAGTCAAGATATACTATATTTACAGCATTTCCCTGATCCACCCAGTCAGTGATTCTATCATAGAAGGAAATTAAGTTAGTCTGACATGACTTATTAGTTACAAACCCATGCTGACTCTGTTTAATCACTTCATTCTTATCCAGGTACTTACATACATGTTGTGTTAAGGACTGCGGAACGCACCAAATAAATATAAAAAGAAGGTGCGTTCGCAGCCCGGGGTCCACCGTGCAGGCAGAACCTGCTGCTAGTAAGATGGCGCAGTAGGTGGTATGAATGAACTCTGTTATCCCGCAGAGTCGCAGATATGGTCGCCGTAGCACTATATGGCGAAGTGTGCAAACTCTGTTACTCCACAGAGCCGCTAAATAAAAGGATGTGGCGCTATATGGCGATATAAGAGAACTCTGTTGCTCCACAGAGTCGCAACCTAAACGCTGAATAATAGCGATGTCCGCGTACCGCCACCAGGTTACTCCGGACTGCGCAGCTTCAACATAAACTAGTCAGCACTGCACACAGCAAACTCCTCACCGGAGAAGCCGGTATACTAGGGTCTTTTTTCAGCCAGAGCCCTGAACACATACACACATCTTCTCACCGGATGTGTCGCTATTCTATGGGCTTATTTCAGCCGGGTCTCTAAACACATGCATAACCACACTGGCGCAAGCACATAACAAATTTGATACTAGCGCACGGACATGCGGTTATGCCACCTTTTTATAGTAGCCATGAGCACGAGACCTTCCAGAAAGGACCAATAGGAAGCTGCTTCAGAACACCAACAGCTTCAGGACTTTCCTGGAGGACCAATAGGAGTCGCAGCTGTATCCGAGCATATGACCCCTGATCTCCAATGGAAGATCTTGCCCTGGGCATGCTCAGATGGAGAAACAGAGGACTTAGTCCCAAATCTGCCTGCTGCAACACTGGTTACAACAGAGGACCCAGGAGCGGCAGCAGCAAGTCTCTGCACAATACTATACCGGGCGAGATGCTGGGACCGACGTCTCTGCTGAGCTGGTTCCACTGCAGCCGGAGATGGATGGGAGACCGCAGCGGGACTGGTTCAAGATTCCCCTTGTGCAGCAGCGGGAACGCGATCCCTAACTCCCTAACATTACCCCTCCTCCTAGGACCCCCTTCTTTGGGCCTCGCTGCACTCAAAGGCAGCGATGAGCTGCGGAGCGTGAACGTACTTAGCAGGCTCACAGGACCTATCCTCAGCCCCATAACCCCTCCAATCCACCAAATAAAAATTTTTTGCCCCTTACTACCTTACAACCTACGATGGCATTCACCTCATGATCGTCGGCAGATTAACCCGACGTCCCGGCAGATGACTCGGAAAACCGGGAGATGGCCACAGGTTTCAAAAGGGACACGTGAAAGGTATCAGAGATACCAAGACAAGGTGGATGGGCTAGGCGGTAGACTACAGGGTTTACTGGCTCAAGGATCTTAAAGGGGCCCAAATAGTGAGGTGCCAACTTGGTAGACTCTACACGCAGCCTGATGTTCCAGGCAGAGAGCCACACTAAGTCGCCCGGGGCAAATGTCGGAGCGGAGCGCCAATGAACATAGGCTGCAAACCTCATCCTCTCCTTGGAGACCTGGATGGCATCCTGGGATCGGTCCCAAATGTCCCATGCCTCGACAGCCCAGTCGGCCACCCTGGAGTCGGCGGACGACACGGGCATGGGCACCGGAACCCTCGGACGCTGATCGTAGTTCAAGAGGAATGGGGTCTGTCCGGTGGAGTCAGCCACTGCATTATTGAGAGCAAACTCAGGCCACGGTAGCAAAGATACCCAGTCATCCTGCCTGGCAGAGACAAAATGTCGCAAATATGTGACCAAGGTCTGGTTTGCTCTCTCTACCAACCCATTCGTCTCGGGATGGTATGCAGAGGAGAGATTTAACTCAATGCTGAGTAACCGACACAGCTCTCTCCAGAACCGAGACGCAAACTGGGGACCTCGATCACTAATGACTTTGTCTGGCATACCGTGTAAACGGAAAATATGCCTAATAAATAATGCTGCCAAGGCCCATGCAGATGGTAACCGTGGTAACGGCACCAAATGCACCATTTTGGAGAAGTGGTCGGTTATCACCCAGATGATGGTGCAGCCCCGAGACTTGGGTAAGCCCACCACAAAATCCATCCTGACCATCTCCCAAGGCCTTTCTGCCACCGGCAAAGGAAAAAGTAACCCAGCTGGCCATTGTCGAGGGCACTTATTCTTGGCGCAGGACATGCACGCCTGAACATATTCCCTGACATCCTGGACCATATGTGGCCACCAATATGTCCTCGCCAGCAACTCAGATGTCCTTTTTGTCCCGAAATGTCCACCCACCCAGGAGGAATGTGCACAAGAAAGTACTTCCGGTCGCAAATTGGTGGGTACAAAAGTCTTGCCCGGAGGCACTGACTCAAGCGAAACCGGAGCCACAGTTCTTAGGCTCTCACAGGGGACAATAAGCCAAGCTCCTCCTCCACCTCCTCAGAGGATACGACGGAGCGAGACAGAGCATCGGCCCGAATTTTCTTCTCACCGGAGAGGAAATGGAGGGTGAAATGGAACAGGGAGAAGAACAGGGACCATCAGGCCTGGCGGGAATTCAGCCACTGGGCTGTTTGCAAGTACACCAAGTTTTTGTGGTCCGTGAAGACCTGGAAGGGAAAGCGAGCCCCCTCCAGAAGATGTCTCCACTCAGAGAAGACTAACTTCATAGCCAATAACTCCCTGTCCCCGATGGAATAATTCCTCTCTGCAGGTGTAAAGGTTTTAGAAAAGAAGAAGCAAGGATGCTTCCGACCTTAAGCATCCTTTTGATAAAGGACTGCTCCAGCACCAACAGAAGAGGCGTCCACCTCTAAAATAAACGGCTTATCAACATCGGGGTGATGTAATATGGGAGCACGGGCAAAATGCGACTTGATGGACGAGAACGCCTTGGAGACCTCCTCAGACCATAACTTGGGATTTGCTCCCTTCTTGGTGAGGGCTACCAAGGGAGCTACCAAAGTCGAGAAATGGGGAATGAACTGGCGATAATAATTAATGAACCCCATAAAGCGCTGCAACGCTTTAAGAGAATGGGGTTCTTGCCAGTCCATCACAGCCTGTAGCTTGGCAGGATCCATAGCCAATCCCTGGGTGGAGATGATATAGCCCAGGAAAAGTAAAGACTCCTGCTCAAACATGCATTTCTCCAACTTTGCATAGAGGGATGTTGTGAATGTTTTGGAAATGAATTCTGAGCAGAAGCTCTCTCTGGTGGTTACAAACAGTACTGAACCATTCAATGAGGATTGGCAATCAGGAGTCACAGACTGGCTTGATATAAGGGAGGTTCCCTCCCATCATGGTTGCCGGTGATCAATTGTTCTTGTCTCAACTGTGGTTCCTGGTTCACTTGGAAGCTTGTTGAGTCTTGCCTCTTCTTCTGCTTTCAGATAAGATATTTTCTGTTTTTGTTTTTGTGCTTACCATTTGCATATTTCTCTGCATTTCTGTGAGGTTAGCCAGGTCCCCCCCAGGGGCTTGGGCTCCTCTCAGTTCCGCTGGAGCCACTGTTATTTGTTCATTTGCCTTTTCCAGTTTTTTCAGTGGCTGCGGCTTAGTTTTGTTACACCAGAGAACTGATTTAGGTGGTAGAGGTCATGTGATCTCAGGTGTTTTTGCAATCAGTAGCGTTGGCATTTTTTAGGGTTTTTTTGGATTGCAGTGAGTATCCTTTCTATCATTTTCTGTCTAGGCAGATTGGGCCCCAGCGTTTGCTCATAATATTTTCTGTCTGTGTCTGTATTTCCTCTTGTCTAACCGCCATTACATGTTTGGGGGCTTCCTATGTTCTTTGGGGATCTGCTCCGGGCAGATAGCTTTCCTCTTTCCATCTTTAGGTGTAGTTAATCTCTCAGGCTGTGAAGAGGCGTCAAGGACCAACGTAGGAACGCTCCACGGCTGCCTTTAGTTGTGGTGGTTAGTCAGGGTACTGCAATCCAATAGATTCCAACCTCTCTGGTGTATTGACGTTTTTGCCTGCTCTCCTCAGCTACCAAAACATAACAGAGGGAGTTCGCCTGTAAAAGGTCGAAGACTTTGCAGACATCCCTCTGGTGAGAGTCAATAATCTGGAGTAAAGATGATAATATCATCCAGATAGACTACTACAGAGGTGGAAAGCATATCCCGGAAGATGTCATTGACAAAGTCTTGAAAAATGGCTGGGGCATTACAGAGCCCGAAGGGCATCACCAGGTATTCATAATGCCCATCCCTGATATTAAAAGTCATCTTCCATTCGTCCCCTTCACGGATGCGAATCAGGTTATAAGCACCACGCAGATCTAATTTAGTAAATACCCTTGCTCCCCAGAGCCTATCAAAGAGCTCAGAAACCAGGGGCAACGGGTATTTATACTTAACGGTAATGGCGTCAAGACCCCTGTAATCTATACACGGACGTAATTCTCCATTCTTCTTCTGCACGAAGAAGAACCCCGCTCCTGCTGGTGACACCGACTTCCTAATGAACCCTCTTGCCAGATTCTCCTGGATATATTGAGACATAGCCTCCATCTCAGGAAGAGAGGGGATAGACCCTTCCCCGAGGAGGTTCTGCTCCAGGCAAGAGGTCAATAGGACAGTCGTAGGGACGATGGGGCGGTAGAGTCTCCGCAGCCTTTTTAGAGAACACGTCTGCATATGACTGATAGCACTTGGGAAGAGGAGTAACATCTGCGGGTATCTCTGTAGTGGTAACCTGAATGCACTCCCTGACACATCTGCCCTTACATGTCTCACTCCAACCCAGTATCCTACCAGAGGTAAGAGGGACAATCTGATTTGTAATTTGCGAGGGCAATGTCAACCCATTCACTACCGGACAGTCACTGGTTTGTCAAGCGCTACCAGATGTATTGCGTGGCGACGAGCAAAGGTAGATGACATAAAATTCCCCTCTGCTCCTGAGTCCACACAAAGCTTGACTGTAAGTGTGGAAGAATCTACAGTGACTGTCCCTTTAAATGTCATCTTGGAGGAAAATGCCTCTGTCTCCAGTGAACCTCCTCCCTGGGTCACTAGACACGATCGCTGTGGACATCTGTTAGTATAGTGTCCTGTCTGCTGACAAAGGTTACAGACCACGGATACTTGAGCGGCCCGAGACTTAGGTCCCGCACGAGGAACCTCTGTGGCCTTTTGTGGTTCGGACGCCAAAATGGGGATTCGAGAGGTTTGGCAAAGGTGGGAGCCAACCGAATGCTCTGCCTACACTGGGCCCACTCCAACCTCCGCTCGTGAAAACGGAGGTCGATGCGGGTAGATATGGAGATAAGCTTCTCCAGTGTGGCGGGAATCTCCCTGGTAGCCAAAGCTTCTTTAACATGGTCAGCCAGTCCTCTCCAGTAGACTGGAATGAGAACTTTATCCGACCAGTCCAGCTCTGAGGCCTGAGTCCGAAATTGGACGGAAAACTGACGAACCCTGTGCCAATGCCAGCAGTTGGAGCGCCGTATCGTGGGTGACCTGAGGTCCTAAGCAGACCTTTTAAGAGCCTCCAAGAAACGAGGAGCACTCCACACCACACGATCGTCGTGCTCTCACAGCGGCGTTGCCCACTCCAACACTCTGCCCAAGAGTAGAGACAATACAAAACCCACTTGTGCCCGATCCGTGGGAAAACGTGCAGCCAGAAGTTCGAGCTGTATAGAGCACTGACTCACGAATCCCTGACTTTGCTTGCTTTCACCGGCAAACTTGTCAGGAAGCTGGAGGTGGGATAATGTAGGGGCAGAGGTGGCAGAGGACAAACTGGCTGCAGTCACGCTAGCAGCATGAACAGTGACTGCGGTAACATCAACAGCTGAGGTTGTGTGCTCAAGAGCCGCCAACCTACCATCCAGCTGCTGGATGTAATGCGGTAGATGCTGGTCATCTGACATTTTACTAGCCAGACCCTGGCGCTAGTATTATGTTAAGGACTGCGGAACGCACCAAATAAATCTAAATAGAAGGTACGTTCGCAGCCCGGGGTCAAACGTGCAGGCAGAACCTGCTGCTAGTAAGATGGTGCAGTAGGTGGTATGAGCGAACTCTGTTATCCCGCAGAGTCGCAGATATGGTCGCCGAAGCACATATGGCGAAGTGGGTAAACTCTGTTACTCCATAGAGCCGCTAAATAAAAGGATGTGGCGCTATATGGCGATATAAGAGAACTCTGTTGCTCCACAGAGTCGCAACCTAAACGCTGACTAATAGCGATGTCCGCGTGCCGCCACTGGGTTACGTCCGGACTGCGCAGCTTCAACAAAAAGTAGTCAGCACTGCACACAGCAAACTCCTCACCAGAGAAGCCGGTATACAAGAAGCTTATTTCAGCCAGAGCCCTGAACCCATACACACATCTCCTCACCGAGGTGCCGGTATTCTAGGGGCTTATTTCAGCCAGGTCCATAAACACATGCATAACCACACTGGCGCAAGCACGTAACAAATTTGATACTAGCGCATGGCTGTGGGGTTATGCCACCTTTTTATAGTAGCCACGAGCACGAGACCTTCCAGAAAGGACCAATAGGAAGATTCTTCAGAACATCAACAGCTTCAGGACTTTCCTGGAGGACCAATAGGAGTCTCAGCTGTATCCGAGCATGTGACCCTTGATCTCCAAAAGAAGATCTTGCCCTGGGCATGCTCAGATGGAGAAACAGAGGGCTTAGTCCCAAATCTGCCTGCTCCAACACTCGTTACAACAGAGGATCCAGGAGCAGCAGCAGCAAGTCTCTGCACAGTATTATACTGGGCGAGACGCTGGGACCGACATCTCTGCTGAGCAGGTTCCACTGCGGCCGGAGATGGATGGGAGACCGCAGCGGGACTGGTTCAAGGTTCCCCTTGTGCAGCAGCGGGAACTCGATCCCTAACATGTTGTTTAATAATTTGTTCAAAAATCTTTCCTGGTATAGAAGTCAGACTCACTGGCCTATAGTTCCCTGGGTCCACCTTCTTCCCCTTTTTGAAGATAGGAACAGCTTTTGCTCTTCTCCAGTCTTCTGGGACTTCTCCTGTTCTCCAAGAATTTTCAAAGATTACAGAGAGTGGTTCAAAAATTTCTTCTGCTATCTCCTTCAGTACTCTGGGATGTAATTCATCTGGACCAGGAGACTTGAATTCATTTAGGTTAGCTAAGTGTTTCCTCACTTGTTTCCTCACATGTTTGATATCGCCACGACCATAACGACCCCCTCTATAAAACTGTCCCACTAGTTAACCCCTTCAGTTCACCGTAAAAAAAATAAAAAACGAGGCAAAAAACAATGCTTTATCATCATACTGCTGAACAAAAAGTGCAATAAAACGTGATAAAAAAGACAGATGTAAATAAAAAAGGTATCGCTGAAAATATCATCTTGTCCTGAAAACAACAAGCTGCCATACAGCTTCATCAGCAGAAAAGTAAAAAAATATAGCTCTCAGAATAAAGCTATGTAAAAATGATTATTTTTTCTATAAAAAAGATTTTATTGGGTAAAAGCGCCAAAACATAAAAAAAAGATATAAATGAGGTATCGTTGTAATTGTACTGACCCGAAGAATAAAGCTGTCCTACCAATTTTACCACCATGGAATGGTATAAAAAAAGCAATTCCTGTATTGCTGGTGTTTGTTCATTCTCTCTCCCAAAAATCAGAAAAGAAAGTGGTTAAAAAATGTCATGTGCCGAAAATTGTACTAATAAATACATCAGCTCGTCCCACAAAAACAAGCCTTCACATGACTCTGTGGGCCAAAATATGGAAAAATTGTGGCTCTCAAAATATGGTGATGCAAAAACTAGTTTTCACAATAAAAAGCATCTTTTAGTGTGTGACAGCAGCCAAACATAAAAACCCGATATAAATTTGGTATTACTGTAATCACACCGACGGGATGAATACTGTCGCCTAATCACTCATGCTGCATGAGAAACAGCGTGAAAAATAAATAAAACCTATTCTTCACATGCTGTTGATTTTTTCATTCTGCCTCTCAAAGATCGCAGTAAGGCTTGGCACACATTTATCCTGCACTTTGCGCTGAGTGTTTAAACCGGGGTTTCTGTATAAATCTTTTAAATACGTGATTCAGATAGAACCCCCGCAAAAGTTCCCTATAATGAGGCAGATAGAGGCACTGTGGGTGCCATGGGACCTGTGATTTGGCGGTGTTCGTCTTTTTAGGATTGCATAAAAGTCGGCACAGTTTTGTGCACTTCTGAAAAGGACACCACTGAACAGAGGCCAGATGGAGTCAAGAGTAAATCTGCTGCCACACTATCATGAATGGATCCTTCGGGGGTTTCATCTGAATCACATCATTCAGAGATTTGGATGAAAACCCCAAAATAAGTGGTCAGCATAGAGCGCCAGATAAATGTGATCCCAAACATTATGTAAAATGTTCCCAATTAAAGCTTTAACTCAGTCCACAAATAAAGCAAGTCCTCACTCAGATCTGTCATCTGTTAATGGAAATACAGGGGGCTTCCACGTTACTGGTAGCACAAAGGCTCTGGAAAAGCTAAATGGCTCCCTGCTCCCCAAAAGAAATTCATCAAATTCTCTACTCCGAAATCCAAATGCCTCCCATCTGAGTCCCAGTGTGCCTAAACAACATTTAGTGCCCACATGTTCAGCACTTCTGCAGTGATGAGAGCCTGCCTAACTTACAGATGCATGTCTCCAGAACCATGAGCTGGGCATAATGTAATGGTGACTGCAACATACTGGTCACTACAGCGTACTGGCCACTATAAAGGCAATTTTCACTCAGCAACATCTACTGCAGCCTGTTTCTGGAAAATACCCATGGAGTCAAAATCATCACTAAATCTGTAGATAAATTTCAAAAGGTTATAATTTCCAAAATGAGGTCACTTGAGGGGGATTCTGCTTTTTCTGGTACTTAGGGGCTCTTAATATGGAATCCACAACCTAGTCTAGGAAAATCTGTGCTCCAGGAGGCAAATAGCGCTCCCGTTCCTCCCGAGTCTCTCCGTATGGCAAAGTAGTACTGTAAAGCCACATATGGGTATTGCCACATTCAGTAGAAATAGTGGACAAATTTTGGTGCCATTTTTACCCATTTCTCAGTGTGACAATGTAAAACGTGGGTATAATACACAATCTTGGAGGTAAAAATGTAAATTATTTTTTCTTCACTGCCCAATGGTATAAAAGTCTGTGACACATCTATGGTGTCAATATAATCACTGCACCCCTAGATGAATTCATTAAGAGGATTAATTGGTAAAATGGGGTCACTTATGGGGTTGTGTTGTTCTGGCACCTCAGTGGCTCTGCCAATGTAACATGGCATGCTCAAACAAGTGCAGCAAAATCTGCACTTATAATATGGCGCTATTTCCCTTCTGAGCTTTGCATTGTGCCTCAAAAGCAGTTTTCAACCACATATGGGATATCGGTGTACTCAGGAGAAATTGTACAACAAACTTTGAGGTCCATTTTCTCCTTTTACCCTTGTGAAAATACAAAATTTGTAGCTAAAAAAGATTTTTGTGGGAAAAATTTGATTTTTTTTTTTTTCATGCTTAACATTATATTTACTTCTGTGAACACCGACTTCAAGGTGTTCAATACACATGTAGATAAATTCCCAACATGGTATAGTTTCCAAAATGGTGTCACTTGTGGGGGTTTCCACTGTTTAGGCACACCAGGGGCTCTTCAAATGTGACATGGCGCTTGCTAATTATTCCATCAAATTTTGCATTCAAAAAGTCAAATGACACTCATTCCCTTCCAAGCCCTGCCGTGCAAACAAACAGTAGTATTCCCCCACATATGGGGTATCGACGTACTCATGAGAAATTGCACAACAAATTGTATGGAACCATTTCTACTGTTAACCTTATAAAAATGCAAAATTTTGAGCTAAAAAAAGATTTATCTGGGAAAAATGGGATTTTTATTATTTTCACGGCTCTACCTTATAAACTTCTATGAAGCACCTGTGGGCTTCAAGATGCTCAATACACAACTAGATAAGTTTCCTATGGGGTCTAGCTTCCAAAATGGTGTCACTTGTTGGGGGTATCCACTGTTTAGGCAAATCAGGGGCTCTTCAAACGCAACATGGCAATTGCTAATTATTCCAGCATATTTTACATTCAAAAAGTCAAATGGCGTTCCTTTCCTTCCAAGCCCTGCCGGGCATCCAAACAGTAGTTTTCCTACACATTTTGCATATCTTCGCACTCAGGAGAAATTGCACAATAAATTGTATGGAGCAATTTCTTTTGTTACCATTATGAAAATGCAAAATTTGAGCAAAAAAAAGATTTATCTGGGAAAAATGTGATTTTTCTTTTGTAATTTTCACTGCTTAACGTTATAAACTTCTGTGAAGCACCTGTGGGTTCAAGATGCTCAATACACATCTAGGTAAGTTCCCTAAGGGATCTAGTTTCCAAAATGGTGTTACCTGTTGGGGGTTTCCACTGGCCCATCAGGGGCTCTCCAAATGCGACATGGCATCAGCTAATTATTCAAGGTAAATTTTACATTCAAAAATTTAAATGGCACACCTTCACTTCCAAGCCCTGCCATGTTCCCAAACAGTAGCTTTCTTCCCATATGGGGTATAGGCATCCTCACGAGAAAATGCAAAACAAAATGTATGGTCCATTTTCTCCTGTTACCCTTGTGAAAGTAGAAAAAATAGGTGTAAATGAAAATTTTTGTGAAAGAAAAGTAAATGTTTACTTTTTCCTTCCACATTCCAAAAATTCCTGTAAAGAGCATGAAGGGTTAATAAACTTCTTGAAAGTGGTTTTGAGTACCTTGAGGAGTGAAGTTTTTAGAATGACATCATTTTGGGGTATTTTCTGTCATATAGGTCCCTCAAAGTCGCTTCAAATTTGAGGTGGTCCCTAAATAAAATGGTTTTGCCAATTTTGTTGTAAAAATGGTGGTCAAATTTCTACGCTTATAACTTCCTACGAAAAAAATTATGCTTCCAAAATTGTGCTGATGTAAAGAAGACAGGTTGGAAATGTTTTTTATTAACTATTTTGCGTGATATGACTCTGCTTTATGGGCATAAAAATTTAAAGTTTGAGAATTGCAAAATTTTGAAAATTTTTGCCAAATTTCCTTTTTTTCACAAATAAATGCAAGTTATATCAAAGAAATTTTGATATATATTATTATATAAAGTACAATATATCACAAGAAAACTCTCACACTCACCGGGATTCATTGAAGCATTCCAAAGTTATGACCTCATAAAGTGACAGTGGTCAGAATTGTAAAAATTGACCTGGTCAGAAAGTTAAAAAGAGACTTTGCAGTGAAATGGTTAAGGAACAATGGGTTCTTCATGATTTCTACTTGTAACATTTCTAGATTTTCGGTAAATTTCTTAAAATTTAGATTATAGGGGTATCAAAGTATTGGGGTATCAAACTATTTAGAGAGAATGACTTCAAACTTAGTGAAAAAAGTAAAATGTGGGACATTTATATGGATACATCTAAATAAAATGGGAATGGTTGGTGATATCAACTTCCTGCTTGTAGCACATTAGTATATGGGAGGTAGAAAACTTTTCAAGATAGGTGGTGACCTTGGTGGCCATTTTGAAGTCGGCCATTTTGGATACAACTTTATCTGAAGGCAATTGTCTATGCTGTGAAGATGCAAGATGTGCAGCATCTGAAAATATGGATACTGGAAGCCTGTGCTAGCACTTCTTCTGCGGTGTTGCTATAAGTGTGTCAAGAGTGGGAGAAGAGGGTTGCATTGACAATCCAACACAATGGGTAGCACTTTGAACACATTTTATAAGTGGTCATAAACTTGTAAATAACTCATGAAAGAATAGTTACGTTTGTTAGGGTTCGAGTTCCGCTGCTGCACAAGGGGAGTCTTGAACCAGTCCCGCTGCAGTCCCCCATTTATCTCCGGCCGCAGAGGAGCCTGCTCAGCAAAGACGTCGGTCCCAGTGTCTCGCCCGGTCTAATACTGTGCAGAGACTTGCTGCTGCCTTTTCAGGTTCTGCTATTGTAGCCAATACTGGTCAGCGGCAAGCAGACGTCTTTAGGTCTAAGTCCTTTGTTGCTTCGTCTGGGCATGCCCAGGGCGAGATCTCCCATTGGAGATCAGGGGTCACATTCTCAGACACAGCTGCCACTCCTATTGGTCCTTCAGGAAGGTCCTCTGGCTGTTGATGTTCTGAAGCAGCCTCCAATTGGTCCTTCCTGGAAGGTCTTTTTCTCATGGCTGCTAGAAAAGGCTGTCCTTACCGCATGGCCGTGTGCTAGGATCAATTGCATTATGTGGTTTGAGCCAGTGTGATCAGGTACGCATGTGGTTAGGGCTCGGCTGAAATAAGCCCCTAGAATACCGGCACCTCCAGTGAGGAGATTTGGGTGCACGTTGTCAGGGCTTGGCTGAAATAAGCCCCTAGAATACCGGCTTCTCCGGTGAGGAGATTGCTTGATTGCGTTGCTGTCTGCATGATCACGGACTGCTATCCACACAGCAGTTATCTGTGTATCCCTGTGGGGTTAACAGGACACAGTACCTATCTCTCGTCTTTACCTCAGTGACTCTGTGGTGTAGCAGAGTTTGCTTATATCGCAATATAGCGCTGTGGCATTCCCGCTAGCGGCTCTGTGGATTAACAGAGTTCGCATTTACTGCCACAGCGCGCTACAGCATTTATTTTAGCTACTCTGCGGGATAACAGAGTTCGCTACTTACGCCATTTTACTAGCAGCAGGCTCTGCCTGCACGGTGGACCCCGGGCTGCGAACGCACCTCTCTACATCTTATATTTGGTGAGTTCCGCAGACCCTAACAACGTTAAAATCAAGCACATCATTGTTTTTCTAGTGAAATTCTCAATAACTTTGATGTGTCACATGACCCTCTTCCCATTGGAAAAAATAAAGTTGGATCCAAAATGGCCACTTCAAAATGGCCACCATGGTCACCACCCATCTTGAAAAGATTTCCCCCTCCCACATACTAATGTGCCACAAACAGGAAGTTGATATCACCAACCATTCCCTTTTTTTTTAGGTGTATCCATATAAATGGCCCACCCTGTATATTAAAATTGCCTCCTCCTTTATCCGGAAAACTCACTTTGACCTCACACAGCAAGTGCATTTTATGCAGACCTTATCAGACAAGACAGAGGGAAGAGTGCCATGCAGAAAACAGTGAGATGAATGGTGCAATCAGACACTTGGCCATACCAAGCATGCACTGATCACTCTCCTTAACATATGGAATAAAGTGCATTTTGTGGAAAACAGAGGAGGAAATTTTAAAAGTAAAGGTGCCGTTTTCATACAGGCTATTTTCCTCACAAAGCAATAGATATCTTGGGGTGACATACCTCTATTAAGGCCAATTTTATTTAGGTGTGCACATCAATTAGCCATAATATTAAAATCATTGACAGTATAAGTCAATAATATTAATTATTTAATTATAATGACACTTATAAAGGTGTGGGATATATATAGGGAAGTAAGTTAATGGTCAGTACTTATATTAGATGTATTGAAAGCGATTGTGACAGAAACTAAATTAGGATAGCATCTACAAAAAAACAGGTCTTGTGAGATGTTCTCTTTATACAGTGGTTAACTAGCACCTGCCAAAGTTGTTTTAGGAAGTAGCTGGTGTATCAATGTAAGGCAGCACGGTAACTGTGGTTGAGGCACTTGTCTCCTTAAAGCCCCGGCGCGCTCCATGAAAGTGTATTGTTTTACTATCCATGCAGGATGCATCTAGCCGTCATGTGAGCTGCCAGAACATGTGCTTTACAGTTTAAAGAGAGAGCGATTTCTGTTCAAACACAAGCTCTTTAATGAATGGTAACTTGGAAAAGTTATATACAAAGCATAGTGAGTGCAAAGTCTAAAGACGTTACTTTACAGTATACAGCATTTTCCAGTATCAATATCTTAACTTCATTGTTTACTCTAGGGCCAGTGATGCACACGTTCATCACAACTCAGCTTAACACTACAATTACCAGACTCCTTTACTCGCTTTTCGGTTCCGCTTCTATTTCTTCTACTACGGTGTCCTGGAACCCTTGCACTTGGCCACTCACTAGTCCATTGCACTCAGTCCTGCTAGGTCCATTACCTTCGGTGCTACAAGTTCCAGGGTTTGTGCCTCAGCCATCTACCCAAGGAAACTGCTACGGAATGCCACTCGTTTGTCAGTCACTTCTCTTCAAGATCACACTATCCCTCCTCCTTTGTCTCCTTTCACTTAGGTTACCCTTCCATGCAGCTTGCTCACTTTACACTTCAAACTATCTGCCAAACTAACATGAAGCAGGCTTTCCTAACACTAAGGCTAAGTTCACACGTTGCGGAATTGCCGCGGAAATTTCCGCGGCAATCCGCACTTCTCCCGCAGAAATACGCACGTTTTTTTGTATGCTGATTCCCGCCAGAATAATAGCGTTTTGCAAGCGTAATTAGCTTGCAGAATGCTAGCATTTTCCTAGCATCTGTAGCATCGCTTGGAAAACTGATTGACAGGTTGGTCACACGAGTCAAACATATGTTTGACAAGTGTGACCAACTTTTACTATTGATGCCGCCTATGTCGCATCAATAGTAAAAAGATCTAATGTAAAAATAATAAAAAAATAATAAATAATGATATCTCACCTTCCGGCGCCCCCGCACCTCCCGCCTTCAGCGACCTCCGCAACTCCGGTCCCAAGATGCTTTGCGACAATCACACCGATGACAGCATCTCGCGGACCGCTATGCATCTGGGTGATTCTCGCAAAGGACTCTGGACGAGTTGCCGGAGCGTCGCTGAGGCGGAGGCTGCGGGGCCGCGGAAGGCTGCGGGCCGCCGGAAGTGAGAATATCATATTTTATTTAATTATTGTTTTACCAGGATATGTACCAGGCCTGAGGAGAGTCTCTCTCCCAACCCTGGTACCACCGCACAGAACCGCTACATTCGCAAAATAATGACATTTGCTATTTTTCCGCAAAGCGTTTTCGCGGAAAAAAACCAACATGTGCCAAAACATGCGAATCAATAACATATAGGATCTAATGCTTGCTTTATCGCGTTTACCGCGAAAACCGCGAAAACGCGAAAAAAACGCATATCCTGATCGTGTGCACTTACCTAACACCTCCACTGTGCTAATCCCAACTGCTAACTTTCACTCTCTTTATCATTACCTGTTACTGGGCAGAATGCAGCTTCAACACTAACCATGAAACATTAGCTAAGTGCACACGTTCAGGATATTGCGTTTTTTCGCGTTTTCACAGAAAAAATGCGTCAAAACCATGAATTAAGCATCCTAAATTTAGAATGAATTCCGCAATTTTTGGTCACATGGTGCATTTTTTTCCGCGAAAAAAAAACGCATCGCGGAAAACTAGCAACATGTTCATTAATTTTGTGGAATTCTAGCGTTTTTCCTGCTATATTATTGACCTAGAAAGTTCAGGGAAAAATCGCGTAAAAACGCTCAAATCCGCGCAAAAAACGCACCAAAAACACGCAAAAGGCGCAAAATCGGCGCAAAAACGTGCATTTTTACCGCGAAAAAAGTCAGTTTTTGCTCAGGAATATTCTGCAAACATTCCTGAACGTGTGCACTTAGCCTTAATCTATCTTGCCCTACTGTACAAAACCGGCTATCAGCACACATCACTACACACATATTAACTCTCACTATTCCTATTATCAAGCTACACATCTTATGCTATGCATCACATTATTCACATGACTCCGTATTTTAAAAATACAAAAGACATTATTCACATTATACTTCCTTCAAGGGGAAACGTGGGCAGCATGTCCATATCGCTACACCAACAATAACTTCATGGACAGCAAGGTTCAATGATGTGTATCAGGAGCAAATCGTAGCTCATATGATTCAATCTTACAGAAGAGCTGCTGTAGCACAAAATGCTGAAAACGGTAATTCTGTCTATGATAAAAAGGCATCTTGACACACAGTGCAGTGTAGTTTGTTGCACAGGCACATACTAATTTGATCTACGCCTTTGTTGACAACTATCCACCTCTAAAATAATCTGCAATAGATATGATAGCATCAGATCTGGACCATAGAGCAATGGAAGAAGGTAGCCTGGTCTGATAAATGCCATTTTCTTTTTAACAAAATGGATGGTTCAGTGTGTGTGTTATTTACCTGGGAAAGGAATTCACTAGGATGCACTATGGGAAAAAGGTACACTGAAGAAACTAGAAACTGGGCGTTTCTTCAGTCTTCTCTGGAAGTGTGTGATTTAACGCCTTCCTCCAAGATGCTGCCAAACACAGTTTTGTAGTGTCTGAGACTGCTAGCTTGCTAGATCAACTGCCAAGCTGTGATTGGCAGTGTCTCTGAAAGAGGAGTGAAATCACATTCCACCCAGGTTGGACTGTTTAGAAATGATAAGTTGGACTGAAAACCAAGACTTCACATGATAAGCTTTAAAAGCAACAAATGTGAATATCTCTGTAGTGGAGTGATGCAGCGCAAGACAGAAAAGAGTTAGGCCTCTTTAACACATCCGTCTTTTTGTATCAGGCATGATCCGTTGAACACCTGAAGGGACGGATCCGGCGCTGAAATAAAAAAACTGATGCAACGGATCCGTTTTTTTGCTGGATCCGACCTGAACTTTTGAACCCAGAAAAAGAGGGTTTTGGATGCCCGGAGACACTGGAAAATGTAGTATAGTAGTAGTAGTAGTAGTAGTAGTATCCTTATTTCCAGAATCCGGATCAGACTTTTGATGGATTGCATAAAAGTCTGATCCGGTTCCATTGACTTCTATTGTTTCCGGCCGCCTGATGCGCCGCTTCAGGCACATCAGGCGACTCCGGCAAACAAAAAAAACGTTACATGCTCCGTTTTGTCCGGCTGCCGGAATGTACAATTCCGCCGGATCCGGACAAAAACGGATACAACGCAATGACATCAGGCACGATCCGGCGCTAATGAAAGTCAATGGTAAAAAAACGCATACGGTACCGGATCCGTTTTTTTACCAACACGCCGGATCATGCCTGATACAAAAAGATGGATGTGTGAAAGAGGCCTTAGAGAAATGGAGGAGCTAAGGGATTTTAACCCTTTCCGACATCGGGTGTAATAGTACGCCGATGTCGGACTCTCTCCCTTTGATGTGGGCTCTGGCGCTGAGACCACATCTTTTCTGGCACATGTCAGTGGATCGCCCACCAGGGCAGTGGGGATACTAGGTAGACTGCGCAGCTAAACATGTAGACTGTGCAGAAGCCAGATTGCCAGCCCCGCAGTGTGAATACATGATAACACACTGCGGGGCGCAATACTCTTCTGACAGTTCTCGGGCAGTGCGCACTGCACATGCTCGAGGACTGTTACATCAGCGAAGGCGCCCACAGAACAGAAATGAAAGTAAAGCAACACTGTGGAGGTGCGACGACGATGAAGGGGCTTGATGAACGGCTGGGGGGAGGATAAGTCACGCGAAGAGGTCATGCCTCAGTGACACATCTAAGGTATGGGGACCTATTTTTAAAACTGAATATTTCAGCGTTGCAGGGGCACAGCAAAAAAAGAGCCACCTTCACAGACTGCTGCCTTAGTGCTACTGAAGGTGGCTCTTTTACTTAAAAACGGCCGGGGGGTGACAAGTTCCCTTTAAACAGATAAACTTTGGCAAGAACCCTACTGGGTTAACTTAAATTTTTCATCTATGTACAGGCATTTAGCAATTTTTGAAATTTTCTCTTACTTCTTTTTCCAGTAAAGCTCCTGGTGTTGCTGCTCCCTGGCAGGGGAAGTTTGTAAGCAAAGGCCACTCCTGGTGACACAAAAAGCTCATGGCCGATGCAGTTGTGCATGGTCAGGTTATATTCTGCCACTGGTGTTTCAGTGGCCTGGGACAGTACTGAAATTGGCTCCGAGTAGGCAGTGGGGGCTGGTGCAGGGCTAGATGGTGAAGCGGCAGTTGCTTTGGCCTCAGATGGCGTTGGCACTGGCCTTTTCCCCTTACTGGTAGCTGCTTGGTCAGAGGTGGTGGGCTTGTGCTTTTTCTCATTTAGGGCATACCAGCCTTTCTCACCCCAATGACGGGTGTAGGTCACACAGTCCCCTGGGTAAAGATCCCTATCCGGGTGTCCCTCCAGGATGTGAGATTCCACATCCCGGTTGACAAATACCTCCGCCAGCAGATTAGGTTCTTTTATGAAGCCCCAGCCACTTTTGAGCCTAAAAGCCACCACAGAGCCTTGTTTCAGCGGCCTCTCGTCCGCTCTACTAGCTTTGCGGGCCTGTTACTTAGCGTGCAGATTCCTTTCATCCAGAGCTCTGTGTGTAGCCCAGCTGCGCTTGGTGCCACATGTTGCCCTGGAGGATGCATGAAAGGTAATTCACAATCACCCGATATTCATTCACACTCCACATTTTCCTAGTACCACCAGAGGAAGCCCTTTAGAATACGCAGGTATTTAAGGGTGTGGAGAGATACAGCAGTGTAGTCTATCGTAGTCTATCTCAGGGATGAGATGAGATGAGGGTAGTTCAGTTTACCTCGGAGAGATTCCTGTAAGATTAGCCTGAGGGCTGAGGAAGTCTGAACGAGAAGCTGACACCTACTGCTGCCTGTGCTTATGTTAAAGGTGTGAGTAGGGCGACAGGCAAGTGGAAAAGAAGAAAGAGAGAGTAACTGAGGTCGACAGCATTGATAGCTGACCTCCACTCTGCACTACCGGACACCGGGTCCGAGCTTACTAGCTTCTTCAGGACTAGTGGGAAAAACCGGAGACCCTGCTGGACTACAGGTCACAGAGGGGCCCAATTGTGCTGATACGTAACCGGGGTCAGGAGAACAGGAGTCTAGCAGTCTGCAAATGGAGATTTAGTTCTGTCCAAAAGAAGGCTCCACCACAAGATCAGCCGGGCGTAGCAAAGAGAACGGAGTTAAACTTTGTTTTATGCAAGTTAGAAACTCACACATATAAAGACGTAAGGAGGCCCTACACCTACTCAGTGGATTACTGGACGTGCATCCTCCACCCTGAACAGCTTCCCGGGACGTGCCTGAATCTACACCCAGTAAAGTTACAGAAAGAGACTGTCTTGTGTGTGTGTCTGCATTATTGCTCCTGCACCCTTACACCGCCATTTACCTTGAGGGACCAGTCTCACCTGTGGGAGACTTAACACCTTGCTGCCCCAAACCCTCAGAGGATCTACATTGCAGCGCTGGTCGCCCTGACCAGGAACCACAGGTGGCGTCATGAACATTTCTACAATCCCCTGTAAATATCCCCTTTTTAGTGAGCGCCCAGGGCAACGGACCGAGCTGCGCTACCCGTGACATCCCCAGTGAAGTAATCGGGCTCGGTGCCAAGTACCCCAAAATCCTGCTACGTGCGACTCATCTGCACTGGGCATTGCGCTCCTCATTCTCCTCTTCCCATCTCTGAGCGAGCTGCTGCTGACATTTCTCCCAGCTGAGGATTTCCACTTTTCCCCTTCCTTCTGCTCCCCCCAGGGAACCCAATTAGATCTCTGCCCAGGTTTGCCCAGCAGTGCACCACCCGTTCCGCATATATCTCCCCTGGTAAACTGATGGGCTGGAGCGGAGCCCTCAGGTGACTCTCTATGCCTGAGGACTGGTCCCAGTTCAGGGGAACATGAGCCCAGCAGGGTTCACGGACTAGGGGCACAACTAGCGGGCCCACCAAAAACTCCTCTACTACCGGGGCAGGGTTGGTGACGTTACCTGCTTCTGGTGTCATTCCGGAGCCTGATTTCTCCTCCTGCTCCACAGGGACTGAAGTTGCTGGCCGTTGGATGGAACACTGCTCCTCCAGTTTCTTCTTTTCTAGCAGGGCTGACTTCCAGCTGCACACCACGGTCAGCTGCACACCCAGGAGCTGGTGGCTCAGCTCCTCCACTTGCATGCCTAAGAACTCCAGGTCCGTGGCTGTCGGTGGGTCCGGGTCCTCACACCATCGCTGGGGAAGTCCTCTCCTGCTCCCAATGCTCCGTGTCACCACAGCTCACCATCTTTGATGCCGGGTCCTCAACAGCACACACGTGGAGATCTCGCTCTCTCCTCTGTGGGCGGGGTTTCTTCTTCCTTTTCCCACCATGCAGGATCAGGAGGCGGGTCTCATTGGCCGACTGACAAGTCCTTGGGTACAGTAAGGGCCCCATCACATATAGTGACACACCAGCGATCTCGACAACGATATGCACTTGTCAGGATCGCTGGTGTGTCGCTACTAGGGTTGAGCGATACTTTCCGATATCCAAAAGTATCGGAATCGGAATGGTATCACCGATACCATTAAAATATCGGCGATACCCGATACCGATACTGGAAGTCCCATGTAAGTCTATGGGAACAAAATATCGGAATTAAAAAAAACCCATTCTTGCCTTGTTGGTTAATTGTACATGAAGGAAAACAACAAAGAGTAATGTAGAATGTATTGGGGAAGGTTGAGGAGACATTAAAGGCATAGATGTTTAACCCAATCAAATGGAATAGCATATATATATATTTTTTTTTTAAAGATGTTCGGATTGACGAATAAATTGACAATGTTGTTAACGTTTTTTCTATTTTGGCAAATATGTATATTTCACAACTTCCATGCTCTTCACCTTTTTAACTTTTCATACACTTTCTCCTTCATAATCTTCAGCAGCATCATCTTTTTCATCAAATTATTCTTCATCTTCACCTTCTTTATCTTCTTCTTAAACTTCTTGCTATTCATCTTTTTGTTAACATTACTCATATTCTTCTTATTAAACTATTATTCTTATTCATATTGTACTTCATCTTCTTCATCATATTCTTATTTGCGACAGAGAATCCTGTACTTGTAATCTGTCAAAGTATGAATTTTTCATCCTTCCGTTCTTGCTGTCACAAAAGATTTAAATTACAACAGTATTTGTCCGTGTTCAGTTTAGCCTGCAGCAGCAGGCATTTTCCAGGGACACCACGAGGAGGAACGGACTCACCCCCATACACTGCTTAGTCTTCTTCTGCTTAGAATTTAGAGCATATATTTTGCTCTTCATTTTGGTCTTATACTTCATGTTCTTCTGCTTTTTGATCTTCTGCTTATTGTTCTTAAGTCTCTTGTTCTGTATCTTGCAGTTTGTCTTAACCTTCTTAGTCCTGTTTGGTAATCTTTTATTTCTTCTTTGTGATGGTGTTTAGGCTGGTTGGCTTGATGCTCGTCGTCCTTGTGGTCGTCATCTTCTTCGGGTGGTCATCAGGGTCGTCGTCTTCATTGTTGGAGATCCAGAGTGATTACCCAAAAAAGCATTGAAAAAATCTTCAATTTGTAAATGTAGCAGAAGGTACAAGAGTCAATGCAAGTAACGAGGACCAGCTGACTGTGCTGGAACCCGGAGGGGCAGCAGAAGGAAAAGAGCCAATGGCACAACCGAGGACCAGCTGACGTTACTGGGACACGGTTACTAAGCAGGAGGTACCTGTGCTCCAAAGCACTACCAAGGACCAGCAGACGTTGCTGGAACTCGGATACCGAGATGGAGGCACCTAGGCCAAAGGCACTGCGGAGAACCAGCTGACGGTACTGGAACCCGGACGGGTAGCAGAAGGTACCCATGGAAATTTAAGATGACAGGCCGCGAGCCGGCCGCAGTTACCGAATCCCACAGTACTACAGTGGGTGATTGTCCTATTGTCACAACGGAAACAGCCTTTATTTGCATATCCCGCAGCACACATAGGAAGCACCTAAACTCCAAGCACCATAGAGTCGGCGAACCCGACCGCAACACGACAGGACAACTTATTGGAGGCTAAGTGACGTTTACACTGAGAGGAAACAGATGGCGTGCTGTAACCAGTCTGGGCAGGAGTGAGTACCCGTGCCAATGACACTTCCGAGCAACAACTGGCGGTGTTGTAGCCCAGGGATGAGAAGTGAACATGGTGGAGGCAGCAGGACTTTTTGCCGTTCACACAGCAGGGGAACAGCTGACATTACTGAACCCCAGTAACACAGGAGCAAGTGTAGACTGTGCTAACAGCACTTCCGAGCTACAACTGGCGGTGTTGTAGCCCAGGGATGAGAAGAGAACAGGGTGGAGGCAGCAGGACTTTTTGCCGTTCACACAGCAGGGGAACAGCTGACATTACTGAACCCCAGTAACACAGGAGCAAGTGTAGACTGTGCTAACAGCACTTCCGAGCTACAACTGGCGGTGTTGTAGCCCAGGGATGAGAAGAGAACAGGGTGGAGGCAGCAGGACTTTTTGCCGTTCACACAGCAGGGGAACAGCTGACATTACTGAACCCCAGTAACACAGGAGCAAGTGTTCACTGTGCTAACAGCACTTCCGAGCTACAACTGGCGGTGTTGTAGCCCAGGGATGAGAAGAGAACAGGGTGGAGGCAGCAGGACTTTTTGCCGTTCACACAGCAGGGGAACAGCTGACATTACTGAACCCCAGTAACACAGGAGCAAGTGTTCACTGTGCTAACAGCACTTCCGAGCAACAACTGGCGGTGTTGTAGCCCAGGGATGAGAAGAGAACAGGGTGGAGGCAGCAGGACTTTTTGCCGTTCACACAGCAGGGGAACAGCTTACATTACTGAACCCCAGTAACACAGGAGCAAGTGTTCACTGTGCTAACAGCACTTCCGAGCAACAACTGGCGGTGTTGTAGCCCAGGGATGAGAAGAGAACAGGGTGGAGGCAGCAGGACTTTTTGCCGTTCACACAGCAGGGGAACAGCTGACATTACTGAACCCCAGTAACACAGGAGCAAGTGTAGACTGTGCTAACAGCACTTCCGAGCTACAACTGGCGGTGTTGTAGCCCAGGGATGAGAAGAGAACAGGGTGGAGGCAGCAGGACTTTTTGCCGTTCACACAGCAGGGGAACAGCTGACATTACTGAACCCCAGTAACACAGGAGCAAGTGTTCACTGTGCTAACAGCACTTCCGAGCAACAACTGGCGGTGTTGTAGCCCAGGGATGAGAAGAGAACAGGGTGGAGGCAGCAGGACTTTTTGCCGTTCACACAGCAGGGGAACAGCTGACATTACTGAACCCCAGTAACACAGGAGCAAGTGTAGACTGTGCTAACAGCACTTCCGAGCTACAACTGGCAGTGTTGTAGCCCAGGGATGAGAAGAGAACAGGGTGGAGGCAGCAGGACTTTTTGCCGTTCACACAGCAGGGGAACAGCTTACATTACTGAACCCCAGTAACACAGGAGCAAGTGTTCACTGTGCTAACAGCACTTCCGAGCAACAACTGGCGGTGTTGTAGCCCAGGGATGAGAAGAGAACAGGGTGGAGGCAGCAGGACTTTTTGCCGTTCACACAGCAGGGGAACAGCTGACATTACTGAACCCCAGTAACACAGGAGCAAGTGTAGACTGTGCTAACAGCACTTCCGAGCTACAACTGGCGGTGTTGTAGCCCAGGGATGAGAAGAGAACAGGGTGGAGGCAGCAGGACTTTTTGCCGTTCACACAGCAGGGGAACAGCTGACATTACTGAACCCCAGTAACACAGGAGCAAGTGTTCACTGTGCTAACAGCACTTCCGAGCAACAACTGGCGGTGTTGTAGCCCAGGGATGAGAAGAGAACAGGGTGGAGGCAGCAGGACTTTTTGCCGTTCACACAGCAGGGGAACAGCTGACATTACTGAACCCCAGTAACACAGGAGCAAGTGTAGACTGTGCTAACAGCACTTCCGAGCTACAACTGGCAGTGTTGTAGCCCAGGGATGAGAAGAGAACAGGGTGGAGGCAGCAGGACTTTTTGCCGTTCACACAGCAGGGGAACAGCTGACATTACTGAACCCCAGTAACACAGGAGCAAGTGTTCACTGTGCTAACAGCACTTCCGAGCAACAACTGGCGGTGTTGTAGCCCAGGGATGAGAAGAGAACAGGGTGGAGGCAGCAGGACTTTTTGCCGTTCACACAGCAGGGGAACAGCTGACATTACTGAACCCCAGTAACACAGGAGCAAGTGTTCACTGTGCTAACAGCACTTCCGAGCAACAACTGGCGGTGTTGTAGCCCAGGGATGAGAAGAGAACAGGGTGGAGGCAGCAGGACTTTTTGCCATTCACACAGCAGGGGAGCAGCTGACATTACTGAACCCCAGTAACACAGGAGCAAGTGTAGACTGTGCTAACAGCACTTCCGAGCTACAACTGGCGGTGTTGTAGCCCAGGGGTGAGAAGAGAACAGGGTGGAGGCAGCAGGACTTTTTGCCGTTCACACAGCAGGGGAACAGCTGACATTACTGAACCCCAGTAACACAGGAGCAAGTGTTCACTGTGCTAACAGCACTTCCGAGCAACAACTGGCGGTGTTGTAGCCCAGGGATGAGAAGAGAACAGGGTGGAGGCAGCAGGACTTTTTGCCGTTCACACAGCAGGGGAACAGCTGACATTACTGAACCCCAGTAACACAGGAGCAAGTGTTCACTGTGCTAACAGCACTTCCGAGCAACAACTGGCGGTGTTGTAGCCCGGGGATGAGAAGAGAACAGGGTGGAGGCAGCAGGACTTTTTGCCGTTCACACAGCAGGGGAACAGCTGACATTACTGAACCCCAGTAACACAGGAGCAAGTGTTCACTGTGCTAACAGCACTTCCGAGCAACAACTGGCGGTGTTGTAGCCCAGGGATGAGAAGAGAACAGGGTGGAGGCAGCAGGACTTTTTGCCGTTCACACAGCAGGGGAACAGCTGACATTACTGAACCCCAGTAACACAGGAGCAAGTGTTCACTGTGTTAACAGCACTTCCGAGCAACAACTGGCGGTGTTGTAGCCCAGGGATGAGAAGAGAACAGGGTGGAGGCAGCAGGACTTTTTGCCGTTCACACAGCAGGGGAACAGCTGACATTACTGAACCCCAGTAACACAGGAGCAAGTGTTCACTGTGCTAACAGCACTTCCGAGCAACAACTGGCGGTGTTGTAGCCCAGGGATGAGAAGAGAACAGGGTGGAGGCAGCAGGACTTTTTGCCGTTCACACAGCAGGGGAACAGCTGACATTACTGAACCCCAGTAACACTGGAGCAAGTGTAGACTGTGCTAACAGCACTTCCGAGCTACAACTGGCGGTGTTGTAGCCCAGGGTCAAGGAGGATGTTTAAATACTATATCAAGTATTTTCCTTGTTACGTGTCAATTAAAAATGTCTATACTCCAAACAAGAGAAATATAAACTTTAGTACCATAAGATGATGATTTAACTTAAAAAAATATATGTAAATTAAAAATTTACAAACATAAACGCATACATTAACATGTTGAAAAGCAATGCAAACCACAATTAAAATAGGTTAAATAATCTGCTATACGGTTTAAAATAAAAGCATACAAGTACACATCAGAATCCATTAATGATGGGTAAGTAACAGTATGTACACCATTTTTATTGTGCAGACAATGAATGGCTGACTTAAAAACATAATCAGCATTACAAGTTTTCTTTGACATTCATAAAACTTTACATTTGGTGAATAATATAACTACAATTTTTTAAAAAATATCTAAATTTCCATCATGTAATACTGATAATATGTGCCAATCATTTATATTAACAAAACGAAAATTTAAAAAGTGCATAGTGCAGAGTGAAAACAGATATTTATGCCTGACTGTGGACTTGCAAGCATGACAACGGATAGATAAGGTATATATAGATGAGACTGCATAGCCACAGATGGTGAATGGCGATGTAATACTGTACCTCAATAAAGTGTGCGTTACTACTACATCCTTTTTTTTATCTAGCTTTATAAAAGGTTACGTGCATGTATGGTTGCGCCTCTGTTTGGACGCACAGACTGGCTTCCTGCTGTGACGCGTTGGGTATTGGAGCGTCTGTACGTCTTATGACGCAGACTAACATTCACGGTGCGCATCGTTCATCATCGCAAGCGTACCGACAACACAAAGGCGTTGTCATGACTGCTTTACTCAGTAAACATGCACCTATGATGAAACATACACGCATGTGCCCTATTACATAACAAGCTACAAGAAAAACGAGTGTGAGGTGTGACACAGCTGTTTTGTTAAGGTACAGTATTATATCGACATTGTATAGATGTTGCTATTCAGTCTGATAAATATATATCATTCACGTATTCTATCAGTTGTCGTTCTTTCAGCACCACTTACAGGTATATATTTTGCTATTGTGACTATGCACTATTGACTTTACCAAGGTAATGCATGATTTTTGTAAGCGATTATCATGTTTACATGAAGGACCTTTATGATATGGGCTGTTAACTTTTTAATCAAATATGTATTTTTTAAAATGACACAAATATAATAATGTTGAAGAGGACTATTCCTACATGCATTGTTTGCAAATATTACACGTGTACATCACGTCCCTTAATCAACATTGGATTATTATATTTACTTGTATGCTTTTATTTCAAAGGCAAGAACACTGAAGTATAACCTTCGCACTGCAGCAGTTGTCAAAGTTCAACCCACATTATGCACTTCCAACATTGCAGCATTGGAGTCATCATGATGTGAGTTGGATTTGTCTAAGCTATGGAGTGACAAGGTTGACCATCAGTATCCTATAGCATAAGTAGGATTTTGTGTTTGCATTTGTTTTCGACATGTGCATATCTGTAATAATATGTCACATTTATTTTGTTACAGATTTGTGACAAAGACTAATCATTTTATGGTTTGAAAGTTGACGTTTCAAATGTTTACAGCTTAGAAATCAGGGTGTAGCCTCATATCTATGTGTAGCACTAGACACTTTGAGATGTCAGGTTTTTTTCACCATGATTAGGTAGCTAGCAGTAATTTTTGCCGGACACACAGCAGGGGAACAGCAGGCGTTACTGAACCCCACAAACACATCAGCGATTGTTTTCATCTGTGCATCTAACACTTCTGAGCAGCAACTGGCGCTGTTGAAGCCCAGGGTCAAGGAGGGTGTAGGCAGAGGCCTAGTATGAGACGTTTGAAGTTGAAGTTGTAGTTAGCAGCAGTAATTTTTGCCAGACACACAGCAGGGGAACAGCAGGCGTTACTGAACCCCACAAACACATCAGCGATTGTTTTCATCTGTGCATCTAACACTTCTGAGCAACAACTGGCGCTGTTGAAGCCCAGGGTCAAGGAGGGTGTAGGCACAAAATATTGACTTATTGCCTTGTTACGTGGCCATTGCAAATGTATGTACTTCAAACAAGAATAAATGAAGTTTTACTAGGACAATAAAATGATGAATTTCAATTCCAAGAATAGAAAAATATTTATACTTGAGAGTCCTTGTGGTTGATACCGTTTAATGGCTAACTGAAAATATGGTAACAAATTCAAAGCTTTCGAGACTACTCAGGTCTCTTCATCAGGCTAAGACTAAAAAAAAAATGGAAGAATCACATATTTGTACACACAACAGGACACAGGAATAGGTAAGACAAGTGAGGGAGGGACAAGTGAGGGTAGACCGGCCAAAAAATGAGAACAAGGATGAATTATCAGCGCCACACTGATAAGACAAAAAATAATGGATTTACCTGTGGCAAAACACTTTTGTATGCCCGGTCATAGCATGATGGATATGGAATTACTGGTATTAAAATATAACTTCAAATATGACAAAGATACAAAGGTTTCAGAATATAAGCTCATCATGACCTTTGACACTGTTAGTGATGGAATGAATAGATCACACGGATTTATGTCATTCTATATCAATTAAGGAATCTGCGTCTCTGCCCTTCCAGGGGCATTAAAACACAAAACCAGACCCCAATCAGAGGGCAATAAAACTTTCTATCCTTATCTAGGAACTGTTCCAATATTTATGTTCATGTGATAATGACAGTTCTGCTACACGTCACTTACTTGTCTTACCTATTGCACTATTCCTGTGTCCTGTTGTGTATAGAAATATGTGATGCTTCATTTTTTGTTTTAGTCTTTGCCTGATGAAGAGACGTGAGTAGCCTCGAAAGCTTGCAATTTGTTACCATCTTTTCAGTTATCCATTCAAAGGTATCAACCACTGTGGACTCTCAAGTGTAAATATTTTTCTATCTAATGGCTAACACGGTACGAAGATACACATGTTTCCTAACTTCAATAATAAAAATAAAGACACTGCAAATATAAACGCATATATGCACATGCCAACAAGAAATGGAACAACACACCACCCAAAAAATTGGTTACAAAATATAGTGTTGTAAATTTAAGAATAAAAGTCCATTTTTGTATTTATGAATAATGCTTAAGGAACGCTATGTTAAACCATAACATAGTGAAGACAATGGATTTTGTAATCGTCACTCATCATCATCATCATTGCAATTTAGATGTGACAGTCACAGACATTTCAATTATTTAAGTTAATAAAATCGTTACTTTGTACAGCATGTATGACATGTCCAGCATGGACTCATCAATGTGATGACACAATAATGTACGATAAAAAATAACCATTTAAAAAAACATAATGCATTGTCACAATTTAAGTGTGTGCCTGCAAGTGTAGGTGAAAGAAAGGCTACGGATAGCAAAGGTATATTCTATGTCTGTATCAGACAGTGGACAGCCTCTGATGGGTAATGGCGATGTTATACTGTACGTCAATAAAGTCTGCGGCTGCAATCATGCATTTTTTGCTTGGACAGTGTTGAAGAGGGTAAAAGCATGTCTGGTTGGCAAGGCTTTATCGTCAACACTACCTTCCTACTGTCACGCGTAGGGTAGGGTAGCGTGTGTCAATTAGATGACTCTATAAAATGTGACGTTACGCAGCGTTATTGCGCCCTAGGGACGCCAAAAATACAACAGCAGTAATCATTTACTGTCTAATACTCCACCTATGACCAACAAAAAAAGACCGTTCCCTCTTTAACAATCTACAAGACTAACAAGCATAATGGTTCACGCTGACTTTATTGAGGTACAGTATTACATCGACATTGTCCATGAGTAACTATGCACTGTGATACCTATATACCATTATTAATTTATATCTGTTGTGGTTGTTTCAACAGCACTTGCAGGTATAACTAGTACTACCTATTGTCAGTATGCATGATGCACTTTATAGATGTAATAATTTATTATTGCACATTATTACCAGGTTTAGATGCTGGCCATTTCATATATGGTGTGTGAAGTTACAGTTGGCATCAGTATGTGTATTTTATAATGTCTGTCATAAATAAAAATCGTGATGATGATGATGAGGATTTTATGATTTGTACATCCATTGACTGCATTATCTTACAGGTACAGATAAAGTTCCTTAAAAAGCATTAATTGATAAGTATGAAATGTACTTTTATGCATTAATTTCAAAAAGTGAAGACTATGTTTTAGTTTTTGTTACCATTTATAATAGACATGTGCAGATATGCGCTGTGATGACAAATTATTATTTGTCCATATTTGTCATAAAAATTTATCATTCTAGGCCTGGAAAACTTCACAATTTCCTGTTTTAAGCATAACAATCAGGGTGACGGCTCTTCCCTATTTGGAGCATGTTCGACATGGGTTTTTCTGTGCATGTGTAGGGAACAGGAGACATGGATAACGTTGCGAACCAGTTATTTAATCTGAAAACGGACAGACAAATTCTGGCGAGATCCATGCCTTGTTCATTTTCAGAAAAGTAAGCCGGTCTACATTATCGGAGGATAGTCGCATGCGACGGTCTGTTAGTACACCACCTGCGGCACTAAAGACGCGCTCCGATAATACACTGGCAGCAGGGCAAGCCAGCACCTCCAATGCATACTGGCTAAGCTCTGGCCATGTATCCAGCTTAGAGACCCAAAACTTGAATGGGAAGAGCCATCTGGGAGTACACTGAGAGGGAAAGACATGTAGTCTGTCACCATCTTACGGAAACGTTGCCTCCTGCTGACTGGAGCCGTCTCGGATGGTGTAGACATTGGTGGCGCTGCCACAAAACTTCGCCACATTTGGAACATACTGGTCTTGCCCTGTGCAGAGGCGCTGCTTGTGCTCCCTCTTGTTGCAGAGCTGTCTCCACTGCCTCGACGCACAGAGCTGCTTTGTAAAGCAGTAGCAGCAGCAGTGCTCTCGGCTGGAATGGAGAACATTATGGATTGCACCAGTATGTCTTGGTACTCCCGCATTTTACGCTCCCGGTTCAACGGTGTGATGAGGCTTTGTAAGTTGTCCCGGTAGCGAGGGTCTAGGAGGGTGTACACCCAATAATCAGACGTGGTGAGAATGTGGGCGATGCGGCGGTCGTTTCTCAGGCACTGCAGCATGAAATCAACCATGTGCTGCAGACTCCCAACTGGCCAAGAAACGCTGTCCCCTGCAAGAGGCGTCATCTCTGACTGCTCTGCATCACCCCACCCTCGCTCTACATACTGACTAGAGCGTTGTGTACCTCCCTCTGGAGCGATGTCTTCCTCCTCCATTGACTCCTCCTCATCCTCCTCACAAAGTGAACACTGCCCAGCCCTTTGTGAGGAACCACGTTGCGCTGACTGTCCAGAAGGTGATGGAATTTGTGACTCCTCATCCTCCACCTCTTCCAAAACCTCATCCCTTATTGCTTGCAGTGTTTTTTGAAGACAGGCAGATAAGGGGGACAGTCAGGCTGACTAGTGCATCATCTGCACTCGCCATCCGCGTTGACTCATCAAACGCACGCAAAACGTGGCAGATGTCCTTCATAGAGGCCCACTCAGTAGTGGTGAAGTGTGAACGACGCAAATTGCGAGTTGATTGCGCCTGATGCAGCTGATACTCCATTACTGCTGGCTGCTGCTCACACAACCGCTCCAACATATGTAACGTGGAATTCCACCTGGTGGGTACGTCACATATGATGCGATGTTCAGGAAGGCGAAATCTGCGTTGCAGAGCTGCAATGCGCGATCTGGCCATGCTGGAACGTCGCAAGTGAGCGCACTCTAGGCGGACCTTGTGCAGCAGTGCATCAAGATCCGGATAGTCCCTCAAAAAACTCTGCACGACCAAGTTGAGCACATGTGCCAGACATGGTATGTGAGTGAGGTTGCCAAGGCCCAGAGCTGCCACAGATTTCGGCCATTGTCACACACTACCAAGCCTGGCTGGAGATTCGCTGGCAAAAACCACACGTCGCTCTCCTGCTTGATGGCATTCCAGAGCTCCTGCGCTGTGTGGCTTCGATTCCCCATGGAAATTAATTTCAGGACGGCCTGTTGACGTTTGGCCACGGCTGTGCTCATATCGGTCGCATCAGGTAAACGTTCACGGGTCCATGTGGAGGTAGACCGTGACGGCTCCTGCAGCGATGATTCTGAGGAACTGGAGTAGGAGGAGGAGTCAATGTGGACAGACTTGATTCCTGCAATCCTTGGAGTTGGCAGAACACGTACAGCGCCACTCGCAAGATCTGTACCCGGCTCCACAACATTGACCCAATGGGCAGTGAGGGAAAGGTATCGTCCCTGGCCATGGGTACTGGTCCACGCATCGGTGGTCAGGTGGACCTTGCTACTGACGGCGTTTAGTAGCGCATGTTTAATTTTTCCCTCAACATGCTTTTGCAGACCAGGACGGCTTGCCTGCTGAAATAAAATCGGCTGGGCACATTGTATTGTGGGACTGCCAATGACATTAAGTCACGGAAACTGTCAGTCTCCACCAGCCTGAATGACAGCATTTCAAGGGACAGGAGTTTTGCAATGCCAGCATTCAGAGCCTGTGCTCGTGGATGGTTTGCCGAGTATGGCCGTCTTTTATCCCATGCCTGTGCTACCGATGGCTGTTTTGTGGCCTGGGAGTGTGAGGATGACAGGGAACTTGCAGCTGTGGGTGGAATAACACTGGGTCTCTGGACAACAGTTACAGAGGTTCTTCCATGGCGATCCTGTGAGGAAGCCGAACCAGCTGTGTGTGAGCTGGAGGAAGAGGCTCCAACACGAGCTGAAGATGTAGGTGCTGCTGTAGGTTGGCCTACATCTCCAGTGTGTCTTTGTAACTCAGCTACGTGCTTTGTCCGTACATGTTTCCACATATTTGTGGTATTGAGGTTACTGATATTTTTACCTCTTTTAACTTTTTGATTACACAGCTTGCATTTGACATAGCAAATATCATCTGCAAGTGTGTCAAAAAAGGACCACGCAGTGCAAGTCCTGGGAGCGCCCGGTTTGGCTGTTGGAAGAGAACTGCTACGAACGGGTGCCAAACTGGAGGGTACAGGCAACCGAGTCTGCAGCCTACCTCTCCTACTGTTTGGACCGTTGGGGCAATCTCTTCCTCAGAGCTGCTACCACCACCTTCCTGTTCCTCACGCCATGTTGGGTCTTGGACCTCATCATCTCCACTACCCTCTTCCAACACCTGCTGCTGTTGGGTGGTCTGGCCAGCACCTTGCTCAACAGAAAATGGCACCTGAGTCTCATCATCATCAGATGCGTTCTGCGGTGTGCTGACCATCGGCACTGGCTCACCCGCCTCTTCACATTCAGAGAGACACAGCTGTTGCGCATCACTGCATACTGCCTCTTCTTCACATTCCAGAATGCTGCTTGGCTGGGCCCCTGTTTCCAAGCCAACAGATTCTGAGAACAGAAGCAGAGACTCAGCTGGCTCCAGTTCAGAACTCTCTGACTGCCTGGGCAATTTGGCAGGCGGTGAAGAGACAGATGGTTGTTCAACAGTGCTGTGGTCCTGAGAGGAGGTGGAAGCAATTGAAGTCGATGCATTGGCTGCCATCCAACCAACAACGGCTTCAATTTGTTCTTCCCGCAGCAGAGGGGTACGCTGAGCTCCTACAAAAGTGCGCATAAAGGAACGCTCACGGGGAAAACTGGTGGATGCTGTGTCACTGAGTGCGGCAGCAGCCACAGAATCCCCACGTCCTCTCCCTGCTGAAACTCCCCGGCCACGACCACGTGCCTTACTCCCTGCCTTCTTCATCTTGGTAGATTGATAAAGAAAGTCAGAAAAGTTATAAGGCCTAAGTGTGGTTATTCCTCAGAGACTGCAGTGAACACTGCAGACAACTGTTCAGTAGCTGTGAAAGGCCCCTTTGTGTACTTCTATAGTGTTTGCAACCAATGTATTGTATACGGATGGAAGCGCGTCACACTAATAGATTAGATTTTTTTCAAATATAATGGAGCAGCACCAATTAGAGAAAAATGTGAAGGATGAGGCAGTGACACACGCTCAGCAGACTACAACCAGCAGTAGTTGAAGAACTAACTGGAGCGTGATCTGCACTCAAAAAATGAAAAGCTCACAGACTACAGTGAACACTGAAACACAACTGTTCAGTAGCTGTGAAAGGCCCCTTTGTCTACTTCTATAGTGTTTGCAACCACTGTATTGTATACGGATGGAAGCGCGTCACACTAATAGATTAGATTTTTTTCAAATATAATGGAGCAGCACCAATTAGAGAAAAATGTGAAGGATGAGGCAGTGACACACGCTCAGCAGACTACAACCAGCAGTAGTTGAAGAACTAACTGGAGCGTGATCTGCACTCAAAAAATGAAAAGCTCACAGACTACAGTGAACACTGAAACACAACTGTTCAGTAGCTGTGAAAGGCCCCTTTGTCTACTTCTATAGTGTTTGCAACCAATGTATTGTATACGGATGGAAGCGCGTCACACTAATAGATTAGATTTTTTCAAATATAATGGAGCTGCACCAATTCCACAAAATCAAATAAAAAAAAGAGTCAGTGAGTGACACTTGCAGATGCCTACAAACAGTGGTGGATGCAGAGCTAACTGCACAGAGCTGTTAAAACAACACTGGCAAAAGGAAGCTTTACACAGCGGTTGGTAAACTAGCCTGCCTAAAGCACAGTAGAGTACACAAAATCGCAATGTCTAACTGTCCCTCAGAGTCAGCACAGCAGCGTTCTGTCCCTAACTGAGTTCACAGCACAGTGACGCTAAAATGGAGGCGGCGCCTTTTATAGTGCATTCTGACATCATTTCAGCAGCCAATCACAGCCATGCCATTAGTTAAGATGACCGCAGCATTACAGGATGTGCCCACACTTCATAAGATTCCTCATTGGCTGACTAAAATCACATTGCCTCTCAAAGAATTATGGGAACTTCCGATTCCGGTATACGATATATGAAAAATATCGGAACTAAGTATCGGAAGTCCGATACAGCGAATATCGCGCCGATACTTGCGGTATCGGAATGCTCAACACTAGTCGCTACATGATCGCTGCTGAGCTGCCAAACAGGCAGCTCAGGCTGGGATCAGGACAGCGACACTGCGGGTAACGTCGCTTAGTTACCCTCAGTGTACGTTGGATACCAGCCCTCTGGTGCAGGGAGCTGGTAACCAAGGTACACATCGGGTTTCCAGGTGCTGCGCGGCATCGGGATACCTGATGTGTACCTTGGTTACCTGCTCTCCTGCAGCAGCACGCTTGTATCCAACGTACACATCGTGTTTCCAGGTGCCGCCCGGCGCCTGGAAACCCGATGTGTACCTTGGTTACCAGCTGACTGCTGGTCTCCTGCCTGCCACATGCAGCGATGCATGCTGGCCAGCGGGAGACCAACGATCAAAAAAATGTCCAGGACATTCAGCGATGATCAGCGATACCCAGCAGGTGGGCTGATCGTCGCTGAATGTCACACACAGCGATATCGCAGGGGAGATCGCTGTTGCATCACAAAACTAGTGACTCAGCAGCGATCTCGCTAGCGAGATCGCTGTATGTGATAGTGGCTTAACACTTGGAGTGGGTGGCCATGATCTTCGCGCCCTCTCTCTTGTACTGCCCGTGATGACACGTCTCTTAGTGCACCATGTTGGACAGTAATGGCAGCCATTAAACAATTTAGCACAATCTGTGATGCACAGGACCCGATTTATCGGGTCGGTCTATCCTGTTCGTGACGCCAAGAATGAGCGCCCTCCAGGGCCGTGGGGTACCCGATACCAGGCCGCTTCATGCATAAAGTGCACTTAGGTCAGATTTAATTCACTCTTCAATATTTTGTTTTTGTTCTGAAGTTATTTTATTATTATTATTATGTACTTTACTTTGGAGTTTAAGTGTTCATCAACAAAATGTTTAAATTGCAGTGTTTCAGTAATGTTATATTATACAAGAGTCTTTTGGTTCAGAATTTATAGATGCTCCTATTTCACTTCTTGAAGGTGAACTATAAATCTTAAACTATTAATCATGTAGAGAGATTATGCTCTGAACTAATGTTTCAAAGCACATAAATGGACCACTTTCATGTTACATAATTGTCAATCCCGGGTCAAACTTAGCAAATCAAATTAATTCATATTACACATTTTTCATTTTTTTTTCAATCATATGTTAATACATTTAACCTCTATTCTGCTGCAGTTTACTTTTCCCATGCAAAGAAAGCTATTGAATCACTTATTGTTATTTCAAAATTGTTTTGACAAAAAGAAGCTACACTTACAGGTGGCAATCAATAAGTCAGTAAAAAGTAATATCAAAGGCAATCTAGCTGCACTATAAATCTTGAAATATTTACTTTCTGTTGTTACATCAAGAAATGTGTTTGTTTTTGACACTCTGCCATTTCTACTGTCAGTGTTTTGTTGCCAAGAATTAAATTATATCTCTTACTGTACTAATATGAGACATAAAGGGCCCCTATTCCGTCATTTAGATAATAAAAATTACCACTAAAGTGACCTTTCAAATTTATGGAAGACATGATATCAACTGACTAATAATAAACTTGATTTATATAATGAACTGCTCACATAAATGTGCACTGTACTTAGGCTATGTGATTGCACTGTTACCTCTTTTCCTAGTACAGAAAAAAATGTCTCTTCTCCACTAAGATTCTCTTTCCTTCTTCCTTTATGCAATGATTGTCCTCTCCTGCTTTATTTCTTAGGAAGTGAGGTAGCTGCTGGAGAAAGAAAGAAAAAAAGAAAGCGTTATGTAGTCTCTGCATGAATTCAGGAAAATTGTGGCCTGCTGCGACCAAAATCTTTCTGCAAGAGCAAAGAAAATGGTTAAAATATATACAGATGCTTCTCACAAAATTAGAATATTATCAAAAAGTTAATTTATTTCAGACCTTCTAAAAAAAAGCTAAACTCATATATTATATAGAGTCTTTAAAAACAGAGTGATCTATTTCAAGTGTTTACTTCTCTTTAATATTGATGATTATAGCTTACAGCCAATGAAAAAGTCAAAAGTCATTATCTCAGCAAATTAGAATAATTAATAAAAAAAAACACCTGCAAAGGCTTCCTAAGCATTTCAAAAGGTCCTTAGTCTGTTTCAGAAGGCTTCACAATCATTGGGAAAACTGCTGACTTGACCCACAAGGAGGGTATGCCACAAATGGTCATTGCTAAAGAAGCTGGTTGTTCACATAGTACTGTATCCAAATGTATTAATGACTCAATTGAGTGGAAGGAAAAAGTGTGGTAGAAAAAGATGCACAAGCAACTGGGATAACCGCAGTCTTGAATGGATTGTTAAGAAAAGTCCCTTCAAAAATGTGGGGGAGATTCACAAGAAGTGGACTGCTGCTGGAGTCATTGCTTCAAGAGCCACCACACACACCCAAACGTATCCAGGACATGGCTACAAGTGTCGCATTCTTTGTGTCAAGCCACTCATGACCAACAGACAGTGCCAAAGAGTCTTACCTGGGACAAGTAGAACAAAAACTGGACTGTTGCTCAGTGGTCCAAGGTGTTTTCAGATGAAAGTAAATTTTGCATTTCATTTGGAAATAAAGGTCCCAGAGTCTGGAGGAAGAGTGGAAAGGCAATGATGCAAGCTGCTTGAGGTCTAGTGTGACATTTCCACAATTAATTATGGTTTGGGGAGCCATGTCAAACTGCTGATGTAGGTCCACTGTGTTTTATCAAGACCAAAGTCAGCGCAGCCATCTACTAAAATTTAATTTATCCATTTGAGGTGGGCAAATTTTCTTTCATATTAATACTGTAAAGTTTGAAACTTGGAGGGCCAGCAGGCGGCCCTAAAAATTTATAGAAAGACAACAGGTGGCACCAACTATTTTTAGAGCTTACTGTTAAGCACATGATTCTACTGTTTACTGTAAATAGAAAAGAGGCCTACAAATAAAAGAACACAGTAGTTACAGTCAAATATGTTGGAGATTCAAAGATATTTTGGGGTTATTTTGTTGCCTGCCCTGGGCTCGAC